>OY992772.1:27361747-27825103 GCA_963921325.1 Logfia minima
CCTTCGTAGACTAATGAGAAACCATGGAATCTGCATGATCGGCTTACTAAACTTCGGGTGGAGCTTGATGAGGTTCAGAATGCTCTAGATCCGAATCTGGATTCGGTGGAGCTTCAGGAAGAAGCCAATCGCTATTTAATGAGGCTTTGAATGATGAGGAATGTTTCGTAAAACATCAATAAAAGATTCAATGGCTTCGTGAAGGTGATAGTAATACCAAACACTTCCATAATGTGGTCAAGGTAGAGGTCGAATAGCATACTTATTGACCTTGTTTACGATGTTCATGATGATTTGTATGAGGGAGATAAAGTTCCCAAAGCTTTTGTGGACCACTACCGGAATTTTTTGGGTGAAAAAGGACATGTAAACAATACGGATACTGTTGGTTTGTTTTCTAAATAGATTTCGGAAACCAAAGCTGCTTGATGCGTCCGTTAAAGGTCATTTGTTTTCAATGACGGTCGATTAGTGGGATGAGCTTTAAATTTTTTTTATTGATGGAGCCTAAGTTCTCTACTTATAGTCAATCCTAAAAGGTTGAGCTAGTGGTATGTATGACACGAGGTCGTTCATAAGATCGTCTGAATTTGCAACGAGGGATTTCACATGATCAAGATCTATCTAGCAAGAACCAAAATTCGTAGCTAGATCTTGATCCATGGTAAAATATATTTAAGTTTATGTAAAATACATGTTCATGCATAAAAATCAAGGTCTCCATCAATGGATGAGGTCTAGAAATCGTTTGGTAGTCTAAACACTCCAAAAATATGCTTTTGTCATGCATGCAATCTGTCCAGTTTTTTCCCCACTTTGATTGACCATAACTCAGTGAATAATGGTCCAAAAATCTTGAATTTTCTTCCAGAATTTAGCTTAATGTCTTAGCTTTAAAACCCCACTGGTCTAGCTCAAATCCATTGAGTATTCGACCTCCAAATTTTTCACACAAAACTGATGCGCAAACAGGAAAATTTCTGTGAACATCTTGTTGTGATGCATGTTCATAGGATCTAAAGTGTTCAATAAATCTAAAAAAATGTTTTTAGACCCTTAACATATGTATCTCAGTAGGGTGAAAAGATAGTATTTTATCTTGGTGATCTTATATTTTTAGAAAATGCATGAATATCATGCGTTGTTTTAGTTTGGAAATTGTGAATACTTGTGTTGTAAAGTTACAAAAATACAAATGTGCTAGATAAAACATGCTAAAAATATGGGGAGTATTTTTTTCAGTAATTTGAACATGAAAAGAATCTTGAAAATAAAAATGGGAATTTTTGGGAAAACATAAGTATTTTTCCTAGATTAATGCAAACAAAGCCTATAAAAGGTGAATTATTCATGAAAAATACTTTTAAGCCCCAAATAATTATTGGAAATTTTCTATATGATTTTCCTCAGAAAATGACACTATACTCAAAATTTCACACATTTTGGAGGTGTTTTGATATGTCTTTCGATTTACACCTCGTTAAAACGTATAATATTGGGAACAAATGTTCCATTGCTCAAAACAAATTGAAAATTTTTCAAAAATATAAAAAGAAGTAGAAAATGACTTGGTAAAAATTCCAGAATTTTTCATGAATGTTTGCTATTTTTTCCAAATTTACTTCACCTTTTAGACATAAAATGATTATGAATAATCTATAAATCTAAAAATCCGCAATTTTTCACAGAACATTTTTGAACTATATTTTATGTTGTATACAAAGCTTGGTAAAATTTGGATGTTGTCTTCTTATATTTCCATTATTTTGTTCACAACGCGAACATTAACCAATAACGGATTTCGAATGGAAATTCATACTATAACGGCACTTTGTAATTTAATTAGCTAGCTAAGAAATTCTATCAAAGCATATTAGAAGAACATATAATTAGAAACCTTGTGTTCATAGGACTTGGATAGGAGTCATACCCGAACGACACGCGCATTACATCCAACCGTAGGTTCACTCTCAATTGTGAGTTTCATTGCCCCTATTTTTAAACGCTTTGATATGTTTTGGGGTGAGAATACATGCTTTTTGTTTGTGGTTACAAGTATCTATAAAGTGTTACGTATTGCATAAGTTAACACTATTCATTTTATATGGGCCTCTTTCATGAATTGTTAGTTATGGACCTAAGTGCGAATATTGTGAATAGATCTATTGGGTTGACACCCCCGTCCGGGTTGGTCGCGCCAACTGGACAAACGGACGCATAATCATTTGAGGAACTACGAATGTTTTGAATAGGACACTTGCGAGGCAACAATTGTTAATGTTTCGATTCATGAGCTTATGGCAATAGTAATACATTTTTGATATTGTGGTAAAACAATATAACTTGAAATCTCGTAACCACGGGTCTATTTTACAAACTTTGACACCTATGAACACACCAACTTTATGTTGACGTATTCTAACATGTATTCTCAGGAAATTAAGGCGCTTTGTCATTGTGCCGTGGGGTGCCCTTTTGACGTAAGAGTTGCATCCAATTGGAAGGACTTTTGCATGAACTTTTTCATTTTGAATTAAGCTAGTTGTTCGATAAAGTTTGTAATTGTGTTGTTAAGACTTTAAACTTGGATGTTTTTCATTTGAAGACTATGTAATTTAACGGTATTTTTTTAGCGACCCTCTTAGAAGTCGTTCATTGTAATCTTCGTTCGTGATCCGAGCACGTCGCGTTCCCGCTCGAAACGGGGGTGTGACACAATTGATGTGCAAACTGGTAATCTATGTGATCCAGGAGTTAGAGTGTTTTCGAAAATTTGTTTTCAGAACACACAAGCAACTTTTCTTTGATTTTACTCAAGTAAATTGTTATCTTAGCCATTGGTTACGATATTGATGCTTTACTTGGAGGTTACGATCATTTTCCACATCATTATCCCGAGATAATTGTTTTGATAGTATTTTCAGCAAAGCTTAGTTTTGTAACATATGACGCTTATTGAAGATTCAATAGATAGTTCTTGATAGTCACTTCAACTAGTTTGTTAGACTCACATATTCTTCAAACACCTTGTACTACACCATATTCATGACGTTCACGATGTCATGAGGGGGAGAAATGATTTTGTGTTTGAAGATAGTGAAGATAGTCAAAAGATTGATCAGTAGAATCTTATGGAATCAGTGACGGTTGGAAAGCTCGAGATTTCTAGAGAGTTTTAGAAGATGGATTGAAAGAGAAAAGATGAAATTTTCTCATAAAAATTTGAAAAGTGTTTAATTAAAGACAAAACCTTCAATGAAGATATCATTGCTTTCGAATGTTGAAAAAGGTCTTAATGACAAGACACATCATCTTTTTACGACGTTTGAGGAGAGTATTGGTTTGAGGGGGAGTAGATCCAGAGAATACAAAAATGTTTAAATCGGAAGTTGAAAAGGCTCCAGAAAATGATTATCCAATTGAGGGGGAGCAAGAGATAAAAAAAGATTAATGTTATCAAAGAAAGATCAAGATTTCAAAGATTAATCATAATCTTTCATACATCATAATTGAATAGTTCAAAGAGAATTCTTCGACAACATACATTTGGAATATACATTAAGTACTAAGATCATTAAAGAATGCTTTCAAAGTGTGAGCTTCAAAGAGGAAATAATTCAACAACACATCAAGAGTAGAAGTTTCTGTTGAAGAACAAGAAAATGATTGATCTTCAAAAATGTCTTTGAGAATTAACATCAAAGATAAATATAACACCCCTCTTTCTAATACCGATTATTATATTAATAAACACGGAAGCATGAATTAAAATACATAAATAGTTTACATTTCCCAAAAGTACACCAAATTTCAAACTTTTTAAATTACAAAAGGCGGGGTATTATAAAATTACAAAACAAGGTTTATTACAAAACCATATCAGAGACTTCAGGCACAGTCAAACATTCACGATCAAATCATTGCTCCCTGCACCCACATTCAATCAAAATAAATCCTGCAGGAAGTAAACATGAGGGATTAGCACGAAGCTAAGTGAATGGATTCATCACACAACATTCAACTTAGCATAACTAGTTGTTTACACCAAATAATCGTAAACACACATAATTCAATGAGGATCGGTGGCTCTGGGGATATCATAATACCCGGGGATTCCCCCAAGAACACTTACCAACAATCCGTATGGCCAATACAGAATAGACCGATAACTAATGGTTATTAAACCCATACACAGGTCTCAAACACAACAAATGAATCAAAACCTGTGTAATACACATAATAACCAGAAGTCCAACTACACGTTGACCTCAATCACATACAGCACATTGCTTCGCACATCACGTAGATCAATAATCAATAATCAAGACTAAACAGTCTAATAAACATCTACGTTTACTTGTTGTAACCAAATAGTTACAACTAAATCAAATGATGAGTTCTGAATCCACTCACCGATACCTCTGACGTCTCCACACTCAGGATTCTAATATCACTGAGTCTTACGTTGATCAGACTGCAGAGTAGGATGTTACAAATCTCCCCTCCTTAAGGAGATTTCGTCCCCGAAATCTCAACACTATCAAACAATCCAGGATATCTGGTTTTCATAGTTTCTTCGGTTTCCCAAGTCAAATTTGAACCTAAACTATGTCTCCATTTCACTAATACCATCGGTATCTGTTTCTTTCTAAGTTTAGTAATTTTCCTATCAAGAATTTCAATAGGTTCTTCAACTAATTTCTGGTTCTGGTCGACTTTCAAATCTGGTAAAGGAAGAATCTGAGATTGATCTTCGACGTTACACTTTCTCAAATAACAGATATTAAACGTGTCATGAATACCAGCAAGTTCAGGAGGAAGATCCAATGAGACTGATTGATCATTAACCACTTGACGAATTCTGAAGGGGCCAATGTATCTAGGTGCCAACTTTCCTCGCTTTCCAAATCTAATCACTCCTTTCCAAGGTGAAACTTTCAAATAAACCATCTCACCCTCAGAGAATGTAACTGGGCGCCTACGCGGGTCTGCATACTGTTTCTGTCTGTCACGTGCAGCTTTTAACTTTTCTCGTGCGATAGCCACTTTGTCAGCTGTGATTTGTACAATGTCTGGGCCAGCAAATTGCTTTTCTCCAGTTTCTAACCAACACGTGGGCGTTCTACAACGACGTCCATACAACATCTCATAAGGAGGCATATCAATACTGGAATGATAAGAATTATTATAGGCAAATTCCACCAATGGTAGATGAGAATCCCATGAACCGCCATATTCCAAAATACAAGCTCTCAACATATCCTCAAGTGTCTGAATTGTACGTTCTGATTGACCGTCAGTCTGAGGATGATAAGCTGTACTGAGATTTACACGTGTACCCAATTCTTGTTGTAAACTTTGCCAGAAACGAGAAATGAAACGAGAATCCCTATCTGACACAATCGATAATGGAATACCATGTCGGGAAATAATCTCATTAATATACAACTGAGCAAGATTAGTCAAAGATGCTGTTTCACTTGTAGCAATAAAATGAGCACTTTTAGTCAATCTGTCAACGATAACCCAAATCATGTCGTTACCTCGAGATGTACGTGGGAGTTTAGTTACAAAATCCATAGTGATATGTTCCCACTTCCACTCAGGAATTTCTAACTGTTTTAATGATCCATATGGCTTTTGATGTTCAGCTTTAACTTGAGCACATATATGACAATTTCCAACAAATTTTGCAATATCAATTTTCATTGTAGGCCACCAGTACAAAGGTTTCAAGTCATTATACATCCGCGTACAACCAGGGTGGACAGACAATCGAGACTTGTGAGTTTCAGTTAAAAGTAAATCTCGAATACCACCTATCAAAGGGATCCAAACTCGAGACTGAAAAGTTTTTAATCCTCTAGAATCATCAGCTAATAACTCTTTTCTTTTCAACATGATTTCTGATTTCAAATTTGGCTCTAACAAAGCTTCAATCTGTGCATCTTTGATTTTATCCACTAAATCAGAAGAAACATCAACTCGTAGAAAACAGACTTGATTAGAAGTACTCTTTCGACTCAAAGCGTCCGCAACTACATTTGCCTTTCCTGGATGGTAACGTATTTCACAATCATAGTCTTTGATCAATTCTAACCATCGTCTTTGACGCATATTCAGTTCTTTCTGTGAAAACACATACTGAAGGCTTTTATGATCAGTACATACAATGCATTTAGTACCATATAGATAGTGTCTCCAGATTTTCAAAGCAAACACAACAGCTGCCAACTCTAAATCATGTGTTGGATAATTCTTTTCATGTGGTTTTAATTGTCGCGAGGCATTATTAATAACTCTGTCTCTTTGCATAAGAACACAACCCAAACCAGAGTAAGATGCATCACAATATACAATAAAATCTTCAGACCCATTCGGTAATGCTAACACTGGGGCTTGACACAACAATTGTCTCAGAGTCTGAAAGGCATGCTCTTGTTGTTCATTCCACTCAAACTTTTCATTCTTGCGGGTTAATTTAGTCAACGGACTGGCTATTTTAGAAAAATCTTTAATGAACTTCCGGTAATATCCCGCTAAACCCAGAAAACTTTTAATTTCAGAAGCATTCTTTGGAACTTTCCAATTCATTACGGCTTCAACTTTAGAAGGATCAACTTTAACCCCATCATTACAAATAATGTGACCCAAAAATTGTACTTCTCGAATCCAGAATTCGCATTTAGAAAATTTTGCATATAATTGCTCTCTTTTCAATGTTTCTAGTACTATTCTCAAATGCTTTTCATGTTCTGATTCAGATTTAGAATATACCAGGATATCATCGATAAACACAATAACAAATTTATCAAGGAACGGCCGACAAACACGGTTCATCAAATCCATAAAAACCGCTGGAGCATTAGTCAAACCAAAAGGCATAACCAGGAATTCAAAATGACCATATCTGGTACGGAAAGCAGTTTTAGGAATATCCTGTTCACGAACACGAACTTGATGATAACCTGATCTCAAATCAATTTTCGAATAAAACGAAGATCCTTGCAACTGATCAAACAAATCATCTATTCGAGGCAGAGGATATTTATTCTTTACTGTTCTTTTGTTTAATTCCCGATAATCAATACACATTCTAAAAGACCCATCTTTCTTTTTAACAAACAAAACCGGTGCACCCCATGGAGAAGAACTAGGTCTAATAAATCCTCTATCCAATAACTCCTGTATCTGATTCATCATTTCACGTATTTCAGAAGGAGCTAATCTATAGGGAGCTTTAGCTACAGGCGAGGAACCGGGAACAAGATCAATCTAATATTCAACTTCTCTAACCGGTGGTAAACCAGGTAATTCATCAGGAAACACTTCCGGATATTCAGATACAACCGGAACATCAGAAATGGATTTCTTTTCTAATTTGGCATCAATAACATAAGCTAGATAGGACTCACAGCCTTTATACAACGACTTTCTAGCTTTCATCATGGAAATCAGAGGAATACACCCACTATCTCGTTCTCCTCGAGCCACAACATATGACTCTTCAGAGATTGGAATTCTAATCAGCTTATGGTGGCAATCTATACTTGCTTTAAACTGACTTAACCAATCCATGCCAATAATCACATCAAAACTTGGAATCGGCATCAACAGAAACGAAATCGGAAAAATCTGGCCATCCGTGATCACATCATCTGTGTGGACAGCCTCATCGACTGTCATCTGAAAAGCTCTGCTTGTTGCTGGCGGAGGATTCTTCCGCTTTTGACCGGAAGATGACGAACTCCCGACCGAACCCGAACCCTGTCTCCTCGCCTCAGGACACTGTCCCACACGATGCCCTTCTTTCTTACAGTTCCAACATACATAATTGGGAAACTTACAACTATTCAGCTCATGACCCATTTCACCACATTTCATACACTTATTCGTCTGAGTCGTACACGGGCCAGTATGTTTAGATCGACAAGAATTGCACCAGGTAGAATTATTGGATGAACTACTCTTGTTGCTAAATCTTTGACCTTGGCGATTTCCCTGACACCTGGACTTTCCTTTACCTGTAAAATCTGTTCTAGCTCTTTGAAATGAAGAAGAAGTATCTCTAGCTTGAGACTCTCGAAAGCCTTTGATGTCACTATCCACCGAACGTGCAAGGGTAAAAGCTTGGGATAAACTGCTAGCTAACCTCACTGTTGTACGATAATTATGAGGTAAAGCTTCCACAAATTGTTCAATTTTCGTCTTCTCATCAGGAACCCATTGCTGTACAAACCGCAGTTTCTCAGAAAACTGGGCTATCAACTCATCGATATTCATCTTGTCAGTCAAATGAAGATTCACAAACTCTCTCCTAATACGCGCCATATCAAAATCAGAACAGTACTGATTACGAACAGCTTGATGGAAGTCAGACCATCGGATAGCCTCCCTTTGCTGTTGAGTCAAATGTCCAGTATATGAATCCCACCAAATCATAGCTTCATCCTTTAAGCACTGAACTGCATAAAACACTTTGGATTCCTCTTCACAGCGAGTAACATCAAATTTCCGTTCAATATCTCTCAACCAATTCAAAGTTACAGAGGGATTTGTACTACCTCTAAACTCTGGTGGTTTACTTGCCATAAACGTCTTGAATGAACACTGCCTACTTGGCTGAAAAGTAGGAACATTACCATACACAGGCATCTGTTGCTGATAACGTTGCTGAGATGAGGCAGTTTCAGTCTGCCTTTTAAATTCTCTGAGATTGATCAACTCATCCTCTAGTTGAAAAAGATAATTGTCTCTATTTGATTCCCCATGAGCAAGATTAGAAGTACCCTCATGATCATGCCTTTCATTATGAGTATCAGAAGGAGGGACATCGATCCTCGAGGCATTGTTAGGGTTGGCGGTCGTTTGCTCGTTATCTGCCATATCTGTTTTCACAACAACAACAACAACTCGAAACTTGTTAATCGTTAGCATCTATCTACTAACCGATTCATAACCAATGCTAAATCCCTTATCCAGGAATGTTTGACATAACACGATTCAGATTTGGGATTGAACACCTTACAATGCTCAACTCACCCAAATCTATGCTCTGATACCAACTTATAACACCCCTCTTTCTAATACCGATTATTATATTAATAAACACGGAAGCATGAATTAAAATACATAAATAGTTTACATTTCCCAAAAGTACACCAAATTTCAAACTTTTTAAATTACAAAAGGCGGGGTATTATAAAATTACAAAACAAGGTTTATTACAAAACCATATCAGAGACTTCAGGCACAGTCAAACATTCACGATCAAATCATTGCTCCCTGCACCCACATTCAATCAAAATAAATCCTGCAGGAAGTAAACATGAGGGATTAGCACGAAGCTAAGTGAATGGATTCATCACACAACATTCAACTTAGCATAACTAGTTGTTTACACCAAATAATCGTAAACACACATAATTCAATGAGGATCGGTGGCTCTGGGGATATCATAATACCCGGGGATTCCCCCAAGAACACTTACCAACAATCCGTATGGCCAATACAGAATAGACCGATAACTAATGGTTATTAAACCCATACACAGGTCTCAAACACAACAAATGAATCAAAACCTGTGTAATACACATAATAACCAGAAGTCCAACTACACGTTGACCTCAATCACATACAGCACATTGCTTCGCACATCACGTAGATCAATAATCAATAATCAAGACTAAACAGTCTAATAAACATCTACGTTTACTTGTTGTAACCAAATAGTTACAACTAAATCAAATGATGAGTTCTGAATCCACTCACCGATACCTCTGACGTCTCCACACTCAGGATTCTAATATCACTGAGTCTTACGTTGATCAGACTGCAGAGTAGGATGTTACAATAAAGGCCGATTCGTGATTATTAAAAGGGAAGTGCGCTTCAACGTAGTACTCAGCTTAAAAAAGATTCTCGACAATTAAGCTTAAAGTTATATATCTGATTTGAAGACAATCCGTGTAACATTTATATTCAGGGGGAGATTGTTGGAATTTTAATATAGATTGTAAACATTGCTTTTGTATTTAATAATACGATTATCACTTAGACTATAAATAGGCTAATCTAGAGTCAGTTATGTAAGACTTTCATTGTAATATCATTTGAAAAACAAAATAGAAAACCAAATGCTCTCATCTCGTTCATACATTCATGTATATTCTTATTCAATTATCATCTATTTGCTTTAATTGGGATTTACAATAACCAAGACACTTAATGATCTCTCATCTTCCTTTCTAGATTGATAAGCTAAGTTTGTATTTTAGTTCACAAAATTCCATTTATGATTTAAACCAGCCCTTACTTAATACTTCCTAATATGTCGGTCACGTACCGAGAAAACCTCGACCACGGTCTAGGTTACTCGGTCACAAACCTAGTCACCGCCAAATCACGACTTGGATTTCTTGGTCATCGTCTCCGAGTCACGGTTTGGTCGCGGTTGGAAATTTCTCGGTCACAGGCTCGACTACGTGCTCGGTCACTACTCAAATTTCTTGGCCATGACCAAGTATTTTCTTCTCTCATGATCTTGTTTCCCATTTATGTTGAGCCATGACCGAGCGGTATATCAGCTACGCGACTCATGCATGGTCTGACTATGGCTTGGAACATGTGCGGGGTCGTAATGTTTCATATCCGAGATCATAAAATGAGGTTTCTCGTTTTTACTCTATTTTCTTCGTTAAATTCGTTTTTCGCAATTCTTTCGGCATCGTCTTCGTTTTTGGGTATTTAACAAAATATAACCAATAAATATAATATTGTGAAATAATGTTATATATTTAATTAAAATGAGACAGATAGATAAAAATGTGACTTTTTACACGTTTTCTCTGCTGATATGGTTTGTGGTGTCAAAAAAGAGGAAGTTAAAGAGGCAATTTTTTCGATTGAGGATTATAAGTCTCTGGGTCCAAATGGTTTTACTAGTTCTTTTTTCAAGAATGCACGGGATATTTGTTCGAGATGATGTTTTTATGGCGGTGAGTGATTTCTTCTCGAATGGGCGTTTGCTCAAAGAGATAAATGACACGATTATTGCTGTAATTCACAAGATCACCACTCCTTCTAGAGTTACTGATTTTCGGCCCATTTCACTTTGTATTGTTATTGATAAGTGGATTAGTAAATCGTTGACTAATCGAATCAAAGAGGGTTTGGGGAATGTTGTGAGAAGTATTTACGATAATATTCTACTGACTCAGGAATTAATGCGAGGGTATCAACTTAATAGAGGTCCCCCTAGGTGCGCGTTTAAGGTGGATATCCAAAAGGCCTATGACAATGTGGATTGGAGCTTAGTGAGATGTATTATGCATGGGTTCGGTTTTCACCCTCACATGGTGAAGTTGATCATGGCTTGTGTCTCGAGTGTGTCAATTTCTATTAGCATAATGGCCAAGTTCACGGGTTATTTCAACGGATAAGAAACGAAGAAGTTACACCCAAACGAAGATCACAAAAACTTAGAGTCCAATACACGGAAGCACGAGGCCCCCGTATACGGAACCCAAGGCCGTATACGACACCCTAGAAAGCCGTATAGGGAATCTAGGTACCGTATACGGTACCCTCACTCCCCCGTATATTGCTATACCTCTAAGATTTGTCTCCTGTTTGCTTTGTACCTTCCCCCAAAGCTGATAGGGTGTCGAAGTACCCTATAGAGTTGTTCTTTAAAAATCACATTTTTATATGGGATATACATACGGGAGGGAGCAACTTTGGGAGGATTTTTGGAGGTCTTTGGCTTATAAGTACCCCCATACCTCACCACCATTCACACACTTCTACAACCCAACACACCACACACACACCATTCTACACTCACTCCATATACCTTCACCAACACAAACCTCTCTCTCTACTTTCTCACTATAGGTTATTGTAGTTAGTTTCTACTTAAATATTTGTTAGTATTTAACTAGAATATCAGAGGGGCATTATTGTAATATTTTAGAAGATACTCGAAACTTTGCTTGTATTCTTTCACGATTATTTCAAGCTACGCTATTCACGATTTTATCCTTTCTCTATCTATTTTAATTGAAATATATGCTATTTTGATTATGCTAGATTTAGGACTTGCCATGATTAGTGAGTAGTTAATCTGCGTGCTTTTTATGATGTAGTTAGCCATTATGTTTTGGGATGATGTTATTATAATTGGTGTTCTGATTTAACTTTTCATCTATGAATTAAAACCCAATTATATTATCGCCTTTCCACCAATTGATGTGATTAAATCATTTTGATAAGATGTCGCGAACCTTAATCAAATGGTAATTAATTATCTTTGTTAAACTATGGTTTGATTACAACACCATGCAATCATTGTAAAGTACATCGTAGATTACTATGGAAACACTATAAAGTGGAGTATATAGGAAATACTTAGGTAATGCTCTGAAAGACATTGTGAAGTACTTAAGCAATGAAACAACTAATGAATATTTGATCTTCCTTGTTAATAACCCCAATACATTTTCTAACACATGGTATAGTTTTGAAGCACTGAAAATACTATCTTAAGCTCGTGGAATACATCATGAATTAAAGCTATGAAAATACTATCTCAAGATCGTAAAATACAATGTGAATTAACTAGGGATTTGTTGGTTACTCTCAAGTGATGGGTCGGTTTAGGACATAATGGAGAACCCTTATCTTAAATACAAACTCAGTTCATTAATCTTTAAGGAATCATTATTAAGCAATGTAAATACTCTCAAAATGGTTGAGTCATTGCTATAGCAATGGAAGCACCAAGAGTGTAGTACAACTGTGAAAGCCACGAAAAAGCCGTTGGTATAATACCTTGTGGATTAATAATAGTTTAGCACCCTTAGATTCTACAAAAACCATTGATTAAAAGAAATCTGAAACCAACCAAGTCTTATAGTTAAATGTTTCGTATAAATTAGATCTTAACGTGGTATTAAGAACGGTTGGATCGTTAGTGGGCCTGTTACTCTATTCATGCACCCATGAATCTTAGTATTCCACAAAGGGTCATTGCTCCGTTACCCGACAGTGTTGAGAGTCGAACAGTCTCCTCCGATCAGAATCACGATAGCCTTGTTTTTTAGTGACATGCTATTGCTTACACCACCAAGATCTAAGATAAATGAAATATAAATATTTAAACATATGTTTTCATACTTAAAACATCATTATAACGCAAGGCTAATGAAATCAAAACAAACACTCTCCGATATCCTGATTATTATCTATACATTTTATTATGCATTTTAGTTTACTTGTTCACTTTAGTTTAATTAAATCCCAAAATCAAATCTAATTCTTTTTAAAACCCCTTTGCTACATTAAATCGATCGCCCCCGACCTCTCTACTTCACAATACGGTTGGTTTTAAGAGCGACCCTAGGTCATACTTATAGCTATACTCCCATTTAGCCATTTAATACTTAGGTCCTCAACTATTATAAGTATGAAACAACTTTGATTGTGGTCATCCCCTCAATGTCCAGTTTCACCCTAATGACGCTCACCGTGACCGACGCTTCATCTAGCTCCTGCTGAATTTACTCATTCAGTTAAGACTCTTCATCTAGCTCCTGCTGAATTTACAATTGTGTCAGGATTTGCTCCTGGCTTACCTAAGAGCATAGTTTTTTTCTGTATAGTACCTAACTCTGTCCAGAATGCTATTCTCCTTATCATGTCATTTACAGAAGGTGAGCTCTCTATTAGGTATCTGGGTTTTCCTTTAATCTCTACTAGACTTCTTTCCAAGGATTGTAAGCCGTTAGTAAAGAAGGTGCAGAATAGAGTTGGGTACTGGAAAAAATGGTCTCTTTCATTTGTAGGTCAGCTGCAACTTGTTAATTCGGCCCTTACTTCTCTTCAGGGTTATTGGGTTGATTTCTTTATTCTTCCTACCTAAATTGTTTCTAAAATTGAGCGATTAATTAAAGGTTTCTTGTGTGACAAAGGGAGATGAAGTACGGGAAGGTAAAAGTTTCTTGGGAGGTTGTTTGCATGCCTAAGAAAGAGGGTGGTCTTGAAATTCCTAGATTGATTCATTGGAATGTTTTGCTTATGACTACTCATGTTTGGATCATTTTAACGCATAAGGAGTCAATGTGGGTTTGTTAGATCCACATGCATAAGCTTTGGGGGAAGAGTTTTTGGGATGTGCCTTCTAAATGGGATATGAACTGCGGTTGGAGGAAGTTGCTCCGTATTCATGAAGTTCTTCGCGATCACTTTTGGTTTCGAATAGGTGGTGGTAGATATGTTTGGGTGTGGTTTGATAAATGGGATACTATGCCCGTTATCAAAATTTATTACTAGTCAGGCCATCATTACAGATTCAATTGCATATTTTCTTTCTAATGGTGTCTGGAGATGGCCGACTGATTGGTTACTTAAATACTCAGCCCTCCATCAGCTTAATGCTCTGGGTTTAACTAATTGATGTGATTATCTGTTCTGGAAAGATCTGTTAAGTGCTTTGGTTGACTTTATAGTCAGCCATATGTGGGAGACTGTTAACGTGTAAAAAATCACGTTTTTACGCATGTTTTCTTGTCCATATTGATTAAATAATTAACATTTTAAACCAAATATTACATTTATTTACTTTATTGTGATAATTAGGTAATTACGAAGATGATGCTGCAAAATTCACCAAAAAGGAGATAAAAAAGAATAAATTGGAGCAAAGTCAACATAAGGCGATTCGCTCGCGCTTAATCATCTATTTGATAATTTAATGGAATTTATCTTTAATCAACCTCAAACTGAAGATCATAAGATTACGATTGTGTTGGTTCACGAATCGCTAAAAATAGAGAAGAAACGAAGAAATTATAGCGAAAATAAGAAACGACGATTTACAATCCCGCACTCAAAAGCCACGACACCGCTGATAGGGGTCGCACCAGCCGTATATGGCTCGGTTTGAACCGTAAACGGTTCGCACGACCTGTATCTCAATAAAAATCGTGTCTTGGTATGGTTTGTGCGATACGAACCGGATTTTGGAAGGTCAAATACGGTTCGTTTGGTCAAAATACGGTTCGGGGAAGCTTCTATTATATATATCAACCTCTTTATTTAATCAACACACACCATTTAGACACATTACACATATTTCTTTCACTTTCTCTTTCTAGCCTCTCTCTTTAATTAATTAATTACTCACTAAGATTAATAATTAATTAGGAGGGTAATTAGGACTTGTAATTTGTAAGGAGTTGCTTCGGACACTGATTAGAACATTAGTACACCTGTACCAGGTTTTAATTATTTCTATTTACACATATAAATTTTTTATGTCTTGTTTTACTTATCATGTAGAAAAGAATCAGCATGTTAGGCTAAGTAACTTAAAGTGTGTGCTATGATAGACGTTTACGTTGGCGTAATTATGTAACCAATTATACCGTTACTCTATCCACACGATAATTAATTGATATACGCATATTTGAACTGAATCTCAAGTGTTCACCTATCTAACTAATGTTATGGGTAAAACCTTGCCTCTAAATGAACATAGCTAATTCATAGGTGTAGGTCACTTAAGTATTCTGTGTAAGAAGAATCATTGAACTCGATGTGGCTGCTGTTCTACTGACTGAAATAAGTCCATGGGAGACACGGAGCATGGGAATAGAGATAGGTTAGATTTAGTTTCATATAATGGATATTTTTGGGAGAATTTTCGAAATATCAACAGCCTAGTTAATTCCTTCACTGGACTCGTAAAACTGAAATACTGCCCTCACATACCTATTGCATATTCTTGTTTGATTGTTGCTTAGGTTTTTAGTAAGTATTTTTGTTTGATTGTTGTATGTTCGTAATAATGTAGTAGAATAGTAGTAGTAGTTACTATGTATGAATGATGACAACTTAACTGGCTGTTAGACAAAGTCATCTCAACTTCTTCCGGTGGGGTAACACTTGTTTAGGTTATCGTTCATTCAACGAGTCATGTCATCAATACATAGATCTCTAATGCTTGAGAATGAGGCACATGATTCGAGGATGACTGTCATGTTAAGTTGGTTATTGCATTTGGGAGAATTTCTGGTGATAAATAACCACTCGTATCCACCACCCAAGTGACATGCCCATATCTGATTATGAAATTTACCAAAAATAGGAATTTACCATTACTAAAGCCATAAAATCATAACTACCAAACCCCAACATAAACCGATATCATAGTGGACACCCCTACATTTATAGTAACCGAGCAACTCCCCCCCCCCTTTATTTTATTGCTTTATTTAATTAGATTAGAGTAATTAAAAATCAAAACCCTTATCACTTTAAGAAAATTAGTTATATTTCCAAAGATAACTTATACCACAAAGATTCTATGCCCATTGAAGTATTAAGAACGACACCTAAGTCATACTCACCACTTACTAAACCCTAGTACGTAGTACGTAATTTAGGATACCCCGCATTATAAATATAAAACACCCACTGATCAATCACCGTCCGACGATCCCAACCGACGACGACAACGCCCAGACAAAACTGACCGTTCGGTGACACATCAAGTTTTTGGCGTCGCTACTAGGGCCCGCAACGACCGGTTTTAGGAAATTAGTTATTGCAGTTATTTAGCAATCCTTTCATAAGATCAATATCATCCGAAAGTTCCCTTTTTTTTATTTCTTTTCCGTAACCTCTATCCAAAAACCAATTTTCTATCAAACAAACCTTCGCCCACCATGATGAAGCGCATCACCCTCGCCTCTACTTTGAAGCCATCACTGGAAGGAAGAGGAGGACCAATCGTAACACCAACTGAAGGAACCCCTGAAATCTAACCACGTATCATTCAACTAATCCATTCTTAGTGTCAATTTCACAGTTTCCCATTTTGATGACCCAAATTCTCATTTGAAAAACTTTTGTCAATCTTTCTTACTCTTATAAACCACTAGGGACAAATCAAAACGTTATTAGACTTCATCTTTTTCCTTATTTTTCTATCTACACATGCTGTGGAATGGTTAGATGAACTCGAACTCAATTCGATTCAATCATGGGAGGAGTTGGCCACTAAGTTTCTAACTAAGTTTTCCCCTCATTCCCTACAAATCATTCTCAAAAATAACATCATCAACTTCCACCAAGGAACTGATGAATCGTTATGTTCTACATGGGATAGATTTAAGAAAATGCTTATGAGATGTCTGAAACATCAGTTAAATATAACATACCTAGTATACATACTATACAACGGTCTCATCTCTTATCACAAATTTATCCTTGATGTCGATTCAAAAGGAAACTTCATAATGCGCACTACAGACGAAGCATGGGAGCTACTTGAGACGATGACGATGCATCAACATGATTGGAATACCAAAGAAGAAGTTTCAGAAGTAAGAAGTACTTTTGAACAAACGTTAGAAACTTTGAAAGCTCAGCTTAAAGCTCTTTTAGGTTTCTAAAATTCTACAAGAATCTTCCGAACCGCTATACGAGGAACAACACCAAAGTTGCTCCTCTAGTAACGGTATGTACTCAGCAGAATGTCTTGTCACATCTGGTGGACCTACTATAAATATTAATCGACCTATTCAGTGGCCGAAGAACCACAAGCGCATAAATTCTTTAACGAACTCCTTTATAAGAAAGAGAAACTTAGGCAGATAGTTAGCTTGCCCTTAGATGGCGAATGCTCCTTAATCATACAACATGGTGATGTGTATTAATCTAGTTATAAAAATAGTAAAACAATATCAAAGCAACTATTACACAACTAGGCAACTATACCTAATCAGATAGTAGTATAGCAGTGATAAGTCTACGAGGTAGTCTCTCACAGGAATTTAAATTAAATGAAGCAACTAAATTGAATAATCAACCAAGTGATAGTAGTATGTTCATCTAGACTACCCATAGAGTTAGACAATAAATAAATATGTATTTAACGTATGGGAGTTAATAATCTAGACTACTTGTTTTCACAATGCAATCGTTTAACTAAAACCATAAAGTATAAGTGTCCTTGACAATTTAATAATTCCAATTATAATTACTCAACTCAACTAACATGATAATTGAATCTCATAATCATAATGTCCTAGAGATTATTAAATTACACAAGATGTCTCTTAGTATAATTCACCCATATTATAATGTAATTAACCTAATGCAACTATTTTATTGTTTCTAATTGAAAGTAAATGTAATATGACATCTAAGAGTTCTCACTAATTAGCACGATTATCACACCAATTGAATAAGCCAAATAAATTAAATACAAGTGGTTCTACGATAAACATCATATCATACGCAAAACATAATCTAAATATTATAAACCCAACATTTAGGGTTATTAGCCTAGATGAACATAAAGAGTTTAGCCTATTGTCATAGGTTCAATCAAACAAATCATAACAATCCAAGTGAAATCCATAATCGGTTACAAATATGAATCAAACGTAAATTAAATAAGATTCAAATGAAAAAAATAAACACTAACTTCTATGATGATTAAAGGAGTGATGAATCAATACGGGTGTCCCCAAAAGCTCTCTAAAGCAACCTCCAATCGTCCACAATTAGTTGGTTATCAAAAGTTAAAAGATACTTAAGGTTTAAGTGATATTTAAGGCCAAAAAGTTGTAACCGATCCTTCTACTCAGCGGGTAATAGGAGTACCCGGCGGGTAAAAGTGCCTCCTTGCCTGGTTGGGTATCTTTTTCCCGGCTAAGCCTTTAAAACTGGAAATCCTGAGTACCCGGCGGGCAGAAGGCCTACCCTGAGGGTAAAATTCATTTTCAGCCTTAACATCCTTCTTGAAAGTTGTAGCCTTTGAGTTCCAAGAATTTGACCTTTTGAATCACCTCAATCGGAGTTTGTATGAGGGAGTTATGGCCAAAACGGTGAAGCCTCACAAAAGCTGAAAAAATCATTCATTTCTTCATTTTTTCACCATCTCTTCTCGATTATTAACCTGAAACTAAACTAGACTAATTAAGTATGAAAAGTTCATAAATTGACTAAAATAATATAGAATTTGGACCGATCTTGCCACTATAAATATGTGTAAATTATGCAATATTACATGGACTCCCCCCTAAGCTAGGTGACACTGGACGTTTCACTATACCTTACTACCTACAGGATACTGATTAGTAACGACTTAGCCGACTTAGGTGCTAGTATTAACCTTATGCCATACTCGCTTTATCGCAAGTTAGGATTAGGAAAATTACTTCCTACTCGAATGACCATACATTTAGCTGACATGTCAGTCAAACTCCCTCGGGAGATAGTTGAAGATGTCATGGTTAGAGTCGGTAAGTTCACTTTCCCGGCTGACTTCGTAATTATGGACATTGAAGAAGATACTAATGCTCCACTGATCCTTGGCAGACCATTCTTAAACACTGCCAAGGTCGTAATAGACGTAAACGAAAAATCTTTAAAACTAAGAGTTGGAACATAGGAAATCACCTTCAATGTGGATAAATTAATGAAGCAACTCATGGGAGAAGATCTTGGTCTTGTGGATTCTATAAAGGAAATATTAGACGAACAGGTGGAAGAGATTTTAACCGTATACCGCCACAACCCGTTCCCAAAATAGTCACCATTCGAAGACTTGAAGAAGACAACCTGGGCCTGTGTTCAACAATCTCTTGTCCATCCACCAAATCAGGGAAGCTGCAATAGCATGCACCACTCAATCGTTGTTGTTCCCTTTGGTTACGGCACTCCGATTCCCCTGATAAAAAGAAATCAACCAATGAAAACAGATTCATCTCCCTCAATTGCTGAGATTTGAAAATCTTTTAAAGTGATGAAATCTGAGTTGCCACCACTTGAGCTACAATTTCCTGAAAATTGTGAGCCTCAATTATCAAATCCTGAAATTACCATAAGTTCATCTTCCTCAGCTCAGTTTCAGAAATTTGCATTCGACGATAAAAATGATATCGTCCTCACCGAAAATAATGCAACCTCATCTTCATCTACTACAACATACGAGTTACGGAAGAACCCTCTTTCAAATAAAAATGAGCTAGTATAGATAGCATCCACTACCATATCAGATTCACCTCCAAATGAATCAGAATTTCAAACGGAGTAAGATGAATTAACAAGAGACGAATTTGCAAGAATGAAACCCTCTACCGAAGAACTACCCGAATTGGAGCTTAAGGAATTACCTACTCATTTCGAATACACTTTTCTCGAAGGAACTTCACAACTACCGGTTATTATATCAAAAGGATCCAGAAGAAAAAGCTAAGCTTATTGTGGTTTACAAGTCAGACAAGAAGGCGATTGCATGGAAAATCTCCGACATACGGGGAATTAGTCCAAATTACTAAAAGCACAAGATTCTAATGGAAAATGGCTTTAAACCTATAGTGCAAAGACAAAGGAGTGTAAACCCGAAGGTCAAGACGTGGTCAAGAATAAGGTTATCAAAATCTTGGATGCCGGCCTGATCTAGCCTATATCAAACTCACCATGGGTCAGCCATGTTCAAGTCGTCTCGAAGAAAGGAGGAATGACGGTTGTTACGAACGAAGACAATGAGCTTATTCCAACCCGATCATAGTAGCCCCAGAATGGAACCTACCATTCGAAATCGTGTGTGACGCTAGCGATTTCGTTGTTGGGGTCGTTCTAGGGCAAAGGAAAAAAAACACTTTCAACTAATCTACTACGCCAACAAGACACTCACAAAAGGCCAAGAAAATTACACCAATATAGAAAAAGAGTTACTTGCGGTAGTATTTGCATTTGATAAATTTCGATCCTATCTCATTTTGTCCAAAAGTATCGTCTACAGCGATCATTCAGCCTTAAAATATCTCTTTAGTAAGGAAGACGGTAAACCAATATTGTTTCGCTAGATTATGCTACTCCAAGAATTCAACATAGAAATCAAGGATAAGAAAGGAGCATAAAACGTTGTAGCAGACCATCTTCGTCGTTTGGAAAATCTATCGATGTAAAGACTTGATGAGAAGGATATCCAAGATCAATTCCTAGAAGAACAACTAAGTCTAGGTGGCAAGCACCAGGGTTTCCAATTCGGAAACAACCCCTGCTATGCAGACTACACAAACTTTTTGGTAGGAGGAATCGTCTTGAAAGGAATGCCAACTTCTCGAAGACACAAGTTCTGCCGAGACATAAAACAATACTTTTTGGACGATCTATACCTTTTCAAAGTTTGTCCCGATCAAATAATCAGAAGATGCGTGGAAGGCAAAGAATCAGAGAATATTTTGCATCAAAGTCATAATATGCAAAGTCATAACGGACTTGCCGGAGGACATCATTGAGCTAGTATGACCACAAAGAATGTATACGATTCCGATTTTTATTGGACAACTATATTCAAAGACGCATAAAACCTAGTAAAATGTTGCGACGTTTGTCAAAGGTAAGGGAACATTTCATCTAAAAATAAAATGTCTCGCATCAACATCCAAGATGAGCCCTATTTCCGGATCTGCTAGAGTCACGGTCAGGAGATGCCAGCAAATGCCAGTCTGGTATTGGAGGGATTCATCCTCACCTACGGAATCACGGGAAGCGAGAAACATAAGGACGGTGTTTAGAATAAGCAGTCGCGCATAGGTTCCTACAATGTCAGCTAAGTCTACCACATCTTTGAGAGTCACTAAAGTCGATATGAATTCTACCTCGGAGATACCGCAACCACCACTACTAGGATTACCAGACCTCGGGTAGCAGTCGCTGGTAGGCACGTTCCAGTACGGAGTCTTGACCACTGACGCATATGCCACATGGAGTAATTTGTTCACCCTAGAGATCTAGCACCTCTCCTTGACAGGACTATGTGAGGCTGCCGGATTGCCACCTCTGCCCCTGACTCCCTACCATTTGGGACCTGATTCGGCACCACATCGAGCAGTGTGGGACCTCTTCCCACCATGGACTTCATCTAGCCCATGCTTAGCTCCAGTCATCCCTGCACCGGACACCGATACCTATGCCGATCCTCTTACCACACAGTATGACGATCACCTGACACTAGGAGCTCTGTTCTTAGAAACTCCAACACACACTGATGAGCCAGTCATGAGGACGGCAATCACCACTCCACATACACTCATCCTCAATGGAAGAATTACATTTGCTAGACGATATCGACTAGAGCCAGGATTACCTCGTGGATGACAATCCTTAGACTTTATCTTTTTATTGTGTATTTCGTATGTACTTGTTTGTGGAGGATGAGCATATTACCTATAAATGTTATATTTACCTATGCAGAGACCGTATTTTACCAAGACAAGGAATAGCTTCACTTAAGAGAGTTTGGTCTAAGAATCCAACATACTTCACATGTTATTCCTTCACAAACTGGTCCTAATCCAGTGACCTAACTCAGGGGAGTAATTCAGTTTCAATCGCTTAATAAACCAATATCTAAAAGTTCTAAGTAGGGGATTAAACATATACCATGATAACTTAGAAATATTATTCTTAACAAGAACCCTAAGTGTGGGATCATCTCGATGAGGTACCCCCAGTTTATGGTTGAACATCAGCGACAATGTTCCTCTAAGTGTGGGATAGTAATGTATTCACATTTTATAGACTCTAGCTCTAGCTCTAGCTCCTCAAAAACCCTAAATTTTTGTCAGTTTTTCGGAAAATGTAAAACTCTTTTCGAGTAACATAAGTCATAAAGTTGACGGATTATCTTCAAATATCAAAAATTGGATAAAAAGGCCTAATCATTTCTTATTATAATATGGTTCTCAAAATGAGGGTCAAAGAGAAGCATCGCATGACTAAGCACAAAAACCACCAATCAAAAGTGAGGTACCTTGAGCCATAAAACAACACTCATCTCTAAGTGCTTTGCTTTTTCGATGGTTGACTGTGCCGATGTATGCATTTAGAATTAGAACTTGCTCAAATAATACACTTCGTGACCACATTGATAAGTACCATACGTGGCATAGGTGCAATTAGATGAACTCGATATTCTAGGATAAAACCCAATTTTCTTTCAAATCTCTTTCAAGCCTAAAACACTTCCAACACTTACTCTTAGTGTTGAAGATCCGATTAGAAAACCCTTTCAGCCTAAACCTTTCCATTCTTACAACCAATAACCTATACATCCTTATCAATCCCTTTTACCGCAACTCGGAAAGTCAATTTACAAGGAAAAGTTGCCTAAGAATTTCAGCCTGTCTCTCTTTAAAAAGATTATCCCCAAATACCTATTTAGTTAAAAACACCTCTCTTGATAGGTCACAAGGAATCTCCAAAGAAGCAATCTGAAAAAAAAAAGTAGAAGTAACCTCGTGATCAAGACAGCCGACCAAAAAGCCAAAGAGCTTAGCAAGATAAATTTATAAAAGAAATGCAGAAGACTGTCAACCGCCACAAGTTTTCTGCTGTACAAAAACCTCCAAATAAGGTCAACAACACTTCGATATATATCATTACTTCGATAAATTTATAAAAGAAATGCAGAAGACTGTCGCACCAACAGTATACGGCTCAGTTTGATTTGTATAAGCTGTAACCCACCGTATACGGTTCGCATGACCCGTATCTCAATAAAAATCGTGTCTTGGTATGGTTTGTGCGATACATGCCGAATTTTCGAAGGTCAAATACGGTTCGTTTGGTCAAAATACAGTTCGGGGAAGCCTCTATATTTATCAACCTCCTCATTCAACCGACCCACACCTTACACACCATTTTACACACATTACACCATTTTGAATATTATTTTATTGTTGTATGTTCATAATAATGTAGTAGAATAGTAGTAGTGGTTTCTATGTATGAATGATGACAACTTAACTGGACGTTAGACAAAATCATCCCAACTTGTTCCGGCGGGGTAACACCCGTTCATGTTATCGTTCATTTAACGATTCATGTCATCAATGCAAACATCTCTAATGCCTAAGAATGAGGAACATGATTCGAGGATGACTGTAAGGTTTAGTTGGTTATTGCATTTGGGAGAATTTCCTATGCTAAATAACCGTTTGTGTGCACCACCCAAGTGACATGCCTTTATCTGATTATGGACAACTTCGTGTCAGATAAGTGGCAGGTTCGTCGAAACGACTCACTCAGAAATAGGAATTTACCATTACTAAAGCCATAAAATCATAACTACCAAAATCCAACGTAAACCGATATCAGAGTAGACACCCCTATATCTATAGTAACTGAGCAACTCCCCCCGCCCCCCTTTATTTTATTGCTTTATTTAATTAGATTAGAGTAACTGAAAATCAAAACCCCTACCACTTTAAGAAAATTAGGTAGATTTCCAAAGATAACTTATACTGCAAAGATTCTATGCGCGTTGAAGTATTAAGAACGACACCTAAGTCATACTCACCAGTTACTAAAGCCTAGTACGTATTAAGTAATTTAGGATACCCCGCATTACAAATATAAAACACCCACTAATCGCTCACCGTTCAGTCACCGTCCGGCAATCCCAACCAACGACGACAACGCCCTGACAAAACCGACCGTTTGGTGACGCATCAAAGACCCCCCGGCTTAGGGCTGATGTGGTTGACTGGTTTCATAGTGTTTGGTTTTCTCTTTGTATCTCGCGGAACTCCATTACATTATGGCTGATTTGAGGCAAGTTGATGACCTAAGACCGATTGAAGCATTGGGATGTTAGTCCATCTACTAACTTAAACATGTTTCAGTGCCCTCTCTATGGCACACAACCGAATTCACATACTCACCTCTTTCTGAGTATTGATTTTCTTCTAAGGTGTGGTTGAAGGTGAAGCAGTTTTCCGGGTGTCATCTTTCTTCTAATCATTTGGAAGACTTGGTGACTTGGCTAGAATCGATTGCTTGCTAGGAAAATAGTGTCTAGCGTTTGTTTAAGTTAGTTCTTGGTGCCATAACTTGGCTAGAGGTAACTGCTACATCTGTGTCACGTCGATCAACAAAAGAAATTGTAAGTTAGTGAGAAGCAGATGAATCACTAATCAATGATTAATTACCGATTTTATCAATTTATAATCTTTTGCTTGAAATTTGTGTAGATCCCTTAGGAACCTGATTCGAATCAAATAAGACTAATGTGCGGAATCCAATTAAAATTATCTATATGTAATTAAGAGATTATCTAAATAAACTTCCTTCATATTGATTTGTTTAAACTGAAAGATTAGATAAGTGTCATTTACAATGACTCGCGATTTAAACAACTCACAAAACCTCTCTCACACTAAACGACAGTTACTGAACTATTTATACATGACAATTATAGACTTTAATGTTTAAGTTTTCAACTTGAGCTTTTGGCACTGAATCTGTACCAACAACTTGGACAATTACTTAAGTAACAATTATAGTCAAAGTAAATATGCAAGTAAGTAAAAGAGTTGGTTAGAAGAATATCACCAAGCAACACCACGCCTTATAGTGGTTGGGGTGACCGTTAACTAGTCCACCTTAATCCCCCCCCCCCCCGCCCTAATTATGCGGTATCTGGATTTCTCCTATATGATTCAATCCTTATCACCGGTACGACTAAAAACCATTCAAAGTGCTATTTATTCTTCAATAAGAACACAACACTAAACTTCTTTAACTAAAAGAAGATAACCTAACTAAACTCTCTAACTTCCACAATAAGAAGTCTAGATACCAATTGAAAATACTTCCACTCTCAACTAGGTAGTTACCAACAACAACAATGTCTTCTCGTAACAAGTAGAATACAACTACACACCAAATAAAAGGCCGGCCCTGGGTTTTCTGATGCCCTGGGCGAGTCAACCAAACGATGCTCCTTGTGAACAAATAACACAATATCTTTTTAGGGGTTTGGAACCTAGTCAAGCTAGGTGGCTCATCTCCACGCCGATTTTTATTTAATAAATGAAAATTTTACAATATGAGGAGATAAACTCCGAGTTACAAGTTCCATATCACCTAAAGCGACGCCTTTGAGCGTTTCTAGAAGCAAACACATCAATTATTTTTTCATAGTCAACATCTGCTAAAAACTTATTTTCAATACTTAAAATTGCTAACCCGTTCAACCTCTCTTAACATCATATTCTTCATTATCTTTTCAATAGGACTTACATCATTATCTTTTCCGTAATCTTTTTTAATAGGACTTCCATTATTTTCATTAATATCATATCTTCATTATCTTTTTCAATAGGACTTACATCATTTTTACTAATATTAGCATCATAATATTCTTGATTTTCAATATTTATAGGATTGTCATTGTTCGTAGCCGTAGGATTATCGTAATCTTTATTATTGTTGTTATTTCCTTCTCTAACCACAAACTTATCGAAAGATCCTAGTAAAGATTGGGTAATTTATTCTTGTCTTCTTTTTCTTTTCCTATTTTGGGCACCTGATGGTTGTGAACGAGGAGGCAACATAATAATTTCTAGACTAACTAAATAATATTGAAGCAAAAATATAACAGAATTATGAAAAGATAGAACCTAATTACACGGATGAAGAGAAGAAAAGATGAAGATTAATCAGTTTGATGTCAATTCATATGATCACATATACGTATCGCCAGACGCTAGTTAATCTTTTGATTAGACGGAAGAATAGAACCTGAATGTTCGTGTGTTAATCTTTTGATCGCAAGGGTTAGTTTTTTTGTATGTTCCCTAAAATTGGGCCTGCTACAAACTACAAGTCTACAACATTATTTAACTTGGACATGTAAATTGCTGCCCCTAACCTCTTGTTGCCTTGGGCTGTTGCCCATGTAGCCCATTAGAAGGTCCGGCCCTGACCAAACACACCTCCTACACAACTTGAGGAGATCACCTACACTCTCTTCTTCTTCTTCTTCTTCTTCTTCTTTTTCTTCACAATCTTGGAAGAACTCAATGAGTCTTCCCCTAACAAGACACTAATCACTCCTCATACACACTCTCGAGGATCTCTTACAACAAATTATAACAACAATGTAGTGGCACAAATTATTACAACTTAATAACCTCACTAGATAAATCAACTCTTTGTTTAAAAGCTTAATCTCTCAAACACACTCTTAGTGATAAATAATACAAGAGATGATCACTTTTAGTTTAGAGAAATACGTGTTTTACAAGCTAAAGAGGATAACCTTTAAGTTAAAAATGAGTTAGATATTTATAGTAAAACTTTTCAAAGTTCAAGAAAAAATCCATTAGAACCACGGTCCGACTGTGTCATCCTTTTGTTGTCAAATACCTTTTGAAAATATATCTGTTTTAAATCAATTCAAAACACATTTTCCCAAAGTCAAACTCTATAAATCAGTTACCAAGAACCTATAAAAACCTTAATCATAATTTACCGAAAGGTTAAAAGGTTAAACACATTGGGTAAACACAAAGTACATATCCATTGGAAAAATAGTACATTTACATTCACCTAATGGTTTTTATGTTTTTTTATTTGACTTTATTCAAAGGTTGGATACTTTTTGAAAGATTCCCTCCATCCTTTCATTTTTATAAGTATACCTTTATACTTTTAAAACTTTTATAAACATTTCATGAAGTTTATAACATAACTTTGGTTTTATAAAGTGTTAAACATTTATTAAAATAGTGATAGAATTTATATTATTTAAGAAACTAACAGTTGACTAACCTTAACTCATACGATGAATCAGAGATACCAGTGTTCAATTAGTTGAACTGAAGTTTGACCCGACAAAGTGAAAATGGTCCACTAGGAATACGATCAAACCACAGTCTAACAGAGATAGGACACCCTGTTGTCTAAATTTTTACTTATTCTCTTGACGGTTTGGACTGTGTCTTTCATGCTATATTAATATAATTTCTAATTTCTAATAATTA
This sequence comes from Logfia minima, assembly GCA_963921325.1. Lineage (NCBI taxonomy): Eukaryota > Viridiplantae > Streptophyta > Magnoliopsida > Asterales > Asteraceae > Logfia > Logfia minima. The sequence goes on from OY992772.1 coordinate 27,389,599, forward strand.
GCATAATCACTATGTTAATCACCTTTTCAATCATTAAAACAAGTGGAGTGCGTTTCCACAATATAATTTCCACAAATTATAATTAAACTAACCAAACATGCACTAACAAAAATCACCCAGTACATTTCACTATCTATCAAGAAATTGAAGAACTGAACGTTTTTTTAGCTCTATTATTTAATTTTTATCTTTTCTCACATAACTCATAAAAAATTTATACTTTAAAATATACTATTAAGTAAAAATAATTCATTAATTTAAACAACACATTACACAAGTATATAAAAATGCATTCATTAATTAAAATCATTCTTGATCAAACGTTATACGAGGCTGCAAACAAATGAGTTAGATATTTATAGTAAAACGTCTTTATCCAACTTTCCATTTATAAAATAGCTTTTTCCCCCTCAAAACAGATAGAAAACGATCTATGTGTTTGAAAAATCGATTGATACTTTGAATTATCCTATTGTGAATTATGTGTTAGCGGAGGCATTATAGGGTCAAAATACTACAATTTGAAAATCTATACACACACTTTAAAGTATTTATCTAGATTGTTTATGATTATTACCATAAAAATCAAATCTTTGACGGTAACATACCTGATCAGCGTGGAGTTTTTTCACAAATATTTTCAATATCCTAAATTTTTCCTTTTTTACCAACCCGTCTCTTAATCGAAGAAAAGTCAAGGCTTCCATCTTTAGTTTTGGTGGTTCGTTTCTGCTGACACCATTAGGCCTCACACCGACAAGAATCTGATTGTAAGCAACACAATCATATCGTTCAAGTGTATTTTCACCTGCCATTAGAACTTCCTCTCTTTTCACCCTACTAAAGACCTGTTGGACAAGTTCTTGAGGTCCATTTTTTGCAGCTGCATCTTGTTCAAAGTTCCTCATCTCGAGGCAAGTGAAATTGAAACAACTATAAGGCCTTGAAAGCATACGTGCAATGGGGCAATACCCATCTCTATCATTCAAATTGTAGTACCCTACCGTTAGCTCTACAACATGACTATCATCTTTGTACCACTAATGGATACCTTATATCTTGGTAGCTAACTTCACTTTACAACCCAAGAAGGCTTTGTTGGCTTCATCCAAGATCTAATGACCATGGATTATTAACTTGTTAGAATACCAAGTCAAGAAAAACTTTCCCTTTACACTGAGGTAACCTTTTGATCTAAAAAAGTTCATTTGATCTGGAGTGTCATTGTATTCTCCAGCATTATTGGGCAATTCCCACTCAGGGTGCCCTGCATTTGTTGCAGCCACATTTTTACTTATTCTCTAAGTCGGAAACTAGGCGAGGGTGTCCCAAATATGTTAGATAAAATCATTCCTAAGGATACAAAAATACATTTATTAATTAAAATTACGTAATTGATTAAAAATAAATTACATTAATTGAAGACTAAAACGGAAATTAGGCGCGGGGGATGGGGTGTCCTAAATATGTTGGATAAAATCATTACAAATGATATTTGCGTTTGCAAGGTAGTCTTGCTCAAGTCCACATATTGCGCATCCATTATCTTTGTTTATCTTTTGATGTTATACGCTTTTGTCGGGTTTTTAATGATTGTCCAACACCCTTAAAGCACACTTAATGCCTGATCTAAGTCATTTCTTGCAGCTTCTTGAAATCTTGTGTATTCAATCATCGCCCATTACGAATAAATTCCATTTGCCATTTTTGTAGTTAACTCTATTTACATTATACAATACCTCGGGAGTCTATCTTGGAGTTGATCATAGAGAAAATCTAATTCATTAAGAACGTGGATGTCGTTGTTAAAACCCGCATGATTAAAGTAAGCATGGCAAATCCACATCTCATACGACGCAACCAGTTTGAGCATAATTTTCTGATGGTCGTGGTCACTAATGGCGCACCGAACGATCGGTTTTATCGCGGTGTTGTCGTCGTGGGTTGAGGTTGTCAGACGGTGACCAAACGATGCGCTATCAATGGTTTGTTTAATATTTGTATTTGTCGAGGCCTAAACCTCCGCACTGCCTACTAGATACTAGTACGTGGTAAGGATGATCAGGTTCGTCTCTATGAGTGTCGAATTTGAAATGAAGCTCGTTTGGATAATTTAGTATTCAAGGTTGGGTTTAGATAGTTGGATAAGATTTTGGTTTTTATTTATTAACTACTAAAGCAATAAAATAGTATAAGCTAGCATGCAAGGAACAACTAAGGATAGAGAAGACGTGGTTTGTCATGATTTAGTGTAGGTTGTAACACTAGGTAAATAAATAAAGTAGCAGACTGTAATTAATCATTCGGCCTTTTTTATCACTGATATAAGTCTACTTCTAATTAACTTATCAACTTTGCTATATTTCTAACAATATACATTTAGCACCGTTAGGAGCTAGACCTCTCATTTTCAATCAGTTATACATCCCTGGATTATTCACAATGTTTTTATTGCTGCATATGCAAGTCATGTAGCTCAGTATTGTAACATCCTGAAATAATCAAAATTTAAAATTTAAAAAGGTTTTATGTATGGGCTACGACTTTAATGGCAAAGTCACAGGTAGCGACTTTATGAGCCATGCGACTTTAGTGATAAAGTCGCATAACATATTTGATTGAATTAAATTGAGGAGCTTAAGTGTAATTCGTGATTTATATATATATATATATATATATATAAACTTCGTCTAAACATTTCCAGAAACATTAAAACGAACTTCTGAGTCGGTTTAGAGAGAGAAACAGAGAAATAGAGAGAGAAAGTGAGTATCAAGCTTGAGGACTCAAAATTGAAGCGATTAATCCGTGAATTCAAGGTAAGGCTTCGATTATTATGTCTTATAATTGGTATTGTGTGATTTGAAGGGATTGGAACGGGTTAATTTGGTTATATCAAGTCTCAATTCGAGAAATTCGGATTTGGGATCTGATCTGTTCGTCGTGCGACTTTAATGGTAAAGTCGCAATATGCGACTTTAGTGATAGTGTCACACTTGGCTGACTCTGGACTGCGACTTTAATGATAAAGTCGCAGTGTGAGAATTTGAGATAATAGGCATGTTTTGAGACACTGATGATAGTGTTGCATGATGTGTTATGGCGACTTTAAAGAAGTGTCGCTAAATTTATCAAAAGAGTTAATTGTTTTATATGTGGTGTACAGACTGGCGTTTCGTACGTGATAATCGAGGATACTCAACCACACTACTCTCAAGGTAAGTAGTAGAAGGATATATATATTGAATGAGAATATCCAGATGGCAGGAGTGATCATAAATGGTCTAGCCGTGTTATTATTGACCCTCTTTATGCTGAGTGATCATAAATGGTCTAGCCGTGTTATTATTTACCCTCTTTATGTTGAGTGATCATAAATGGTCTAGCCGTATTACTATTGACCCTCTTTATCCTAAGTGATCATAAATGGTCTAGCCGTGTTGTTATTGACCCTCTTTTTGTTGAGTGATCATAAATGGTCTAGCCGTGTTATTATTGGCCCTTTTTATGCTGAGTGATCATAAATGGCCTAGTAGTGTGATTGTGAGCCTTAATTGGACAAAGTGATTATATGTGGTTACAGTGTTTTATAAAATTTTTATCTTATACTATTGATATGATTCTATTACTTACTAAGCTTGTGTGCTTACCCATTCTGTTGTCGCTGTTTAATACATGCGGGTCGAGTAAAGGGAAAGAGGGTCTGGGGAAGGAGCCGCGGTGCGAGTAGTGGTGCCCTTACTATTGCTGGTAGTAAGTGTTTACTCCCATTAAATCATGCTCGGATATTGAGGGAGTCTTTTGAAAGAGAAAAACTCACGTTTGTAATGTTTGTAAACAATGTATTGTTTATATATATATATATATATGTGTGTGTGTGTGTGAAAAGTGTTCTTTATGTTGTTGAATAAAGTGTTCTTTATATATATATATATATATCAGTTTGTAAACAATGTATTGTTCTTTATATATATGAGAATAACACTTGTATTTCTTCTACATATCTAAATCGTTACATTATTAAGCTAGCTACTACTACTAACTAATACACAATTAAATCCCTAATCGCTTACTTATCTCTCCCTAAATTAATTAGATTAATCTAGAGAGAGAAAGTAGATTGAGAAGGAAGAAACAAAGAGAAATGGAAGTAAATTGAAGTTTGAGGTGTGTGGAATGTCGGATGAGGAGGTTGATATATATAGAGATATCCCCAAACCAAAAACGACCTGGATTTGACCAAGCCAAAAACGAACTGTATCACGCGAACTGTCTCAAGACACCATTTTTATGCATATGCGGTTTGTTTGAACTGTAAACGGTTCACCTGAGCCGTATACGGCTCATAGGGCCCGTATACGGATCACTTGGGCCGTATACGATTCATCTGGGCCGTATATGGTTATCAGTCACCTTGTGTGCATTGACATTTTCATGCAACTTGATAATTTTTCTAGGCCAATGCATAGGATAGATGCTTCTAAGATCCCCAAAAAACCATGTATTTCTTCATATTTAGCATGTAAATGTTGGATATCTTTGACTATTGATTTTATCAAATACTCAATCGAGTAAAGATAAAATACACATTTAGAAAAAAATATGGACAATCATACGACGTTTGTTGACCTATTGTAAATATTCATCAAAGGGTCAGTGGCGCAGCCTTACGCCATATGCCGTAAAGCGGAGGTGCCATTTTGAATAATGATAAATCTAAGTAAACCGGTAAAATCAAGCACTTAATGAAAAAAGATAAAATACTTACATAGAGGTTGTTGAGTGTAAGACCTTATATCTCTGCTTATTCGAAGAAACAATGACGGTCTCATTCAAAATCTTCTTTGAAAGTAATCGGTCGGGAATGTTGGATCGTCGAAAAAGTAACCCACAAATATTCATTGGCACCGATACGATCTCTATAAAATTTTCTTCTATGTATTTTCAATCATGAACTTTCCTCTTCATGGTGGTCATTTTCTTCCGGCACTTCAAGTTTATCTAACATAATATTGAGATTGAATCAAGCCTTTAAGCAAGCTCAACCTTAATATCCGGCCAAATGGCGGATTTAGTATTCTCCGAAACTACGTGCCACAATGCATAACACTTTGGGACTGTTTCAACCAAGGTCCGGGCTAGATTAGAGAAGCAGGACCTATTAAGGTCAACCGGTCGGGCGGTCTGTAGGTCGTCGGTGTCAAACTCAATAGGGAGAGGTCTATTCTTGTTAGCTCCGAACATCTTCCGTAGGTCCCGGTTTTTGGTAAATTAAAAATACAACTAATCAAATCAACGTGAACAAAGTTAAAATACAATTAGTCAAATTCAAGTAAACATAATATTTCATAGTTTCTTACTTGTAGACCCCCTGCAAAATGGTGGACGCCAATGATGATCCCACGGGGGATCAACACTGCAACCGCCACCATGACCTCTTGAAGAACATGCCATTTGCAATTCAATTTAAACTCGTACGTTCTAACAAACTCATATTATTATATACATTTAATTCAACACTTTAACTCATACAATTATACATACTTCAACTCTATATAATATACTTTAACTTTATATACTTAACAAATTAACTCAATCAACATTTTCAATCTATAAAACCACTAAGTCGACTCAACTAACCAACAAATATACAAAAAATTGTAACTATATACAAATCTAAAATTTAAATTCTATACTATTCACTTTTACGTTATATACTTAACAAATCTATACACTTTAACTAACTAATTAACAAACTCCAATTTTTACAAATTAACAACTCTAACTCTTAACAAATTAACTCAATCAACATTTATAATCTATAAAACCACTAAATCAATTCAACTAATTAAACATTATACATATAATTCTAACTATATACAAATCTAACATTTGAATTATAAGCAAATCAACAATAAACTTTAACAATTCTAACTAAATTAACAGTAATAAACATAAATTCACCAATCATTGGTCATCTTTAACAAATTCACTAATTAACTAAAAAATACATACAATTAGCAAAATAAATATTTTTCACTATTTAAAATAAAATGTATAAAATTATAGAAAAGGTATATTATAAAAACTTATATAAAGTTAAAAACCTATAATTCAAATTAATTATATTTAAATTAGTCTTTAATTATTATGTAAAAAATCATAAATTTAATTAGTATACAAAAATTATGATAATAATTAGGCCTTAATTACTTTGTAAAAACTTGTTTGTTATTGGATGAACAAAACTATATTTGATTTTTGAATAACGATAAACATGGGATAACAATAACAAAATCAAAAAAATTCAATGAATAACAATAACAATTTTTGAAAAAGAATTATAATAACAATTAGTCTTTAATCATTAATTGTTACAATGTGATAATGATAAAGATGTTGACTTTATTGGTTGACACTTTAACCATAGTGTAATCGCCTTAGGGTTTCTCCCTATAATTTGAATGTTCGAATAGGGTTGATACCTTAACCCGTAGTATAAACGTCTTAGGGTTTCTCTCGATCATTCGAATGTTTAAATTGTTTGACGCCTTAACCCATTGTTACATAATTGAGCGTATCGTTGATTATACGAGTTCAAACTTGTCTTTAACTTGAGCCGAACTTTATCGAGTTAACTATATATTTTATTTAACAACCATATATATATATATATGGAAATTAGTGACGATAGGGTCGTAGCAAATGTCTAAGTCGGAATTTTTTATTATTTTGTGACCAAACGAGAAAAAAAAAACCATTTCAGGCGACGTGGTCGTCGCAAATGCCTAAGCATGAACTTTTATTATTTTGGAGCCAAACGGAAAAAAAATCATTTACGAGGATCCGTCGTCGCAAGTAGCTACACGGGAAATTTTTTAATTTGAAGCCAAAAGAAAAAGTTAAAAATAAAAAGTAAAAAGATATTGCGACAACACCATCGTCGCAATAGAAAAGTTCAAGATCAGAGTAAAGAAGCATATATTTTTCTTGTCGTTTTGTGGCTTTTGCCACGTTTCACCGTCGCAAAAAGGCTTGGTCGTCTTAACCTATTATTCTTGTAGTGAGCATTGCAATTGCATTTGGAATACCTTATTAAATAAAAATAATTACTAAAAGATATCATCATCTTAAGAGTGCGTGATATTTTAGAATGAGAACTGAACTCAAAATCTACAACTATTGTTATCTAAAGGTCGGGCAGATCTAGAATACTAGTCATGTCGTTGTCGATAATGTATAGTTCTTGAAAAAGAGTATCATAAAACATATTATTTTCATTGTTTCCAAGCTCTAGGCTCTCAACCGGGCAAAGTTGATCCCAGAAACGTTCAAGATCATCAATAGTTGCTGGTGAACCCGTATCATAATAGTTTGGTCTAAGCTCAACTTCGTGATCCTTGGATGGACTAATGCAGCTAGAGGAAGTAGTGCTATCATCTTCTAAAGTAAAATGGGATTTAGAATAATTAGCATAGTTCATATCATTAGTGATAAATGAAGTCGATGAGTTCATCCCACTTTGCTTAGTCGTCGATTCACAAACTAAGTTGTGTTTAGTCACACGTTTCTTTAGATGGGTATACCAATAATTTTTTACGTCATTATCCGTCCTCCCAGGAAGTCTCGATGCAATAGCTGACCACCTATGAATAGATTTGTTACGTAATTGAGCATATCGTTGATTATACATTATTTGATCAAGCAATTATACAATTGTTCTATACGTTAAATGTGTACCTATTGCCAAGTTCCAAATGAGAATGGAGTACGATTTGTTCTTCTTCTATAGAAAATTTCCCTCTCTTTACGTTAGGCCGTAAATAATTCATCCATCGGAGCCTGCAACTTTTCCCACTTCTCAACAAACCTATAAACAACCCAAAAACGATCATAAGTTCTGTTTTAACTAGGGTATTTATTTTATAAGCGAAACTAATCAAGACCCAAAAGTATACTTACCCGCAAATCTCGGCATCTGAGACCAGTTCCAGATGCCATATTTGTTAATATACGAAACTAACTTTTGATCTTCTTCAAGATTCCATGAACCTTTCTTTAAGTCTGTCTTCTTATCACTACTTGGAGTAGTCATGGTCCTCTGAGAAAAAAAAAATTATTAAAAAACTATTTCAATATGATGCCTATATATATTAGTGTGGATTATAAGGTATTAGGAAAGTAAAGGTCTTTGATTTGCAATTTTCACGTTGGTCAAAGGAAATATCATAAACAGTACGATGATGTTGAATATATATAATGTTTTCACACATCGATAAAGTTTTTATTTATGCTATGTAATTTAAAATAGAACCTTATTAATATTTCTAAAATAGGAAATAAATTTTTCTATAACTATTATAGTACTCGCAAAATAAGCAGTTTATTTGATAATATACGTTACATATATAGCGTTAATTGTTTCGTCATATATTTAACTTTAACTTTTTACTATTATATATATTTTCTCAACTTTAGGATCTTCTATTGGATAAGGTAAACTTTCAAAACCGTTCTATTGTATATACTCTATTTTTTTGTTTTTCAGAAAAGGAAACTTTCCTTTTCTGTTAAAGCCAAAAAGTGTCAAGTCAACATAAACTGAGAAATTTTTAAAGTTTACCTCATATAATATAAAATCTTAAAATTGAAAACACACAATAATAAAAAGTGAAAGTTAAACATAGATTGAAACAATTAACTCTTAGAGCACACGAGTGGGCCGGAACACGCAAGTTCCCCGACCGGAACGCCGTTCCCCCACTCCCGGGCAGCATTCCGGACAACGTTCCGGGCATAGCGTCCCCCCCCCTCCCCTTCGGACGTTGTGTTTCGGATTTTGAATTTTTATATTTTTGAATCCAACGGCTAATTTAAAAAAAAATTCAAAAATAACGGATATATAACCTTTTTTGTAATTTTTTTTTAAACCTTATTTTCTATCTATAAATACAACACTTTCAACACAATTATAAACACATCAAAACACTCTTTCTCATCTACGATACACTTATTTATTCAAAAACTCTACAATTCTATATAATTCAACTCTTTCTCATCTACAACACTCTCAAATATTCAAAAACTCCACCATTCTATATAATTCATCTATTTCTCATCACCATGTCGAACAACCAAAACAATCCATTCAACCTACAATCTCAATGGAACCCGTTTCAACAATATTCATCACCAAACCCGCAATCCGACTTACCCACTTTTGGCACTCCATATCAACCCACTTTTGCCACTCTGTATCAATCATCATCCTCTCAAACACCTCAATTTTCATCCGAACAATTTCAAGCCTTTCTAATGAGGCAACAACAACAACAAACACCCGTCACCCAACAACAACAACAACAACTACCCATCACCCAACAATCGGTTGAAGTAGAACCAAAAAAGGAAAACAAGCGTTGGCGGATTCATCACAACCGAATCAAAAAAAGGTTTACACCAACGTGTCCGGTTGGGAACCCGCGGACGAGCTTCGGTTAGACCAAAGTTGGGTTGCCGTTTCCGAAGATTCAAACCAAGGAAACGCGCAAATGGGCGACTCGTTTTGGTATCTTGTTATGAACGAGTACCATGGCCGCAACCCTCCCTTTACCCGCACCAAAGACGCGTTGACATCAAAATGGAAGAAACTCAACGCCGATTGTCAAAAGTGGGGAGGCATATGGAACCAGCTCAACTCACAACAAGAAGCAGCGAAGATGACGACGACTTTCGGATCCGGGTGGAGGCGCAATTTAAGAATAAAACGCTGAAAACTTTTAGAAGTTTTCAAGCGTGGAACTTCGTAGAGGACCACAAAGAGTGGTTAACTCCTTATCCCGTTGTAGTCAGACGGCGAAACGTTCCAAAAGTGTTACCCGCGGCTATCACATGTGTTACGATTGACTAACAAAAGTATTACCCGCGGCTATCACATGTGTTCTTAAGGACTATCACATGTCTTATAAGCGGTAGTCGGTACTAACACATGTGAAAGTAGCCGATAACACATGTCTTATTTGTTTATAACAAATGTGTTACCAATTTTCAAAACCCACCAAAAAATGAAAAAAAACATTTCGTCGAAAGTATGTCATGTGGGATCTTAAATCAAAGAGGAAAAAGCGTTGATTTTTATAATGCAATTTTTATAATTTTTTAACTAACGGTTTTTGAGATATTTAATTTTTAAGAATGTGAGGATTTTGTTATTTTGATTAATATAGATGGTTGAGATTTGTACTCTCATACTATTAAAAAATTACATACTTAAATGAATTTTTGTCTTAACTCTTATAAATACTTTAGCGCAGTGGCAAATTTACATGTCTTGTAGGGGTGTCATTGGACCCTTCTTACAAAAAAGAATTTGTATAAAGCCCACATAAATTTCATATGGAACCCCCTTAGAAAATTTTATTGACCCTCTTTGGACTTGATAAAGTAAAAAAATAACTCAATGGATTCAACAAAATTATAAAAGAAGCCCAATGTATTTTGACCCAAAAAAGGAATGATACTCACGGGATATCAAGAGATTTCATTATTTCAAACAATATGGCTCCTCTTCTAAACTTTGTCGCAGATTCTTCAAACAAAACCACCACTGCCCACTTGCCCAACAGCCAACGATCGCAGGTAATTGTATATTTGTATTTTTTTTTGTCCGCCAGACAGCTTTCCCTTTTAATACTTGATAAATTGGTAAAGGTTTCATGATCTAGGGTATTTTGTTTTGTCAAAAATAATAAGTTAATTTGGATAATTTGGTTTATGGAATTATGGGTGATGAATATTGATAATGAAATATATATATGAAATTAAGAAAAAATACACACACTCCCACTGTAAATAGGTAGATATAATGTAATATAGTAGTAGAAGACAAGTGTTATTTTGTCTTGTTTTTAATTTTGACATTATGTGAGTTGTGATCAATTTTTTTTCCATCTATTTATCCTATATTCTTTTTATGTTTTTAGGATTAAAATATGAATATGTAATTAACTATGCATATTGTGTTTGTTTTAGGTACAATGTTAAAGTATTTAACAAAGAAAACACCTGATAATTCTTCGACCGATATCCCTAAGACAACAAATGTAGTTGAAGAAGAAACAATATTTAGCAAAAAAAAGCAACAAACCAATTCTACAAAGCATATGAAAGTTGATATAAATGCACTTCCTGCTGATCCGGGACAACGACCAAGTATGGAATTCTATCATGTAAGTCAACGAGATGAAATTAGAAGAGCTTACTTGCTAAAAGGTCCTTGTCAGCCTAAAGAGCATTCTTTCCCTCAAAGAGAAATTGGAGGCCATGCTCGTAAGTTCAATCCTTCTTGGTTTAATGATCACAAATATTGGTTGGAATATAGTATACAAGAAGATGGTGCATATTGTTTATGTTGTTATTTATTCAAATATGAGATTAAGAATCAAGGTGGAGCTGAAAGTTTTGTGAAAGGAGGTTTCAGGGCTTGGAATAAGAGACTAACCATTGACAATCACAGTTTTGGAATTCCACATAGGATTGGCTATTCAAAAGTGCCAAAATTTGATGAACCAAAAGCAATCAATCACAACTGCTTTTAGTAACCATTCTACAGTTGAGAAAAAGGAGTACATTATTCGTTTGAATAATTCCATTGATGTTGTTAGATTCTTGTTGCATCAAGGATTACCTTTTCGTGGTCATGATGAAACAAAATACTCACATAAGAAAGGTAATTTTCTTGAACTATTAGGATGGTTAGCTGATCGATGTGATGCAGTTACTCGTAATGCGATAAGGAAAGCTCCTATGAATTGTCAATTGAGATGTGGTTCTATTCAAAAGGAGATTGTGCAATCATGTGTAGAGGTCACTGTTTAGGTTATTATGGAAGAGCTTAGAGATGAATTCTTTGCAATTTTAGTAGACGAGTCACGTGATGTATCTTGTAAAGAGCAAATGGCTTTGGTTTTGAGGTTTGTTAATAGTAAAGGTATTGTTGTGGAAAGATTTATTGGCATTAAACATGTTGATGACACTTCAGCTTTATCATTAAAGAAGACAATTTTTGAAATGATGTCGAAATTGAACTTGAGTCATACTAGGATTCGGGGGCAAGGTTATGATGGAGCCAGTAACATGAATGGGGCTTTTAATAGCTTGAAAACTTTGATTTTTTAAGGGAAACTCAATCTGCATACTTTGTTCATTATTTTGCTCACCAGTTACAATTAGCGTTGGTGTTTGTTGCAAAGACTCACACTAAAAATAACGATTTCTTTTATGCGGTTTCTAAGTTATTAAACATCATTGGGGCTTCTTATAAGCGGCGAGACAAATTAAGAGAAAAGCAAGCAACTAAAGTTGTGTCAATCATTGGCCGAAGGTTTGTTTTATTCTAATTTAGTTTTTGTTAACCATAACTTATATGTTTTTACTAATTTATTTTGTATTACGGTAATTTTAGGTGACATTGAAAGTGGTAAAGGTCAAAATCAAGAAGTTGGTATCAAACGACCATGTGATACTCGATGGGGTTCTCATTTTGCTTCACTGTTAAATATCAAGATCATATATTCTTCAATTTGTGAAGTACTAAAACCTAAGGGAAGATAGTACTGATCAAGATCATAAAGCTGAAGCACTTCATGTCTTAAGGTCATTTAAATCGTTTGATTTTGTTTTTTCTCTACACTTGATGATTGATATCCTGGGTGTCACGGACCATTTAAACACAACATTGCAAAAGAAAGACCAAGATATTGTAAATGCAATGAATCAAGTAAGGTTGTCAAAGAAAAAACTACAAGAAATTAGAAATGAAGGATGGGAACCACTTTTAGAAAAGGTTACATCGTTTTGTGATAAATATGATGCTGAAATGGTGGGTATGAAAGATCCATATTATGATGGAATAAGTCGTCGCAGAGGTTCACAGGTTAGAAACTTACATTATTTCTTATGAAGTTGATTTATTTTATTCGGTAAACTAAATATATAATGCATAAAAACCACTATCAAGTTCATTTATTTTATTTATAGGTTAGCAACTTGTATCACTACCAAGTTGATGTATTTTATGCAGTCATAGATATGCAACTTACAGAGCTCAACTATCGGTTTAATGAAGTGAACACTAGCCTACTTCTTTCAATGGCTTGTTTGTGCTCAAATGAGTCTTTTAAAGCATTTGATATGAAAAAACTAATGGAAATGGACACGTTTTACCCGAAAGAGTTTCCAACAGAATATGATCTCCAACGTCTCGAGCTGGAACTCTAGGAATACATTAAAGATGTACGTGTCGATGAAGACTTTAAGCACTTGAAGGGAATTGGAGATCTTGCCAAGATGATGGTTGAAACAAAAAGAAGTATAATTTATCCAAAGGTGTATCTTCTCTTGAAACTTGCATTGATTTTGCCCGTTGCTACATCCACCGTTGAACGTGCATTTTCAGCAATGAAGTTGATAAAAACTGATTTGCGCAACAAAATGAGTGATCCATTTATGAATGATTGTTTAGTATCATACATTGAGAGAGATATATTAGATGGAATTAGTAACGAGGAACTTATGACAAAATTTCAAAGTTTAAAATCTCGTCGAGTAGTATTGTAACATCTTTTACTCTTAAATAGTACTATTAATCTATGTTCTATGTTTGTATTTGTGAACCGACCAATCGACCCAACTTGTTTTAGTTTCTTTTTTTTCCCACCTCAACTAAGTCATCGTGACAATAGGACCCCCATAACTTGGAATCCTAGATACGCCACTGCTTTAGCGGAATGTCATCCTCAAATATTTTTTGTTTCTTCTACACAATATTATTACCACTATAAACTATACGGAATTGGCTTTAGCGGTAAGTCATCCTCAGGTATTTTTCGTTTCAAAGTTTACCACTTTCAAAAAGGCATGATAAACATTGGTCAAAGGAACTTTCACAGATATCGTGGATGATGATTTCCCCTTCCAAGAGTTTCTAAAGAGTAAAACAATATGATGAATAATATGGAAATGTTTACTCTTAAATAAAAGATTATCTTACTATCGAAGGTCCGTGACTTACGGTATTAGAGGAATTCTTCAATTAAAAAGTTGGAGGTTTAAGTCTCGTTTGAGAAATAGTAACTTATAAATATTTGTGAGAGTTATATATAATACTTATGTTACATTGTAGGTTCGGTAAAAAAAAAAAAAAGAAGTTTCTTCAATTGTGAAGGAGAAATTACTATGTGTAGACTCGTATTAATATGTAATTAATACGCCTTTTTTGATGCATAAATTTATTAAAGATATTAGCAGTACGCAACGAACAACTCAGATATCACTTTCAAAATTGAGTAATATAATAAAACAGATAGACGGTTTTCCCTGATCGGTAATACAGTAAACCAAACTTAAAAACAAAACATACAAGATACTAATATTTTAGCGTGAAAAGCCTTATCAAAATGAGATGTAAAGACTACAGGACAAATATTTGGAAATAATCCACTAACACAAACTGGAGAATATATGAGAGTTCTTTTCTTGTAAAAAACAACTAGATATAACTCACTACAATAATTAAAGTACAAAACAGCTCTTGAATCAAAAGATCATCAAACAAGTTGCTTGATAAACATTTTACCAACTTCAAACAATTTGAATTACTACAGACCTCTATAGAAGACTTCAATGAAAAGCTCTACTGTCCATGATAAATTTGTTGTGAAGGTACTAATTCGTACCATCAGTTCTGCCATGAGTACGCGGATTTATCAGTTAGTGGTGAAGCAACTCCAAAAGAATGTCAATCAATCAACTTTCATGAGTTCATGCGCAACATGAGAGATGATGATAACTCTTTGCTAACAAGTAAGCTTGTTTTAGTTGTTGTGATGTTTTGCATAGACGAACTTTAAAATCAGGAGCAACATCGTTTCGGATCCTGGTCTTGCTACATGCATGGATATGGTACTTTCGGAAATGTTTATGCTCAAGTTAAGAGGCATCTCCCTATTAAGTTAGCTCTAATTAACTATAGATTAGACAAATAACCTTAAAATACATATAAATTGTTCTTGTGAGAGACTACCCAGTAGACTTATCACTGTTATACTACTATTCGATTAGGTATACTTGTCTAGTTGTGTAATAGTTGCTTTAATATTGTTTTACTAACTTTTATAACTAGATATTTACTCATCAAGTTTTTGGTGCCGCTGTCGGGGAACAGTTGTGTTAATTTAAAGTAAGTGCTTCGAGAAAACATCACCGCGGAATGTGATAAGCTAAACAAGTTAACAACCCAAAAAGCATAAACAACTATGTACCAAAAGATGACAATTCTTTCTTCCAAACCGAACAATTAACGGTCAACTCCGCTTTTTCTAAAATGTTTACCGCTAAAAGGATAAACTATAAAGCTTAGTGAGTTCAAATGAATATCATGTTCCTCATGTCTCACATAAGTAAACATACAAGGTATTGAAGAAACACAAGGATCAATTCTCGACGGATATACTATTAAGACATAAGATCAGTAGGAAGAAACAATGACAATTAGCTTTCAATGACTTCTCAATCATAGAACACATCAAACAAGCACAAAAGATTACTCAAGATCATACTATACATAGCATGTATATTATCCAAAGATCAATGTATAACATATGAGAAAGAATATAAGGTTTGACACCACAATCCGTGATCCTCCTCCCCTTATGTTGCACAAACCCTATACTCACCTCCCTGCCTAACCATCCCCCTTCCCCGGGTCTGATAAGTAGGGAACAGCCCCTTAGGTTGTCTCACCCGGAACTCCATGGGTTATTTGTAAGTCCCCTTAGGGCTCGGATCTACGGGGTAATCAAGTATATATGAGTGCGGAATCCTCACATAAACATAAATGATAACAAACGAGACAAACAATGTGTAAATTTCATTTTTATTGAATGTAAACGAGGTTACATTCGAAGTTACGCAGAGTATTCGAACCTAGCTGGAAAAACCCAATTCCTAAACCCTTAAAAAACCACCTTTAAACCTATTTTTGGACATGTGTATTTATAGGCAACTAAGTTCGTACGAACCTACTAAGTTCGTACAAACCTAGGCACTTTCTAAGTTCGTACGAACTTACTAAGTTCGTACGAACCTATAAGTTCGTACGAACCTACAAAATACACAGACAAAACTTAAGTTAACAATTACAATGATTAACAAAATGACTTCTAAACCTAACTATTACAAACTAGAAGCTGTTGTCACAAAACGTGCACCAACAGACTCCCCCTTGACAATAGCTCTAGTTTCTATGCACCAACAGACTCCCCCTTGACAATAGCTCTGGTTTCACCGGAGTTGTTGTCACCCGAGTAGCCTGCGATCTTGATTCTGTTAAGCTCTTTTGTCTTCTTGTATAGAACACCTTTTCCACAAAGTCTTCAACACCCTCTGACATCTTCATCAAATCATGTCATACACCCTCAACAAGACTTCTGTAGGTATTCTCTAACTCTGATTTTTCACTATTAAACTTGTCAGTTCAATTGTGTCTCTTTCTCTGTTAGATTGACTAGACTCCCCCTTACCCTGTTCAAGCGTACCAAGTCTTCCAGTTGAAGAGTTAGACAGCTCACATTGTTTGGTCACTGGGATCATCGACTGTCACAACACATCCCCTTTACAATCAGTCTTCACCCCCTGCCAGGCTTCTCCCCCTTAAGCTGATGCGCTCTTCAACAAAGGATGTCCGCCTAAGCTATGGTGAAATAGTTGTAGTAGGTGTTGTTGGAATTGTTGTTATGTAGGTGGTGATGATTGTGGATTAGGCAGTCGGCTCACTAATGATAACCCCACTAGACCGTCTTCTTGTTGAACTGTATAGTTAGTATCATTACCAGAATCAGCATCATCATCTTGCAATTCATAATCATCGTCTTCATTTAACTTATGACTTGCCTTTATCCGAAGTAAAACTAGACCCTAAGTGAGACCCAAGTATGATGAGATCTATCCAACTGTGGAATTTCATCTTCATCATCACTCTCGGTCTGTTTACACGCAAACCCTCAATATCCTCCTCGAATTTTAGATCTTCTAGCTTCATTCTTGTTCATATCTAGGCTTTGAATTAATCGCATTCGGGTTGTTTCTCCAATCGAAGAGTTAAACAATCAAAAGTAATTATCTCCCCATTTAGTAAGAACTTAAATGTGTAAAATTTAAAAAAATTGAAAAATAACTAAAAATAAACAAACAAATATGAAATTATTCATATTCAAAAGCACACTCTTTTTGGAAGAGTCACTGTTACGAACATCATATTAGCCATGATGAGTACCATACGCAGTTAGGAATTGAATTCCTTGGTTATTATGTATGTAAATTATAGTTCACGACGATTATCGGTATTGTTGTCCACTTAAGCAGTTAACACTCAGGATTTTCAAGTACAATGTTAATTATTGTTAACGATTATCTATGTATCTCATATTTGATATACACTTAGGATCGAGAAAGTCCAGAATTCCATGTAATGGATGTTTTTTTTTATTTAAATTTCATCTCTAAAGTCAAGTCCTTTATATTAAGAGCAATGTACTTTTGTGCATGTGAATAGACTAGACTAGGGTTAGAGCCTAACAAATCTAAATCAAACACGAGGTGACAGGTCTGCACTTTCGTACAACAAAGCGACATAGTTTGACTAGAGACCTTGAAAACGGTATTCTTGTTTCTTGGTCAAGTTTGCTCTATTTTTAGGATACACTGACTGAGTCTAGGTCAGGATGTTTCAAGATGTTGCAAAAGAAACAATCAGTGAACCCCCAGATGAATTGGTTTTTATTTATCCAATAACATGTATTCAGGTACAATCTATCTCCTAAGAATTAAGACTTAATGTCATACATCAAAATAGAGATTACACAGAAAAATCGTATTATTTAATATTCATTGGGTACTTGAGAACCGTTATGCCTTATGCCTACCAATACATCGTATAATGAAGCTATTCATTACGTTTAGAATTAAAGTACTTTTTACTGTGTATGTACTACATCTAAAAGCCACACATATAAAAATGTTGTAGGCATGGGTAATGTTTTCGTCATTTCTTCGCGTTATTACAGTGACACTCATATTTTTATAGTTTTTCAAACTAACTAAAAATCCTAAGAAAGAAAGATAGATAAAAGTTCTTAAAGGAGATATGTCACTGATGATTGTTATTCCAGCGATGTGGACTAACAACTCAAACCTTGATTTATCAAAAGCCTTACCATACAAATCAGCTAGATTATCATCCCAAATTTGATCTTATCTCCCTCAGCCGCTACATCTTCTGCTGAACTTGTAGCCTATGAAGTTTGTGTTCCTGCACACTAGATAAAAATCATTAGTTACAAAGGGGGACCCAAGCCACCACAGACTTGGATCGACCATTGTCATCAACAAATGTAAATTCCTTCAGATATCCATCTCGCCTTTCAGGTGACTTGGATACTCTGGAATTCTTACTTGTTGGGGAATGGGAGGAACTACCACTAGCCCTTCTATCCGGAGACTTTTGGAAAAGTCTTTGATTGACTGACCTTTGGTTTGAAGAATATCTAACCCTAGATTTATAGTTATAATGAAAATTTCCATTACTACTATCCTGGTTAGGAAAACTTTTGTTGGGGTTGTTAAAACGTTTTGAAGGTTTCGAACGAATTGATTCTCCATTTAAGCTTCCCGTTTCAAGAAAAGTGCTCCTTGGACTATCAATTGTCGAAACTCTTGATTTCTTATATGGACACACACTTGCTACATGTCCCTTTTGATGGAATGTGAAGCACGAACGCTTCTCACAGGCTTTCTTTTGAGCCCTGAGAATCGCTTGGTGTTCCAATTCAGATTCTGTTTGTTTACCTTTTTCATTTTTGTTCTCAACATCTTCTATTGTAGGTCTAACAAAGTCAATTTTAGTTTTTGACTCCTCATTGGTCGTTGACACAGCTCTCTCTGACTTAGTCGACTCGATGATGTCTACCATGTCAGAGACTGCTGGTTGATTAAAAGAGTCATTGACAGTTGACAGCTCAGTTTCATCTGATGTAGAATTATAATTATGATTAAATGGAGGAGGGGTTTCAGTGTAACCCATTCCGCTGTAATCACTGGGCTGTTTCAGAACACTTAGTAGATTATCTAAAGTTTCGATTGAAAATCTTCTTAGTTCCAGTTTTCTAATAAGATCTGCAATCCTAACCTTAGTGTCTGCTAGTTCTTTTTCTTTATCTGAAGACTGTTTAGTTAATTCCAAAGCATGCTCATGAGCTAAGTCAATTATTTGACTCTGTTCGTTCACTCTGTCTTTTAAAACTTTTAAATCCTCTTTATCAGAGTTAGCTTTATTAACTAACTCGGAGTTTCTGAGTTTTAAAATTGTGTGTTTTCTTCTTTTAAAGCATTTAGCTGAGCCGTCATCATATTAGATGATTCAATCAATTTCTCAGCCTGCTCTGCTAAGTTAGTATATAAAACACACGCATTAACTACAAAGTCTAAGTTTAGAATAACCTTATGCTTCTCAGCATCCATGTTGGCCATATATGCAATGAAGTCTTTTGTACTCATAGTACCAGTAGACTCCATCCTTATAACCCTGGTCTCTAAAGCAGGTAACTCTCTCTCAGTCTTCTTCTCACTATCATTCTTTTGATTTGCCTCATCAATTGTGGTTACGAATTTATGAGGCTCTTCAACAGGTGAACTCCTATCATATGAACCGTCATGTGATTCAGTAACCAAGGCTCTAGAATATGTAATATTCCCTGAGTATTGATCACTAGTAGACGTCCCTTGATGTGAGTTAGCCCTACTCTCTTTGATCTGTTTACTACCGTCAAAACTCTTCTCCAGAGCTACCCAGAGCTCTCTAGAGTAGCCGTAACGTTGTTTGAAGGTATACTTAATTTCTTTAGGAAGACACTTGATGATAGCAGACAACGCTTTTTTCTCTGCATCATACATCCTTTTGTCTTCCTCCTTCATCGTTGAATACGAATGAAACCTAAGTTTCCCTTCGAATTCATAAGAAGGTATATCATACCCTTCATTGATACAGATCCACATATTGATGTCATTTAACTTTGCAAATGATTCAAATCTTTCTCTCCACCAGAAGTAATCTTCAGCCTTTAACAGCTTTGGTGGTGAAGTAGCTTTACCTACTTCAGGATCCATTTCTATCAGCTTATTCACATTTGACATCGTGAAAGAGTGTATACGGGTATGAGGTAAGTTTGTAGTAGAGAGTCAACTAATGTCAAGTTCACTCAAAACACAAATTTCCCTCCAAAATTTCGCGAACATTTTCCGAGTAAAATTTAAATTTTCTCAAACCAAAGTTAAACAATGGTAAGCCTAAATTCAAATTTCGGTCAAAGAAATTTTTTTTTTTTTTTTTTTTTTTTTTTTTGTTGTATATCGAACTTATGGAAGGTTAAGTTCGTGCGAAGTTAGAAATTTTTCAAACTTACAAGTTCGTGCGAAGATAGTATGTTCGAACAAAAACTAAGTTCGAAGGTAGGTTCGTATGATTTCAAACGTTCGAACTTAGCAGGTTTGAAGCTGTAGGTTCGTACGAACTTACAGCTAGCTAGGTTCGAAGGCTAATCTGGGTAAGTTCATACGACACTTTCTGAGTTGTACGAACTTGCTGTTCAAACTCAAATCTGAGCAAAAACTCAGATCTAGAAAGATTTAACTGTTAATATCGAAAGAAACTTAAAGAATATGAATCACAAGCACTCGAGGAAGCCGAAAGTACAACTTTTATCTTCCAAAACACTTGTAATCTCTCGTTTCTTTATCTTTTCTTTACCCCGAACCAAAAACAAATGTTTAAAGGCTCTGATACCACTTGTAAGTCCCCTTAGGGCTCGGATCTATGGGGTAATCAAGTATATATGAGTGCGGAATCCTCACATAAACATAAATGATAACAAACGAGACAAACAATGTGTAAATTTCATTTTTATTGAATGTAAACGAGGTTACATTCGAAGTTACACAGAGTATTCGAACCTAGCTGGAAAAACCCAGTTCCTAAACCCTTAAAAAACCACCTTTAAACCTATTTTTGGACATGTGTATTTATAGGCAACTAAGTTCGTACGAACCTATTAAGTTCGTACAAACCTAGGCACTTTTCTAAGTTCGTACGAACTTACTAAGTTCGTACGAACCTATAAGTTCGTACGAACCTACAAAATACACAGACAAAACTTAAGTTAACAATTACAATGATTAACAAAATGACTTCTAAACCTAACTATTACAAACTAGAAGCTGTTGTCATAAAACGTGCACCAACAGGGGTTATTGACCAACCGACGCCCGACTCCATTTACAACATACAAACATACATATTCATGTAATGAGCATTATACAACCTGGATCATAGCAAAAAGGATAGCACATATACGTATATAATACATAATTAACATATATCCAAGTAAACTCGCCGTTTAATTCGGTTAAGTCAAACCGAATGTCAAAATGAAGAATTTGCATCAACACCAACCCAATGACCGAATAAAACTCCCAAGGCTTCCAAAAAGTCTTCAACAACACATGGAGTTCACAACACAAGTTCCATAAACATTTCACAACATAAACCTAACTAGTCCTTTTTGTTTATATCAAATCTATTTTAATTTCTCATTGTACAACTTTGACTTGCAGACATGTTTTACCCATCTTAGACTCAAACTCATCAAATTATTTCTGAATATAAATTATAGATCTTTCTCTTACCTTTCAAGAGCCTATTTATACAGATTTTTAGGATTTTTCCTCGATTTTCTATGAATATTATATTACAACAACAACATGTTGTCATAATTAAGTTCAACAACTGAAAGTGTGATTTTTACCCATCCTAAGGCTGAAATTAGTTTACAATGTCTAAATACAAAACACAATAGACATTAATACATTTCAAATGCCACTGGAATCACCCCTAAACGATTTTTCCTTGATTTTATACAAATTTTCCTAAACAGAGGCTGGAAACGTGTTATTAAGGCATGTATGCATTATTGTTTCCAACATATCTTTCAATTTACTCATGTCTATAACTAAATAACAAGATATCTAACATAATCTACTCGTCTATCCTACATAATCTCTAGACTTCAGCTTATACTCTTCAACATGCAACCCTAATTTTATGGTTTCTTAAACTCAAATCGATTATATAGTAAAGAACGGAAGTATACATTTGAAATATTCAATAATCTTGTAAAATCTCATCAATTTCTTGTAAATACACTCAAGTTTGGTGCTCTAAAAGTCTCTAGAGGTTTGAAAATGAAATGGAGAAGATAATATGATCAAAATCATGTTTTTAAAGTTTAAGATCACTAAAACCTATATTGGGTTAGGTTTGATCGTTGGGAAACTTTTTGATCACTAGACACTAAAAATTGCATAACTTTTCATTCGTAACTCGGTTTTTGATGAGGTTTTCTCCTACACGTTCGGAATGAAATTATCTGCAATTCTCATAAATAATTATCGAATATGTATTTAAGTCATACTTAAGCATTTTAATCATATATCAAGCATCTAAACTAACTATTTAGGAAAAGTGGATGTTACAATATATATATATTGAAGAAAAATTATTAAATTTCTTTTAACGGTTGTTGCTCCCACCCATTGAAAAAGTGAACCCGTGTCCTGCCCTCGCTCTGTCCTGTACATAACGCAAGCAGCAGAACGGCAACTCAAAACTAGGTGGTGCTTATGGGAGCACGGAGAATGGGAGGAGAGAACGGATGATAAATATCCTATAGGAGAGGTCAAAAAAGAGAGTTACGATTGAAAACCTATTATGTGTTTAATTATATAGAACTTTCAACAAGTTTATCGGATGTATTAACTTTTAATTATTTTTATATACATATAGTTTGACTAGTCTATCATATAAATATGCTACCACGACACATACATATATATTGTCACATTGAAAGGTATAAAAAAATAATACATAAAATAAAAGTTTTGAGGTAGACATACACAATAGATTTTGAGTATACTTTATTTACACCACAAAACATTTAACCGAGGAAATTTATAAGTGTCCATGCTCTTTCAATTCATCATATATAGTTTAAACACATGGTGCATTATTAAACTAAATGTTATTCCATTTTGCACATGTATCTACTTTTAAATCTAAACATATAGAGTTTGAGTCTACTTTATTTACACCACAAAACATTTAACCAAGGAAATTTGTAAGTGTCCATGCTCTTTCAGTTCATCATATATAGTTTAAACACATGGTGCATTATTAAACCAAATGTTATTCCATTTTGCACATGTATCTACTTTTAAATCTAAACATATACGCCTCGTAGGTAGTATTTTATGTTATCTGTTTATCCTCATGTTTTAGTGTTAAATAATCTTAATATGATGTTTACTTTGACCAACGTGATTGCAACACAAAAGTTACTAATACTGGAAGCTTCTTGGAGGTAGAACGGAAGCTACTTCAGTATACTACCATTACAAAGTACCAATACTTATAGCAGTTAATCACTTTATGTTACTCTATCAGTTCATGATCATATACTACTTTAACAGTTAGAAGTGATGAGGACTCCAAGTTGTGAGATGACGAATTCGACATGTTTAAAGAAAGGTTCATGGAGTGTGGAAGAAGATGAGAAGCTGATTTCTTATATTAACAGATACGGTATTTGGAACTGGTCTCATATGCCAAAATTTGCTGGTAATTAAATAATTTCAAGGATATCATTTTTATATAAATTTCGATATAGAAAATATATACCTAGAACGGTTTCTTACGGGTTTTGTTTGAAATAAAGGTTTATCGAGAAGTGGGAAGAGTTGTAGACTTCGATGGATGAATTATCTTAAGCCTAATGTAAAGAGAGGAAACTTCTCCATTGAAGAAGAAGACATCATACTCCATTCCCATTCACTTCTCGGAAATAGGTATACACATGTTTCAATTTTAAAATGCTGCAAAAGCTAAGGCACACATATTTACATTACCACCAGGACTTGAATCGGTGATGAGCTACTCAAATACCGCTAGTCACTTTGGTACTTGGACAAGTCTGTCTAACCAATATGAATATAATGTACCATAATTCCTCTATGTTTTTTTTTTTTTTTTTTTTTTTTTTTATCAAAAATTCCTCTACGTTCGATCAAATGTTTTTTGAAAATTAATATGGTTAAGTATTACTAAATTTTAATTTATTTTTTCATTTCTTTGAGTACTTATTTATTTCCTCGTTTTTCAAATGTATTCATAGATGGTCTGCAATTGCATCAAGACTTCCTGGACGGACTGATAACGAAGTCAAGAATTATTGGCATACACATCTTAATAAACATGAGACTCACCGCGTGGTTTATGAAACAACCAAACCGAATAATTCCAACATATCATTGGTGTTTGAAGCCAGTGATGTTAAAAATAGACAACATGTGGTTAATCATGTAACTTATATTGATGAATCAAAGTCTTCGTCGACTTTTCACGATAGCTCTTCTTCTAATAGCAGCACTTACTCCTTAGATCAAGAAGTGAACTTTAAAAGCGATTATTATTATGATATAGGATCACCAGGAACCATCGACGATCTTGAGTGCTTTTGGAAACAACTTTGCCCAATCAAGAACTTGGAGATTCGAAACAATCATGGAAACTTCTTTTCTGATTCTGTTTTCCAAGATTATCAACACTGTTCCCCCGATTTGTACGGCACCACGGCTTCTACAAAACCATGAGTTCATCATCTAGAGAATTTAATTAACTCGAATGACATCCGAGCTCGCCTATAGATAGTACTATCTTGTAGGTTGTTGGTTTATATAACAAAATCCGAACCTATAACATCTATTGTGTACATTTTATGAGGTCTGAGATGGTCGAGTATTTTAATGTTTTAGAAAAAGATTTAAGTCTTTAACTTGGTGCGTGTGATCTCAAAATGGTTATGTTGATTTTTCTTCTTCTTTAATTCCATCCTTTTGTTGCAAAGAGGGAATCAACTAAACAACTATAAAGAAATGTAATGAATTTTTTTATTTTGGAGATGATTGTTGTCTAATGACATATACGAGTCAACATATTACCAATTGGGTAATTGTATTTCTATGTGCACATGTGGAACTGTAATGCTCTTCTTATTCTATGTTAATTCTATCTTTGTATGTGTTAATGCTTTTAAGAGGTTTTATCAAGTTTTAAGAGATTGATCAAAAAGGGATTCCTGATCTTAATGGGCATTCCGAATTAGGACACCAACAAACATTACTTACACACCCTTCTTATTGGGCTGACACAAATGTGGGCTTGCAAAGGGCGCATAAGTGCATTTTAGGTTTTACCATTTGAAATTCGTTGGTTACCTCAAAATTTCTAATCTGAATTAACAGATTGTTGTGAGGAGTTGAATACGTTAAAAAGCTCCATTTCTGTGTTACCATTCTTCATAACAGATGGTATTTTCACTATTTTGTGTTTGGGTAAATGGCATATATCGGTTACATATTGATTCAAAATGTTTCACGTATACAACGTACTTATTTTATTGTCTATGTATGCATTAAATCAAATAATTTCATGTCGATATCTTTGCAATTTATATATGTATGCAAACATGTAAAAAGACAGTCATCTAACATGCTAATAAGATTATTTTACCACTTGCATACATACAGGTATCGTGTCATTTAAGAAAGAACATTTTAGTAGATTTTTTAATTCATTTTTATTGCTTTTTAATACTTAATTCTTTTTTTTTTCGACTCTTGTTCTTTTTTCAAACTAAGACAACCCCAGAAAGGTTTTCCAATATTTAATTCTGTTTAGTCATAAATTAATACAACAGCAACATGCGGAGAACACGATCATCGTCATCTTTCTTTATTTAATTTTTTATTTTGTTAGTTTAAGTCAATTGTCACATTATACGTTCGACTTTAACTTTTTACTATTATATGAGTTTAATTTTAAAACTTTATTATAAGAGATAAACTTTTAAAACCTCTTTATTATACGGTGACTCCCTTTTTTTGCTTGACAAAAAGAAAACATTTCTTTTACAAAAGAACTAAAAATAAAATATTAGATATAATATAGTAGTTTTAAAATTTTACCTCGCATAATAAAAAAATTTAAAAGCAAACTCCTATCATAATGAAAAGTTAAATTTGTTACAATAAACTCTTAATTTTAGTATTAAATAAATAGTAACTAAACAAGCATCACAATATCATATTGTTCTCATCTTATCATTATCAACGACAATATTACACAAATTCCTTATTCTGGTAATCGCCTTTCCCATTTTGAATTCAAAAATTACACAAATAATAAAACCCAAATCTATATTCAAAAGTTGAGCATAACACATAAATCATAACTACCATCATCTAAGAAAAGTAACCAAAATTTAGGTTTTAAAAAGTATGAACAAACCCTAAAAGAAACAAGAAGATGAAGAATCATTTGCGAAGTTGAAAGTCACGGTCATGGAGGTGGTACTGATGCTTGAGGGCGGATCTGTTGGTGGTGCGGGATGGCGGATTTGCTGGTGGTGGGTGACGGCGGAGTTGCAGGTCATGGAGGGGTGCTGATGGTGGCGGAGGACTTGCTGGTGGTGGCGGTGGAGTTGCTTTTGGTTGCTTTATACATATATAATAAAAAATGAATAAAATAAATTGCATACTAAAGCATTTCAGATCAATATGTGGTCGATCCGTACGATTTACCTGTTGTGTTTTTGTTGGTGTCGTTTCTTTGACTTAGTCAACATTAAGAGACTCGCTATAGTTTGTGTAGGTTTCACTCTTATTTATTCTAACATTTATTATTTTCATTTTGTTAAGAGATAATCACAAATATAATCTATTGACGAAACCCAATTAATATTATAATCCGTTGACCCATTAAATTACCAAACTAATCCTACTTTGATCGAAAACTATTCGATCCATGCGATCAACTACAAATTAAACCCTAATTGCATACTTTTGTTACTATATAATACTAATTAAATCAAAAGTCAACGTAGTCAACCCCTCGATCGAACCAAATAACCTTCTCTGTCACCCTCTGAAAAGCATCTGATCGACACACTTTCGATCTGCATGATCGACACGTAGTCGATCCACCTCCCTGACAAGCCAATGCATGCTCACCACGTGTAGATCGCAACGTCCATCCAGATCGAATTTGAATGTTTTTCTCTTTAAAGGCCGCATATTCACTTCGTTAAACAAGTTTCATATTCTTTTCCTTTTTTATTACTCTCCTCCAGTTGATGGTGTTCTCTCTCTCTTTCCCATTTTAGGGTTTCGATCGAAGGTTGCGATCCTGTTTAATGAAAGTGAAAGCCAATCCGCAACATTAGGGTTTCGGTTTTGTTTGAGGTAAGGAATTTTCCTTATTTTAAGGGCCCTTATTTTAATCATTATAAAATGGAAGTTAGGGTTTAATTACGGGT
Source organism: Logfia minima (assembly GCA_963921325.1). Lineage (NCBI taxonomy): Eukaryota > Viridiplantae > Streptophyta > Magnoliopsida > Asterales > Asteraceae > Logfia > Logfia minima. The sequence continues at coordinate 27,417,135 of OY992772.1, forward strand.
ATTAGGGTTTTAAGTAGGGTTTAAACTTTTTTTTCTTTTTTTATGTAGATTTTGAAGGTTAAAGAAGGAGAAATGGAAGATTTAGATGTTGATCTCAATGTAAGTCTCCTTTTTATTATGTAATTATAAATTTTTATTTATTTGTGTTATAAGTTATTTATTATTTATTTGTGAATTATAAAAATTAATACGGCTATTTGTAAATTATTTATTTGTAAATTATATAAATTAAAACGGTTATTATTTATTTATTTGTGTTATAAGTTTTTTATATAAATTATTTGTATGTTACATATTAAGTTACGTTTATAATTTAAGTATTAATTTTAAAAAGTTAGACATTAAGTAAAGTTTATATTAAATTAGATAGATTTAATTTTAAAAAGTTAGATATTAACTTACGTACTAAGGTTTTGTTTAGGTAAGTTATTTATAAAATTAGATAAGTTATTTTAGAAAAAAATTATATAATCTATTAAAATTATATTTATATTTTAGAAATAAAATAAGTATTCAATATTATTTTAAATCTTGGAAAAATTAAATTGATATTTTAGTATTCAATATTATTTTAAAAAGTAAAAAATTAAATTATGTTTATATTAAAATTCATATTTAAGTATTCAATATTGTTTTAGAAAGTAGAAAAATTAAATTTATATTTCAGAATTAAATTAAAATTTATATTTATATTAGACATTAAGTGTAGGATTTAAGTATTACTTATTTTATTGAAATAAATTAAAATTAGATAAAGTATAGTAGTTGAAAATAAATCCATACTTATGTTCCATATTTATAGTTAGAAGATATTAAATAAGTTAAATAATTTTGAAATATATTAAAATTAGATAAAGTTCATTGGTTATAAATTAATATTTATGTTCCATAAACATAAATTATTTTTAGGAGATATTAAATAAGTAAAGTCTTTTTGAAATAAATTAAAATTAGATAAAGTATATATTTGTAAAAATTAGTAGTTTTGAAATAAATAGTGTTTGATATAAACATGATTTATTATTATTTGATTAAAAAGTAGATTTATTTCTTAGAGATAAAAATATGAATATTTTTCTAAATAGGTAGAATTTTGAATGAAACTAAGTTTATGATTTAATTTTTAAATGTTCTTAAAATATCAATGTTAATAAGTATAGTTTTATTATTAGTTACCTTTTTAAATTTTAGTAATTTTGTTTTGTAAGGAGATATAAAAAAATTGAATGTTGGTGTTTAGTTTTGTTAGAAATTTAATTTTTGATTTACATTTGTATATATTACAATTTGTATGTAAATATTTAGTGTTTTGTGAAAAATTAACATTTTAATATATAAATATGGATTTAAGTAACTATATTTTAATAAAAAGTTAACTTTTTAAATGTTTGTAGTTAGTTTTGTTAGAAATTTAATTTTTGATTTACTTTTTTATATATTAAGATTTGTATGTAAATATTTAGTGTTTTGTTAAAAATTAACTTTTTAATATTTAAATATGGAGGTAAGTAACTATATTTTAATTAAAAATTAAATTATTATCACTTTATTTATTAAGATATATTGTTAGATAGTAACTTAAGTTTATAGGATTTATGTATTAATTTTAAGAAGTTGCAAAATGAGATACATATTTTAGAAATTAAATTAAAATATCTATTAAAATGAATAAAGATTTTGAGTTAGACATTAAGTTTAGAATTTAAGTATTCATTTTAAGAAGTTGAAAAATTAAATTTATGTTTCAGAAATTTATATATCTATTTTTAAGAAGTTGATATATTTATTTTACTTATTTATTGAAATAAGTTAAAATTAGATTATTTGTAAAGATTAAGATTATTATTTGTTAGAAATTAATCTTTACTTTTATATATTTGTAAATATATCTACGTAAATAAGTATTTATATGTTAGAAATTAACCTTTTGATAAATGAAGTAGTATTTATATGTAGAATTATGTTATAAATTAGATTTTAGAACGATACGAGTTACTTTTGAAATCAGCAATGTTTGTTATGCTTATAAATGAAATTGTAGTCACTTACATGTAACATAATGTATATCATGTTCTGTTGACTAATATTAACTAACAAGTTTTGTGAAATTTTGTTGTTGTTTAGACGTTATACTACGATGCACACTTGATCATTAGATCTAATGTTGGAGTCGCGATCAAAATTCGCAAGAGCTTATCTAGGTACCCTAATAGACTTCAAATGTTTCAAAGGTCATGTTTTGGATCATGGCTTGATCTTGAATGCGATAACCGAGACCCGGGTTTGGTACATTTGATACTTCAAACTCAGTACATGCTAGACCATGATGTCGATCATTTGTTGTTTTTTGTTGATGGACAAGAACTTAAATTCTTACGTCGGGAGTTTTGTCTAATCACAAGACTTCGATTTGGTCCTCAAAACTGGTTAGAAAGTAGATTTTCCAATCCATTTAGGGATAGAGTTTTCGGTCATAAAGCTGGTAAGCCAATTAAGGGTAGAGATATTAAATATGTGTTTGAGAATGAGGTTGACAAGTTAGGTGGCGTTGATCACGTACGAATTTGTTTATTATTACTTCTTTTCTTTGGGTTTCTTGGCTGCGAGGAAAAGTTAAGCATAGACGACCGTGTATTAGTGCTTGTAGAGGACTTGGCAGCGTGGAACCAATTTCCATGGGGTTCCTACTCGTGGAATGCCACTTTTTGCAACTACATGTACCATTACCAAAATTAACAAGACCTTTTTTACCTCTGTCATCAACCTCGTATTGTGATTGACTAATGTCGTGTGTTGTCCACGTAGAACTCTGTAACTTTCTTTTTTCAAATTTTGCTTTAGCCCAAGGTGTAAATTCATTTTCAAGTTTCGCTACAAAAACATAGAAATAACAATTTTAACAAGATGGTCATATTATTGTTAACTATATTAAACAATATTTAAAGTTTACCTCCAACTTCACGACGCACAAAATACCACTTTTGCACAGAATTTTGAAAAAATTCAATTAACATGATGAATGGAAGTTGACAAGCAAAGGCAGATAACGCCTTAACGGACTCCGCACTATTCGAAGTCATAATATTGTAACGTTCTCCAGGGAAATGTGCTCTTGACTACTTATGTAAACCAGCTTGAATCAAGATAGTTCTAGTTGTTGGTACCGCTGCTTCAAAGCGCGCCTTCATTCTTCAAAGTCGGACACCATGTACGCTTTGCAAGTCTTCTAGTATAATGGATGGAATATTTTATTCCCCTTTTTGTTTAAGCCTAAATTTACAAGCAAGTGACGACAACATACACCTTGATAAGCATTCGGGAAAACTTGCCTAATTGCCAGATCAATTGACGCTGCCCAGTCAGATATGAAGGCCAAACCTGGTCTTTCACCGATGCAATTCTTAAGCTTTGATGAAAACCATATCCAACACTCAGAACCTTCAGTTTTACCGACTCCGTAAGTGACAGGTAAAATTTGATTATTCGCATCCATTCCTACTGCTAAAAACATTGTTCCTAAGTAGTGTCCTTTTAAATGCGCACCATCTATAATGAGTATTGGTCGTAAGTAATTATTCCAACTTCGAATCTGCATTCACATTTATGAGTTATATTAAATATGTAAAAACAAGTTTTATATAGCAACGATAAAGTTTTACTTACCGCGGCACCAATAGCAACGAAAAGACACTCGAACCTCTGTTGGTCATCAGTCTTAATGTGCGTGACTGTACCAGGATTAGCCTTCTTTAAATTGTGACAGTAGAGTGGTAGGTTGGAAAATGATTCCTCGTCAGTCCCTCTTAACAATTCTATGGCACGACACTTCCCCCTCCAAGCTTGAGAATAAGAAACGTCTATTTTAAATCTTTGATTTAAATCTCTCATGATATCTTTCCCACGATATACTCGGCTACTATCTTTCAATTGATCATGAAGTATGTTCCCCAATACATGTTTGTTTGCATTATGGTGATTTGCATTAGTTTGTGTTTTTGAGCATGTGTGGTGGTCTTTTAATGTTTTTACTTGAAAAATTAAATTACTATTTTTTAGCTTTGTGGCTCTTAAGAACCATTGACAACCTTTATTGACACATTTAGCTTCAAATCTTGTGGTTGATGATTGAGCTACTCTGAATGCATAACCTTCTTCGAGACATTTAATACCTAAATTTGTTTTTAACTCATGTTTGTTATTAAAGAACTGACCTTCAGTAACTTTTGAAGATGACATATACCTATTAGTATTTATTGGTCTTTATTCGAATTGTGGACATTCCATGGGCTCGGGCATTGACCAAAAGTAGTTGGGTTGCATTTTAGTTGGCACTCGTACTTTATCATCATCATCATCATCGTCGTCGTCGTCATCATCATTTACATCATAATCATCGTCATCGTCATTGTCATCATCATCATCATTATTATGTTTTCTCACACTTTTGTCCCCATCACTATTAAAAGACTCATCAATACCCAAAGACTTTGCCGTCTCTTTATCTGTTAACGGGTTATAATTTAAATTGACATAAACCCGATGCTCTTTTTTACCACCAAATTGACTTTTTGTATTTTGAGAATGGCGGCGAAAGACATCTTGACTGTCACTAATATCGTGAGAGAGATTTTGATATGAAGAAACATGATCGTGTTGTTTTTCATGGAAATCGTTATAAGAAGAAAGATCATCTTGTGAGTAAACATAAGAATTTGATTTGGTACGGATCACTTACTTGGGTATGATACATATTAGGAACAAAACTAGAAGAACCGACCTCATTTGGTTGATTGCTTCCTCCACTAACAGCGATTTGTTGAACTACATATAACGTAAGATCACCATACGGGTTATTACGGACGACTTCGATTAGAAAACCTACATCTTCATCGTCAAAAATATGTAAACCAATTTTTTTGGCTATAAACTTCTTCACTTAGAATACCTTGTATTTACAGGCAGACTTATGGCACGTCTAGGTAAACCGAAAGACAAATATTCATACGTGGCACTTACTAATTCCGAGGAACCCCCTTCCCCCCCCCCCCCAACAAAGAAGAATGTTAACACTGTTAACTTGTGAGCTCATTTTTGTTTCAAGATATGAATAAACTGATAAAATGATTGAGGAATGAAAGTAAAATATACAACACCGTTCACTTATAAATAGAGTGAACATACAACTGCATGTATTACTTTTCTTCTTTCGAATCACGTCCACAAAATAAGAATCCAATGAAATAAGTCGATCGATTGAAATAGAATCCAATGTAAATAATTTAATACTTTTTGAGCCAACATTGGTTAAAATATTCTTTTTAACATGTAAATATATATATATAAATAGTATTAGATGAACCTGCACCTTATTTTTATTTTTTAAAACAAATTCGATCCAACATTCGAGAGGCCACATGTGTCATTCTTATTGGGTGATCGACCCATTCGATTTAGGGTTTAATTTATTGTTTTGAATTTCGATCAAGGTGATCGAAACCATCGATCTTGTGCCAAATTATTTTTTTGAATTTCGATCAACATGATCAAAACCTTCGATCTTGTTTATTTTCTTTTGTGTATTTTCTTTCGATCAACATGATCGACTGTTTCGATCCCATGTTTTTGCCCCTTTAAATTAATATTTGACTTAGTGATTTATTTGATTAATTAATCTAATTAACGGCTACAAGTACTTTGATCGAAGGGATCGAAGGGTGTTCGATCAAACTAGGATTAGTTTGGCAAATGACAAGGTCAACGGATTAGAATGTTAATCTTGGTCGGTCAAAGGACTATATTTGTGATTATCCCTTTTGTTAATGGGTGTACAATAACTAACAATGATTTGTATCAAATTAGCAAAACCATGATCGTCATTAATATTGTGATTTCTTCCTAATCAGCAGAGCGTTATAAAATCGAACTTTGCATTTGTTGTTCGAAATGTTTAAAGCATTACCTATGAGAGGCGTTTTCATTGCGTTCTTGAGTCAAGGACGAAACAGTCATAGGCATCTGTCTGTCCTCCATTCGCTTTCGGATGTTTAGTTCACCGGACAACTAAGGGAAACGGAAGAAAAGTGTCGCCAATTTTCAATATTTGTTTACTTTACAAAACAAAAAACAATCTCAAACCCTTATCGATGCACAACACCTATTTATAAATATCACATAATTATATTACTTTTTATGCACATTTTCTTTCAAATATTGCTTTTATAATTCACACTGAGTCACTATATCACTATATCGTAAATGTAATTTTTCTTTTTAATTAATGCATATTTTAAATTTTATGTTTTGTTTACGCCAATATAATATTTTATTTTTAATTAATGAATCTATTTTTATGTCAATATATGTTTTAAAAATATAATTGTATATTATATGTTACTTGGAAGAAATAAAATAAGTGTTGAGAGCTAAAAAAAAGTCATTCTTCAGGTTTTAAGGTCTTAATAGACTGTCTAAAATCCTTGAAAAGTTCTAATGACTTGGCGCATATACGACATCAAACTTTTGAGTTCAAGTCTAGGTTATGAGAGAGGGTGCTCTCAAAATTCGAGTTCTAGTCGAAGTTATAATAGAGATTAGAGAGTGCTCTTAAAGGGTTGGTACATTTATACTATATTATAGTGAATTAACTTAGTTTAAATGAATTTGTTTTAGGTTTTATATGTTCAAGAATCACTATAAAATAATAATTGCTAATAATACATGAACCTAAAGGGTCACACACAATAGCAAGTAAACACCATTTATACGTTTATGAGAATTTGATTTTTAATTAAACGTTATCGACTCTTGTACTTATATATTTTATTGAAAAAATTATTACTTCATATGAATGATAATGTTTCTAGTAACAATATATATTTGTATCTAAAATTGTATACATAAGGTATGTATACACCAACTATTAAAACACTAATTAAAGGGGTTAAATAAATAATGTATTTTATGTATATGAGGAGCCCACTTGAAAGATGAGATCTTTGCCACCCCTTCCCCCTTTGTGGTGGACGGCCAACCAAGGCCAAAATGAGGGCCAATGGTTGGCCTTGGCTATAGCATCATAACTTTGCAAGACTTTTATGTGGTTAAAACATACGCTTAAATTAATAAATACTTGGCTTTTATTTATAAGTAAGTTGGTTGAATTTTTCTAATAGTTAAAGTTCTGTAAAAACAAGAGAAAGATACAAATAACGCTCTTGTAGGAGGCAAAATCGGTTTTGCCTTCAAGATTCAAGATGGTTTTAGTGCAAGAACAAAAAGACTTGCATCTCCTTCGTGTTGGTAGCTTGCTTGGTGTGGACTTACTCTAGAGGAAGGCTTGTTTGGCTCCTTGTTTTTCATCCACATCCAATTCCTCAAGTAAGTTTCAAAGGTTGTAGTTCTTGAAACCCCCTATGGTTGTGTTTATATCTTACATGCATACATTTGGATCCTTGGTGGGATTTATAAAATGGTTTTAATATGTTGTTCATGTTTTGCTTCCGTTGCAATTCTTGTTTTTATGAAATTCGAAAATATTTGAACAATCCCAACATTTTTGACCGTCCATTCCCCTTAACACAATTTAATTTTTGTCATCCAAAATGAAGCCGACTATTATATAATTTATTTAAAGCGACATATGTTTAATAACTTAAATACTCACGCAACCTTTGTAACTTATTATATATTTATATAAATCTATTAGAACTTTTCCAATGTTAGCATTAAACGTGCCTTTTTGTACTAAAATAATGCAAAAGTGTAAAAAATGTACTTTATTGTCAACACTTTCATCAGACTACTTTAGTGCAGTTGCAATTAGTGTTTAGTGATGGACTAAAAATGGTGCAACATTAAACACTGTACTAAATATTATTCACATTAAATAATTATAATAGAATAATTAAATTGTAATGATTATAAATTTGCTATAATATTTATCAAAAAGTCTATAACTTTTATAAAATTTTCATTTATATTTTTGAAATTATCAAATATAGTGATTGTAATTAAATTTACTACGAGAATTTAATAAAGAAAACATTAAAAATCCTTGCAGGAGCATTGACCAATTGTAAAAACTCATTAAAGTATACTCTACATAGTTTATATTGACACCAATGAAAAATAAACTTAAAATTTGCATTTCAAATTCATTTAGTTCCCCTGTACTGTCAAACTTTCCTCCCAAAATCCTTATAATACAAGAAATCAAAATCTTCCATCTTGGGGTAAAGGGATTCATAAAAATGGTACCTTTAGGTTTGGGATATCCAATCTGAGTAAGAGAAGCCCTTGTTGTCTCTTTAGATGGAATTGCAGAAAAGTCTAAGACATCCCTAATGAGTTCTTGATCAATAGTAATTACCCTTTTACCTTGATCAATAGTGTCAGATATGACAGTGTTGGCACTATTAGAACTACAGGAATACCACCATTCATTTAATATCATTGGATATATATGAGGCAATGTGTTAAAATATGTGCCATTTAGTGGATGGGCATTCATAAAACTGATCAGTTGCTCATATCCACTAACATCATTGGATATATATGAGGCAATGTGTTAAAATATACGCCATTTAGTGGATGGACATTCATAAAACTGATCAGTTGCTCATATCCAATGTTTGATTTAGTAGAAGGAATGGAAGTAGTGGCAACTTGATTATTGATACATACCTTCACTTGCTTACTATATTTAAATGGCTTTGCATGTTGTACAGCAGAAGGTGCAGTATAGCTCCATTGATCGACCATTGTAGATTGCGAAGAAGAATGAAGGAGATGAAGATTTATCATTCTACAGTTTTCGAGAGCCCATAAGATATTTTGATCACGTAATTTTGGAATAGAGGGAAATCAGGAGTTTTAAAAGGAATTAAATTCAAAGTCCGTTATTGTTGTTGACCAAATTGAAAGATTCCGTTAAAAGTTAATCATAACAGTTAAAACTAATCCCAATGTTATATTTTAAACTAACATAGTTAAAATAATAAGGTTTAATTCCAGCTGATTTAGAACTGTATTCTACATAAAAAAAAACTGTTTGATATTTAGTGATTTAAGAGAAAGATTAAACAAATAAAAAGAGCTTATTTTTGATTTGTTGGTGCATATTTGTGTGACAATTAGCGTGTAGAAATCTCAGCTTGAACAAACGACATTTTTTGTATGATTTGCGACAAATGCTCTTTTGCGACACTTCCATAGTGTCACTACTACTGTTGCAGGTCGTGCAGAAACAGTATATATATCAGCTTTAAGTTTGTTTTTAGTGGTTAAGTTTTTAAGCTTTGACAGACAAATTCTTCAAAACAAATTTGAGTGTGAGAGAGTTAAGAATATATTGTAAAGCACTTATGTAATTCGGATTGCATATCAATTCAAGAATTCATTTGATTAAATCACATTCACGAAACAAGTTAAATTCGGATTCCGCACGATTTTACTTGTTGATTCGAATCAGATCAGAAGGTACGGAACCTACTGGTATTTTTAAGAGGAAAATAAACGTAGTTTACACAATTTACAAATGAACTCTTAGTCTGGTAAAGTTGTATAGACTGAGACTAGAACTGAAATACAGGCTGAGAGTGAATCTCTTAAAAGAAAGAGATTGTCTAAGTATTCAATATCCCTAGTTGACCAAGCAAATAAAAGAGTCGATCTTCATTCAATTCTTTTGTAAAGATATATGTTAATTGATCATTTGTGGACACATATATGAGAATCACTTTGCCCTTTTCAACACAATCTCTTCTAAAGTGATGTTTAATCTCAATATGTATGGTCTTGGAGTGGAATACTTGGTTCTCAGTTATTGCAATTGCAATTTGGTTGTCACACATGATAGGTGTTTTGGAAAACAACACATCATAGTCTGCCAATTGATGTTGCATCCACAATAACTGAGCACAACAACTGCCTGCAGCAACATATTCTACTTCTGCAATGGTTATAGCAAAAAATTCTGTTTTTTACTTGACCAACTTACTAATTTGCCACCTAGAAGTTAACATCCATCATAAGTGTTTTTCCTGTCTAATTTGCAACCTGCATAATATGCATATGTGAAACCAATTAGATCAAACCCCGAGTCTTTGGATACCAAAGACCTAGGTTTGGAGTACATTTGAGGTACCTAAAGATCCTTTTGACTGCCTTAAGATGAGATTCTTTAGGATTAGCTTGAGAACATAATATTTGGTCTACTACCAGTGATATACAATAAGGATCCAATCATATCTCTGTATGTAGTTTGACACACTGATGAATCAAATTCATCTTTATGTAGTTTATCTTTAGTACTCATGGGAGTTTTCATAATTGAACAATTATTAAATGAATATTTAGCAAGTAAGTCATTCACATATTTTCTTTGGTTAATAAATGTTTCATCATATTTATGTTGGACTTGTAACCCTATAATGTATATGAGTTCGCCCATCATACTCATTTGATAATGTTTTGCCATTAAATTTGAAAACCATGTACACATTGATTCATTTGTAGACCCAAATATTATATCATCAAAATATATTTGGACTAGTATGATCATCTAGAAGAAAAGTTTAGTGTGTCATACGAAGCTCTTGGAGTTTATTTTAATCCATATAATGCTTCTGGCAGTTTATATACATGTTTTGGAAATTAGAACTTACAAAACATGGAGGTTAGACCTCCTCCTGTAAATTCCCATTCAGGAATGCACTTTTACATCCATTTGATATACCTTGAAATCTTTAAATGCAGCCTAAGCTAAGTACAGTATGATAGCTTCAGTTTTGGCTACAGGAGCAAAGGTTTCATCATAGTCTATTCTTTCTTCTTGCTTGTACTCTTGAGCAACAAGTCTTGCTTTATTCCTTATTCTTATTTCACTTTCATTATCACAAATTTGACTAGCACTCAACAAATTGTGCTTCAATTCCACTACATAGGCAACCCTGGTGATTTTGATATAGTACCCTGCACAAGACAAACAAAACCAGTTAGATACTTTTGAAAACCCATTTAAGAATGGGTCCTTTGGGTTGACTTATAGTCTTCTTTTTAACCACCCACTTGTAGATAGGTTTGATAAGACGACTTATAGTTCCTTTTGGTTTGGTTTTATTCTTTGGACTATACATATGTTTTATCAAAGCACCCTTTTGGGGTATCTAGTGATGTGACTCTATACAATGAATACCTTCATCTAAAAAAAAACCAAAATTGTAACATCTTCTGTTCAATCTTATAGTATTTTTAGGTATTGGGTTATTCTTGCCAGATTGTTCATATGTAGGTACCTGCTTTGACCCAACATATGCTTTGAATTGTGTCGATAACTTCATCAATTGATGATTAAGCATTTTGATTGTCTTAGTCTAATCACTCACAATTTTATGTTGAGCACCAGACTTAGAGCTATCCTTCACAAATTTTGAGTTATTCTTTCTAGACTGCAAATTTAATTTACCAAATTGAGACTTAGACTTCATGTTTTGAGGTATATTAAACTCTTGTGATATTTTTAGTGCCTTTTGTTCTATATGTAGACACATTCTTACTTTTATTATCTACAGACTTAAAAGAAGTACGTGCAGACTTGCAATTACTCTTATGTATATCAACCTTTTTACCCAAAACTTTTGATTTTATCATAGAAAGTTTAGTTTTGACTTGCTTAACTACACGATTCTTATTTTCAACTCCGATTGTTCAAATTCTCTTTATGAGCATCAAGCTCAAGTTTATATTGTAAATTTTGGTTTATTTCATCAATCTTAATGTGTAGATCTGTTTTGACTTGATTAAGTTTCAATTTTAATCCTGCAATATCATCAACTCTGTTTAATAAATCTACATAGATTTTTCAAACATTTTATGTTTTTCAGATTGTAAGCAGATCCTCTATCCCAATCTGATTGAACAAAGGCGTATTCTGCAGCTTTAACATCTCTTTCAAACTGACTTTTTGTGATAACCATTAAGCACAAATCATCATCATATGATGATGAGTCTTCATCAATCCATTCTTTAATAACCAAAGCCTTCCCATTCTTCTTTGGTTGTATCTTCTCTTCCATTTTCTTGGAGTTAAGATATTTCTTTTTAGATTTTATTGCTTTATTTGCCCATTTCTCAGTCTGTGAAAATTGACCAAACTTAGCTTTACAATCTACAACAATATGACATGTATGCCCACACTTATAACTAGTAGCTTTCTTATGATCAAAAGTAGATTTACTTTTTAATCATTTGAATTTAGCTTTCTACAATCTTTGTACAAGCAAAGCCATTTTTTCTTCTATTTATTGACATCATCTTCTTCATTATCTAAATCTATAGGTGTTAGATGATAATCTGCCCTGGAGAATAGTTCTCTATTCTTTCTTGTTGTTGCAACAAGAGCAGCAGATGGATCCTTGGCTAACCTTTTAGTATTTAGATCTTTCCTGGCTTTTCTTTCTTCATAGTTCATAAGAACACCAAATAATCGAGAGAGATCATAAGTTTCCAATTTTTCATTTACAACTAATGAAGTAATTACTTCCGAAAAAGTGTTTCGAAGTATATATCTACAAATTTAGCACAAATTTCAAAGTCACCTTCGATGATATCATATCTTTCTAAATCATAGATTAAGGTTTGAAAATAAATGAATATCAATCAATGATTCATTTTGGCCAATAGCAAAGTTCTCATAATTTCTTATCAAATTTTTCTTCTTTTGAGTTTTAACCAAAGTGACAACATCATATTGATTTGTGAGCATGTCCTATATGGCTTTTGCTATCTTACAACCATAATTTTTAGAAAAAATATGTTCACTAACAACATTACCAAGTAAACTCTTGGCTTTGAAATCAAGATTATATAGTTTTCAGGAGTGATTAAACAAACTTTTCAGGAGTTACAACATTACCATCTGCATCTATCGTTGCGTGAATAGTTTTACCAGGCATAATGTGTCCTTCCCGAATGACTCCAAGTATTTTATCATGAATGATAACTAGATGCCATTAAGCTTTCAATTTCCATTATGTAAGTGTGTACCATTGAAAATTGGAATTCCTTTTTAGACCATAGCAACAGTAGTCATTTTTAGATTAATGGATTGATTTAAAATTGATTTGAATTTTCTGGGTACCTTTGATCGTTTAAAGATTATGATTATTACTAATTAAATTTTTATTTGCTCTGATACCAATTATTAGGTCTTATAGATCCCGGAACATGATTAACAGATAAAATTGAGAGATTAATTATAATATCATGTTAATCAATATTCAAACAAGCATTGTTCTTGGCAGAATCAAGAATAATTGTAATAACAGTGATTTAATATAATGAATATGTATTATTCAATAATCTAAAATACTTAAAAAGATGTATAATTCAATTGCACTTACCTAAATCGAATTAATCAATCACATAAAATAGCCTATAAAATTCACAAGGAATTTCTAAATAATTGTTCTACTTAAGAAACTTTTCTATAAACAATTAATCACCTATTTATACAAGTATAGGTGTTAATTATTAGTTAATGATACATATTGATTTAAGAAGGACAAATCAATTATCAATTTTGAATATTTGATTTGGCTGCGCATTAATTTCTAAATCTGCAATGGTCTTGACTCTGTCAACTTATCTTCAATCTGTAAGACTTGAGTTTGTCTACTTCACTTTGTAATTTTTTCAGTCTGTTAAGATCTTAGTATTTAGTATTCACTTTGTAGAGTTGTGAGTCTGTGATCATTTCAGTATGTACATCACACAGACTGAGATTATACAGACTAAGATTTAACACTTAGTTAAGTTATGCAGATCCAGATTTTGACTCTTCAGATTTATAAACTTAAGTTTGATCATCGTTTTTCCCGACAAATACCTTGTGGATCACCTAGGAGTTATCTAGAACACGGTCTAAACATTAAAACTATGGATATTACATCGTGAACATGGTTAGGGATGAACAACTGATTGCAAAAGGAGGGTCTAGGTCATGACAAAACTATTTGAGCGTTTAAAACACAATAGAATGAGTCTAGAAATGAAAGCAAATATTCAACGGTAATCTCAGATCCTTAAACCCCTAGACTCTACATACCTGATAGTTTAGCATAGAAAGTTAATAATCAATACACACTTAGATAATAATATATAGACTTAGGTGTTAAGAATGGTCATACATTATAGCGGTATGTTGCCTTATTCATGAACCTAGGTTAATATTCCAAGACAGGTCACTAGTCCTTGTCTGACAGTGTTGGGGGTTGAGTAGTCTAGTCTGATCGGAATCACAATAACCTAGTTCCTAGTGACATGCCAATTTAGAACCAGAAAAAGTGGTAGGATTCTAGTGTTTACACCAAGGTTCATATATTATTTAACTAAGAGTTTCCCGTCTATCTTTATAATGAATATCATCACAGCAATACAATATCTAAAGTCATGGCAAACCACGTCCTTTTATCCTTACAAGTTGAATACTTCTAGAGTTGAATACATACTATAGATCTGGAACTCACACCCATGGCTGCCGGAATTGTTTCTTTACAGAAAGTTCTTCAATGGTAGATTCACTACTAGTGTTTCAAATGGAAAAAGCTTTTAAGAAAACAAAAGAAGAATACCCACTTGAGTCAAATTGAGCCACACAATGTTTATACTTAAACGGGAAGTTTGCTATCTAGTTTTAACCGGAATTTCGCCAGAGAAGATGACCGGAAAAGTGTGGTAACCAGCTAAAATAGATGATTTTCGGTTATACCCGGTTCAATACACTAATTAGAGGTTTTTACGTGTTCAATACATTTAATAGAATTCCAAAAAGAACAATACATACAATAGTTTTTTTGACAAAGTTTGATGCATTTTCACATGCTTAGCCCTTAGAATTTTATTGATTTACCTTATGTCTCACGATTGATTTGGCTTTTGCAATGACTCTCGATGATTATATGTAAATCCAAAATACATAAACATTATTAGATGGTTGACCTTTTCATGGTGCAGATTGGGATTTTTAGTTGTCGGGTTTATTTTAAGTTTGCAATGCGTCTTACATCTACAATGATCATTTATAAATCCAAAATACAACTTGATTTGAGAAAGATAATTACGTTGTGAATTAGTGGGGGATTCATGGCTTTTTGGTGCATTTTAGGTTTCTTGGTAGTCGAGTTTGTTTTAGGCCTAGTTTAGTTCTTTTCAGCGGATGTTCTTTCGATGTCAATGTTGGGGCATCACCTTTGCTCTTCGATTCAATCGTGTTTAGGTAATTGTAGGTTGTGATCTGTAATGACCCTCGATTTATTGTTTGGTGTTTGTAACTTCTAGTAATCTAGGTATTTTATTATTAATATATTTTCTGTTAAAAAAAAGTTGACCATTTAATGATTGTACACGAAAATCAAGATCATATATGCCTAAGTTTTTTTAATTCATCACTGCTATAGGAAGTGCCACATTTGCTGCAATGACCTTAACAGTTAATTATGAATACACATTTACACTATGCCGCATACCAACTTCAATACCAATTTTGAATAATTTCACTGTAAACCAAAATACCTCATCTAAAGCCGCTGGACAGAATCAAGATCATTTAAGTCAAGGTATTGTGGTGCGTAAAATAGTAAACAAAGCTTTCTGTTTTTATATGCATATCCATCTACAAAGGTCCTTTCTAATATAGAATTATTGATTGTTTACTTTACTCAACGAAGGGATGCACGCTGACTGTGGTACGCGTTATTTGGCAGTAGCTTGCATAGTCAAAGCTTATGGATATGAAGAACTTTTGATGCTCCCCTGATCTACTTGAAGGTATAATTATATTCTACGAAGCGTTAATTGGTAGCTTAGATGTACAGATTCAGGGCCTTATTTTTTGTTCCTAGTTTTTGAACTAGCTGCTCCAAGAATGTGTGGATGTTTGTTATTTCTACACTGGAGCAAGGACCAGTTATTCTAGTTCAATACACATGTAATAGTCAAGTTGTGAATCAGTATTTCTATAATACCTTGATTTGGCTAAATAAATAAATTAAGGATAATCTTTGTGATCATGTGGTCAATTAAGGTGCTCCCAATTGTCAATAGGTAGTTTAAACTTGAATAATCCACTTAAAGACTTCTAGATAGAAACTTGAATTACTAATATAAACAAGAGAAAGGCAACTTGTCATTTTTTAATAGCTGCTACCTATAAGTTTTCTTCCAGGTTATCATCTAACTTATTTTGTCTAGCGACGAATATGACATTTGGATTACTAACAAGAACAAATGCACGTAATTCACATTTTACAAGAATTGATTTTAACTATTGTTTATAGTGTGTATGTTAAACCTTTGATGATCATATTTAGACGAAAATATACAATTAGTATTGGAATAATTAAAGAGAGAATGATCTGCTTTTTCTTGCCATTTATCCTCTGGCCGTCTTAGCGCGGGATATCTGAAAGATCCATGGTTTTGAATTATGTATTCTTGTTTATATTATATTTTTGAAATACAGTTTCATATTTATATCTCCAATTACCTTTTACATATGAAAACCTGCTAATTTCAAGTAGTGACTACTACTAAGGAAAAAACAGGAATAATGCACAACACGACTACGACGATGACAACAACAGCAACAACGGACGCTAATTTCACTGTTGTTGTAGGAATAATGCGCTGCTAGCAAATGTTCACAAAGGTTATGTGCTACTGGCACAACATACGTAATTAATCCTCATACTTTTTTCTCTAAACACATTTAAACCTCTAAATAATGTTCAACCTAAGGCTATGTACTACCAGCATAACATACATAACCTTTCCAATAAGGAAATACGGTTTAGAAACTTGAAGGTACGTAAACGATATCCTTTTAGAGTTGAGTTTAAATGAGAATGAAAAATTTAATGAGAATGAAGGAACGAATTCAGGTCATTCATTTTGCAAAACTCAATTTTCCCCCCAAGTTAAATATCTTACAAACGGCTAATCAAAAAATTATAAAAATTGCACCATAAAAATCAACGTTTTTTCCTCTACGATTAGACATCCCTCATGATATACTTTCGACGAAATTCTTTTTTTTTTTGGGGGTTTGAAATTGGTAACACATGTGTTAGTGGTTGGTAACACATGTGTTACTAGCGACTAACACATGTGTTACTAGCGACTAACACATGTGTTACCTAGTTGTTGGTAACACTTGCGACTTACACATGTGTTACCAGCAGCTAACACATGTGTTACCAGATTTCAAACCCCACTATAAAATGAAAGAAAAACAAATTCGTTGAAAGTATACCTTGTGATGTCTAATCGAAGAGAAAAAAATGTTGATTTTTATGGTGTAATTTTTATATTTTTTTGACTAGCCGTTTGTGAGATATTAAATTTTTAAAAATGTTAAAGGTATTAATATCTTAATAAAATGAATAGTTACGATTGATTCTTCTATTCTTTAAAAAAATTACATTCTCATTTAAACTTAATTCTATCTTTTTAAAACAACATATAATAAAATGTTCCTTTTTTCCACGAATGTTAGACAGAAACTTCCAAGCTAACTTTTGTTATTTTTAAAAGACTAATGGATCAAAAGCTTGTTCAACTCATTAGAGGTCCACATCAACACCTTAATTATCTTCATATGAATACAATTAATAATGGAATATTATATGACCATTATTTTTTGATATATAATTAAAATATCATATTATTTTGACTAACAGAAGGGTCTAATCAGTGATTCGCTCTGATATATAATAAAACATATAGAATAATATAATGATAATGATTTTGAACTAAATAATACATAAAATTTAAAATTTAAAATGACAATAAGTTTGTTGCCTTGTTGGTATGCTTTGGAAGAATATAGTCATCAAAATACAGTCAATAATGGACCCATAATTCCAACCATGTGCAGCCAAAAGTAAGTCCAGTCAATACATTCAGCCTGTACAAGCTAAACCCCACATGTCAAAATTAATTTAAAATAAAAAGGTGACAACCATGGTTCAATGAACATTCCTATTACTGTGTTTCAATATTCCTATAACATCCACATGATATCCAAAATTTAGATGGATTATTTTTACGAACAGTTAAATAAACATGAATTTTAGTTACAAAAGGCCAACAAATATTTATTTTGTTTCTTTCTTCTTTCTTTTGTTCAAATTCCATTTCTATGTGAATTCTCAGTCAACTAGAATTAACCTTGGAGAAGTGATAAGAGATGGAGAAACCATAGTTTCTCCAGACGGGGTTTTCGCACTAGGTTTTTTCAGTCCCACAAATTCAAGTTTAAGATACATCGGAATATGGTATGCCCGAATACCTACTCAAACTATCACATGGGTTGCCAATAGAGATGCTCCTATCTCCGGAAACTTAGGTGTTTTCGGCATTCAAACCAATGGAAGTTTAAGTCTTTCTGATGAAAACGGAACGATATACTGGTCAACGGAAGGTTTCCCTGCAGCGGGTAACTTAACAGCGATGCTTGTTGAAACTGGAAACTTTATTCTTTCGACGGTTGAAAATGCTGGAGACGATCAAAATGCGTTATGGCAAAGCTGTGAGCATCCAACTGATACTTACTTACCAAACATGAGAGTTTATATGAACATGACAAGAGGAGATAGTGTCTCATTTGTTTCTTGGAGAAGTCCTAATGATCCTTCTACGGGGAATTATTCGATGGAAGTTGATCCTCGTGGTTCACCACAAATCATATCCTGGGATGAATCACGTCGAAGATTATGGAGATCTGGTCAATGGAACGAGCAGATATTCATTGGATTGCCACAAATGAGGTCTATATTTTTGTCTGGATTTAATCTTGTTCCGGTAGATGGCGATACCATGTACTTTATCTTTAACACGGTTCAAAATATGACTACTTTGATGAGGTTTATGATACAGTGGAACGGTGAATTGCAACAGTTGACCTGGGATGAAGGAAGGTCCGAATGGGTTGTGCCATTGTCCCTACCTTCAACTGATTGCCAAGATTATAACAGGTGTGGTAGCAACGGAATCTGCAACATGAGAAATTCGGTTGCTGTATGCTCTTGTATGCAAGGTTTTGAGTATGATGCGAATAATCAGTGTGTTAGGAGAACACCTTTAGAGTGTGGATCAAATTCTAGCTCAAATGACGGATTCTTAACAAGAAATGGACTCAAGTTGCCTGATTTTGCCACTACTTCAGGCGCACGAAACCAAAACGAATGTGAAGATGGATGCTCTAGTAATTGTTCATGTAACGCATACGCCTATGTCACTGGAATCGGGTGTCTGATTTGGGGCGGTGATTTCATGGACATTGAGGAATTTGAAGAAGGTGGACAAACACTTTTCGTTCGCCTTGCAGGTTCAGAATTAGGTAACTTCTTCATTTTGGCTTTTTCTTAGTATACTTCATTTCATTCTATAAATTTAACGCTAAGGCGAGATAGCTTTGGTTTTATAGGTGCTAGAAAGGATTCTCATACTGCAGTCATAGCGATATCAGTAGCTGGAATAGTTGTTCTTGGTCTAATGATAGTACTAATTTGGTGGTACTGGCCAAACGTCAAAGGTAAGTTTCATTTGGTAGTTATTTTAGTCAGTTTTATTTTATTTTTCCCCATGACAAAGAATTTTATACTGATGAATAGAACCGATCTTTTTAACATTCACACATGTATGCTGGTCTTTATTTTCTGTTAATTGTCATCTAATTTAGTGTTATTTATTTACTATGGTGAACAGGAATCTTAAAACTTGGGGGGAAAAAGAAAAATTTCTCACCGGCGCCTATTCAAGGGTCTAGCAGCCTAGACATTTCTGCTGGTACCACAGGAAAAGTTGATCTTTCAGTTGAAGGAAAACCATTTGAAGGGATATTATACAGTCTAATTTTATTAGAATCTGCGACAGACAGCTTTGCTAATAAAAATAAGCTTGGTGAAGGAGGTTTTGGCCCCGTACACAAGGTTTGCTTTTCTTTTCAATCGAATTTCATATTAAATTTTTTTTCATCTTATGATCTGAAGATCCTCTCACATTTAGTAGTAAATTTCCAAGTTCTCAGACTTTGCAATTCCTTTTGCATTATTCCTTTTTCCTTTATACCGACCTGTTTTGGATCACAAATAAAATTATTAATTGTAGTGCTTTCAATAGTTTACATGGCCGGTAGATAAATGAAAATTAATCACAATAACAAGCTTTTCAATATTTGTTTACTTCAGGGAATCCTTCCTGGGGGGCAGGAAATTGCGGTGAAGAGGCTGTCGAAATGGTCTGGGCAAGGCTTGATGGAATTCAAGAATGAGATGATTCTTATTGCTAAGTTACAACACAGGAATCTTGTTAGATTGTTAGGGTATTGCATTGAAGGGGAAGAAAATATGCTAGTTTATGAATACCTTCCAAACAAAAGTCTTGATACTTTTCTTTTCCGTATGTTTTTTCACCCTTTTAATCTTATAGACTATGGCTACACTAATGCATCACGACTGATTAAAGTCTACATGCACTTGTAATGACAGATGCCGAAAGGAAAGTGCATCTAAATTGGAAAACTCGGTTTGTGATCATTGAAGGAATTGCTAGAGGTCTGCTTTACCTTCATCGAGATTCTAGGCTTCGGATTATTCATCGTGATATGAAAGCTAGCAACATATTGCTTGATGAAGATATGAACCCAAAAATTTCAGATTTTGGCATGGCTAGAATATTTGGAGGAAACCAGAATGAGGCAAATACTGTTCGAGTCGTAGGGACATAGTAAGTTAAACATCATCAAAATAATGACTATACATATGAAACTGGAAAAAGGTCTAACAACTTTTCTTGATTCTGCTAGTGGTTATATGGCTCCAGAGTATGCAATGGAAGGTTTCTTTTCGGTGAAATCAGATGTCTACAGCTTCGGGGTTTTGCTACTAGAAATCATTAGTGGTCAAAGAAACACAAGTTTTCGATCTCACGATTCTACAAACCTAGTTAAACATGTAAGTATTCATCTTTCTTTTTCATTCCTTCATGATACCCAATATCGAGTGAAAAACAGGATAATTATTCGGTCCCAAAAGAAGACTATTAAATGATATATTTCAGAGATAATGTTAGAAATTGTTATGATTTATTATTATTTATTTGCTACACTCTTCGTCAATTTCTGTCCAGTTTGACTGTTATTCTTTCTGTAACTTAAACTGCTGCGGGGTGTATTAGAATATATCTTTTATTGATAATATTTAGAATGGTTAGTGATTATCTTTAGGCAATATTAATCTGAGCATTATCCCCTAAATATATACTCTAATAAAAACGAGATTATTAATTATATAAAAAAGCAAAGTCAGTTACCAAAAATAAATATATATCTTATTTTCTTATGTAATTTGCCCCACTATAGACCAGATCTTCTATTGGTTTATTTCTTTCTTTCAATCTTATTGAGTATTTTTGCGACATTTTATAGGCATGGAATCTGTGGAAGGATGGTAAACCAGAAGAATTAATTGATCCTTCAATTATGGATTCATGTAATCAGAAAGAAGCACTACAATGCATCCATGTAGGGATGTTGTGTGTGCAATTTTCAGCCGCTAATCGACCAACAATGTCGTCTGTTGTGTACATGTTGGAGAGTGAAAGCACAAGTCTTCCTCAACCAACACAAATTGGTGATATATCAACAAATTACTCGGGCGAAACAGACATGATTGTGGAGGGTCGTGAAATAACGTATTCATCAAATGATGTGACAGTCACAGAAGTGATTGGAAGGTGATCCTAATTGAAAGCAAATGAACATTATTTTTGTACGTATGTTTTGTGTACCTATAGGTGTGGATAATACAGATAGTAGTTGTAGCTAATCTTGTTATATTATGATTTCTAGCCGTTTTTGTCTAAATGCCTACTAGCTATTTTGACTTTATATTGATTCACTTTCGGTTAAGCTTCTCAAAAAGTTTATTAAAATGGCAAATGGCATGAAAGTCTTTCGGATCTTTATTTGGAGAAACCAATTGCATATATAATGTTATGATGATTATGATTATATTTATAACGACCTTACCAAAGTTCTTAACCTGACTCTATTAAGACAACATTTGATAAAACTGAATGATTTAGCATTTTTGGTTCTGAAGGACAAAAAGACTAGGTCATCACCTGCGATAATGCGAGACAAAATTAATTTTCATAAATAAATAGAATATTGTGGTCGATTTGTGACCAATTTTTTTATATAGTTTATAGACCCGCGATAAGGCGCGACGAATTTAACTTTTATAAATGTATAAAATATTTGGTCGATTTTTTATACAGTCTATAGACATGCGATAATGCGACACGAATTTAATTTTTATAAATTAATAAAATATCATGACCGATTTTTCTTAATTTTTATTTGGTCGATTTTTTTATATAATTTATAGACCCGTTATAACGCGGCACGGATTTAATTTTAATAAAATAAATAAAATATCAGGATAGAAAATACATCAAAATAATTAAGGGATCAAAATGTAATTATAAAAATTATTTGGTCTATTTTTTAATTTAAATAAATACATTAAATAATTAAGTAATCAAAAATGTAATTATACAAAAGAAATTAATTTTTTTTTTATAATTTAAATAAATATATTAAATATTTAAGGGATCAAAAATGTAATTATAAAAATTAAGATTATTAGATCATAAATGATAAAAATAATTAAAAAGTTTAAATTTCTTTTATTATATATTTTTTTAATTATATATAAAAAATAAAAAGCTCTCGTAACTAATAGCAAATATGTGGGCCTCTACATCCACGTTTAGGAGGCTGAGTAAATTCAAGCCCGAACAACCCAACTTGGCTGAATTACAAGAGTTAACTTATTGGTGTACATGAATTTTTGTGGTGGGCCAACCGTCTGGGCCTTTTGGAAAAGTTTGAAATTTCTTGTGTTTTTTTGCTGTAAAACGGTTTTTGCTAGAAATTGATAACTGTATTAAAACTATATTTTGTTTTTAAAAGCATTTGAAATATATTTTTTAAATTTACATTGGATTGCTATCTTTTTGTGAAGTTTTGGTTTATTTAATTATTTTTATTAAAAATGACATGATACAAAAAAAAAACTTTTATAGTGGATACTTTTAATATACAGAAAAACTATACAACAAAGTCTCGATCGAGAATAAAAGTATATGTGCTTAAATATGTAAATTTAAATTTAAATCTAAAAATATGATTAGTGCACATGTAAGATTAATTAGTAAATATAAATAGAGATGATAAATGAAATTCACATATCAATCAATGAATATTTAGGTTAGATATAGTTTTATATAGCAATACTTCGATCGAAAGTCTCCCATAAATATTGATACAATTCTTTCACACAAATGGAGACTTTTGCCCGTATAAAGAAAAAGTATAATCACGCTATTTATTTCATATATAACTAGTTGATTTTCTGTGCAATGCGATGGTTATAAATAGCTAATATGATAATGATCAATAATGATAGTCATCTTAATGATAATGATTGTAAACTTTTATTTCGATTACATTTATACTTTATGGTATCACTATAACTATATTTTAATTATTATTATTTATTTTATATCTCAAATACAGATAAATATTAAATGTATAAATTAAAATAAGCAATTAAGTATAGATTGATTTGATTTTTAGTTTTCACATTTTTATATTATTGAAAAGGATATAAATGTAATTTTTGATCTTATACTTTTTAAACATTAAGTCTTGTAATTAAATGTTTAATAAGAATTTAAAATTCTTTCACTTTCTTAACTCTAAGCTTGTTAATAATCACCACGATTGCCTCTTAATTTACACTTGATCTCAATCGATAGGCACCAACACCGGTTACGATAACAATTAAATTAAGTTATGATTCTCTAAGATGGTAACTTCTTGATGGTTAAATTAGGATTAGCTTCATGTATAGGATCAGAGCCAGACTGGGCAGCCCGAGCGGCGGTCTGGGGCATCAACCGATAGGAGGCATGAATCGCTCAAAATTTATCGATCGCTATAAATCAGGTTTTGAACAATGTAATGCAATTGAATAACGTTTTATAGTAAGGAAACCCGTACAAAATAATTATTGGAGTTGTGATGAAAAAAGAAAGTTCAAAGCTACTTCTTTGATGGAGGAAACTGTGTTTTGGGTTAATCACGAAAAAGATGACGACACATTGATTTGTGCCATACTTTACTTACTTCTTTTCAGAACTAACCCTTTTTTTCATTGACTATACACTTTCAACCCTTCCCTTTTTAATTTATTTATTATTTTATAGTTGTACTTTAAAATTTTAAATTTGTCGTGAAAGCGATGCAACTACATATATACGTGATCAAATTTTGTGAAAATACTACCCTTCGCTTTATGAACGTCAATATTTTTAAGTTTGGAATATATATTTAAAGGGTTAAGTGGTTGTAAATGTAATTAACTAAGGTCTAATATTTGTAGTGGTGGTTACTTAACTATGCGAGTGTATATTGTACATAAGAAACTTGTTATTCATTAATATTATATGTATTTTGGTGGAGTATCAACTTGTAAAGATGTCATGTGAGACCTAATATATATAACACGGAGCAAAAATACCATAAATTCCATATAATAACAATAAATAATAAGTTTCTTACATATAATGCACGCATGAGTAGTTGTATATACGGTATGAATGTTAAACCTAAATTAAATGCATTTTGGCGCACTACTTAACCCATATTTAAAAGTATTAAACTTAAATATATATTATAATTTAAAATCCTACTCAAACACTAATTAAAAAATAATATTAAACTATTAAACTTAAATCTATTAAAATCTATATATATACATATATACTTTGAGAATCACCAACAATATATAAACTAGATATAATTTTCTTGTATTGCATGGGTCCATAACTAGTATATATATATATATATAGGGTTGATCTAGAGTGAAGGGGGAATTAATCTGGGTTGTTCGTTAACATTCATCATGGTGAATGTTAGTTAACATTCATCATGATTAATGTTAAATTATAACATCACTTAACAAAATATTTCTAAAATTAACATTCATTAGAATGAATGATAACTAACATTCACCGTAATGAATGTTAACGGACGGCTCAAATTAGCTTCCTCATTCCCTAAAGATTACCCCTTCCCTCTAGATCATCTATATATATATATATATCTTTGTATTGAATATGATTTTATTGCTAACTTGTTGGAGCATTGTTGTTATTTTCTTCACGTTTATTATGCATAGTGTCTTGATCACTAACTCTTTCACTTATATGGATACGAAGAATGTTTAGAAAATGAAAAATAATTGAACAACTAACTTAATCTCAAAAAGGAGCCATTAATACATATTTTAAGACGACAAAGGTCACCAATAATTATCAAAATTTAAATGATGTTCACCAGAACGTGAAGAATAAAATAAGAATATGATATTAATAAGAAAATATAAATGTTGATAACTAAAACATGCATGGATAAAGATTATCAACATTTAAGTAATACCAATAAAAATGTAAATGATAATCAAACCGACCTACTATGGAAGTTTAAGAATGTATTTGAATTGAAGGTTCGAAATGAGAAAATGGCAACGGGATAAATATAAGATGTTTGATTCAATTTATAGGTTTGGAAATTTGAAATGAAACCCCATATCATGGGTTTCCTCATACCCACCTAACATAGAGGGTTTATAATTTGATTCCCAGCTTGTCCAGTCACCTTTCTACAATTATGATGGCCATTTTTTATTGCAAATTGTTTGTGCCCTCTTAATGTATATCGTTTGCTCATTGCTTTTAATTTGCTGCTCGTCTGCTTCCAAGTTCCACCACAAACTTTTTGTCCCTGCGTCACTATTGACATGAGCCAACTATATGAGAATATCTTATTTATTTCGATTCAAGTAACTATATGTACGTAGAAGTAATTTCTCTCGTACGTCCATGTCCATTGTCTTTGATATCTTCACGTGACCATCTCTCATTTTGTTCACTTTCTTTTCTACAAATTATGTTTAGAAAGAATTTATATTCCTAAAACCCAAATCTCAAACCAAACAATAATATAGGTATCATTCTTTATGTCATACCCATTTTAATTCTACTCAATTAATCATACCCATACCTATTGTAATTTCCATCAACAAACTCTAAAATTATCTTTCCAAATTCTTTTCCGGTGAAATCGACTTGCCAAAAGATTTATCTTACCTTATTTTACTTGAAAAATAGAAAATATAATATCTTATAGGTATCTTGTTCTTTCGATTACACAAACTTTTTATTAAAAGAAGTTACTATCTTTGGGTCTCATTTAGAGATTTTGTACAGGACCTCTAAAAATTTGAAGACAACCTTGAGAATGAGGTAACTTTTCAAGTGCCAAAAATTAAAATCGATATTTTAGGAGATGACGTAAAGTTATCGTTTTTTAAATAAATACATAAATAAATCTTGTGGATTGTGAGTCCATGTAAAACTATAAATTCTAGCTAATTGGTTAATTTGGGTTTGCAATCGAAGCTAAATTGTAACCAACATGGTTTAATTCTTTTTGGTTACTATAAATCACATCACCAGTCCAAAAATGTTATGTAAATATAATTTGTTAACCCTAAATTTTAATTAGGTACCTGATATCAAATGCAAATTCTACGCTTTTCCAAAAACGAAAAATACGTATACAAAAGAAAAATTCACATGTAGATTCTGCATAAAGTTAAGTCTGTATTAACTTTTTAAATGTGTTTTTAGTAAAAACAAATAAATCAAAGTAAAGTCCTCAACGTCAATGATGAATGTAACCGATGAGGACCAGACTCGTGTTTTTACCTTTTACCTTTTACCTTAGACTACCTGCAGTCATAACACCCGTCATCACCCATTTTTACTGTCACATCAGTCACGACAGCGCACAACTGAAAATTTACCACAGCTCAGGTTAGCTCACACGGACAACTGAGACCCACTATTTTCATTATTTTTCATTTTTCTTAAAAATACATTTACTTTTAACTTAAATACAAAATACTATAATTAATTTAAAAACTACTTATTAATTAATAAAAAAACATTTAAAATACAAAAAAATAATAGCGTTACAATATTAAAAATAAAAACGTTACAATACTAAAAATAAAAAAGTTTTTTTTTTAGAGCCAACGGAAATATATATTATTTTTTTTTATTTTTTTTGAAAGTTACCGTTAAAATAAAAAATAAAAAATAAAGTTTATTTTATTTAAATTGAGAAAACGAATAAAATAATGAAATATAATTGTGGGTCCCATCAAAATTCGTCTTGGGCTCGTGCTGTGGAGAATGAAGACATGACACAACAGCCACCACTTCGTTCGTCCTCGTCTGTAGTGGTGTTCAAAAAGAACCACTGCAACCGATCTTATCATGATTCATGATCACCAATGATCATACCTTATTACCTTATATACTTTTTCAATAATAATATTATTACTTATGACAAATGATACGTAGACTTATATTAGTAATACGAAAAAATGATGGGTATAAATTTAAAGAAAGAAAATATGTAAGTGATGTGTCAAATAATGAATGTAATAAGTCTATTTCAAATCTATATATTTTTACTATATTTAGTACTATTATTTTTTATTTTAGTCTCAGTTTCACTGTTTCATTTTTAATTATAATTATCTTCCAGTTGTAAAAAGTCTCACCATTTACGACGCAAAATGAAATAACACGAATGCATAAATCTTTAATGCACAATGTAACCATAATTTATAATTTATCAACAAAAAACTATTATAAAAAGAAGTAATTAACATAAAATCCTAAGAATTAGTTAACAAAAACCAAAATACAAGATTGTAAATAACATTAAGAGTGTCTTACTGTGTTCGGCAAGCAAAACTACTGGACGTAACTTATTCTTATTTATGTAAGTTTAAACTTTTGTCGTTGATAGAATAAATTATAAGAGTTTATTGAAAAAATAAACTTTAGAACAAAATTAACTGGAAGTTTAAGTTGGAAGTTTATAGATAAAGCTTATAGCTGAAGTTTATTATTGGAGTTAGAAGATGGAGTGGAGCATATATCATTTTGGAAGTGTGTGACAAAATAATTGTAACTGAACTTGTAAGTGTAAATACAAATTTACCTAAAATGATGAAAAAAAACTGTTACTTATGAAATAAAGGGTATTTAGGTAATTTAAGTCTCGGTAAGCTCTAATAAACTTTTAAAAACTATTTTCACCCACTTCTTTCTAAAACTTTTTTTTCAATAAACTTTTAATTTCTTTCCTATAGACAATGTTAATAGATTGAATTTATGAAAAGACTATGCTTAAATTCTCGTGAACTTCAAAAGCTAGTTTTGTCAAACACTTACAAATAATAAAATAGGTTTCAACTTTTAACTTCAAATATAAAATACAGCCACCGGCTATAAACACCGCTCTAGTTACCAACAAGTGTTTTCAAACACACCCTAAATACAATTAATAAAAAAAAATCTAAAATAGAAATCTAATCATTTACTTACCCATCAAACTGACCATTGGCTGTCCTTGAAGAGTCACTTTGTAGCTTTATTTCCTTTCCCCTTTTCTATGCCTTTTTTTTTCTTTTCTCGAATGCGTATCAACATATTGCTTTTAACACATACAACACAAGTACTTGCATGACATTCGCTTGAATTTAAAACTGATGTTACAGAAAAAGGAGTCATATGTTTTGTTTCTAGATCATCTATCCTCCTAAACTTATTTCAACTGATTTATTACATACATCTAAGCTTTTTTATTATTTTGAATACCTATTCCTCTCAAAATATTCAAAAAGCTCAAAATATCCAACTTTTTATTGTTCAAAGTAAAAGAGATCAATCCATGTCTATGCTCGTTTATTTGTGATCCCGTTTTTTGCTTTTTCGCAAACAATCTCTACCTGAACGATCCTTCAAAACTTGGTGTCCAAAAACCATTTGCCATCTCATTTGCAACTGGGAATGTACTAGATACCGGCACAAGGCAAAGTCTTAGGCTCCTTAGGTCACGTACGCCTCCTTCCACACCTTTCACTTTATTATGGATCTAAATAAAAATAAATAAGTAACATTTACATGTTACTCTAGAAAAACCCGTTTTAACTTGAGAAGGGAGAACATTATACCTGTTGAAGTTGATGTGTAGCTTCATTCTTCATGTAAGGTGCACTGAGAATCTAAAACACGCCAAGAAATTAAATAGCATGAAATACAAAGAATATATGTTTTTTCTATGCATTCATATGTCTATTCAGTTCATACAGAAATGAACTTACATTGACTTGATCATGCAAAAGCTTGATGTATTCAATCGCTTCATGGAGCACAGATGCAGTATCAGTCTGTGAATAATAATTAATTTGTAAGAATTATATAACCAAAGCAAGAGTCTTTTTTCTTTTAAAAAGTAATGAATACAAGAAACTTAATCTTTTTTTCTTCATAATAAAAGGAAAATACCTTTCCAAAAGGCGAAACTAATTGCTGAAGCGCAGTAATTCGATCTCCTAGCTTTTCCTTTCGAACCTGAAATCCGTTCAAATTTATTAGGCTTTGTGCTAAAAGAATGAATTTACATCAAGGATGAAGTCAGTATGAGCTTAATTAGAAAATATACCTTAAAGGTCGGTAACGGTGATGGTGTTTCAAGCCGTGGTCGCTTAAACTGAACTTCACCAGAGCCTTTCTTTGCTGTTGAACTCGAATCCAGGATTTCTTGATGGTTATGCTAAGTTTAAAAAATAAAGAACGTGATATTAAAGTCAACAAGAAAACCCTAATATTTATGTTGAAACAAATTCCCCAAATGGAAAAACATATAATTTTATTGTTATAACATAATTATTTGCAACTAAAAATATCGTTAGGAGTACCTTCGTAGTGAGGTTAGGGAAAGGTCTTTTCTCTTTATATGATTCAGACAACGGTGAAGAGAAAAAGCTTGAAATATTATCATCTAAAGATGATGTCGATGCATTCCAAAATGGGGTGTTATTTGTTAACTTGAAATAAGTAGGAACCTGTTTTAGCATTACTGAAGGCGAGGGTTGGGCACAGTTGAAATTGTTTGAATTCGATTGAGAATCATAAAGGGGTTGTTGTGACGGTGAGTTACAATTAAGATAAGATTGTAGCAAACTTGAAGGGTAGGCATATGAAGTGGAACTAATAGGGAAAGTGGTGCAATCACTTGAACTGT
Organism: Logfia minima; assembly: GCA_963921325.1. Taxonomy (NCBI): domain Eukaryota; kingdom Viridiplantae; phylum Streptophyta; class Magnoliopsida; order Asterales; family Asteraceae; genus Logfia; species Logfia minima. Next base: position 27,447,430 of record OY992772.1, read on the forward strand.
TAGCTAAATTCAGTGATTGTTGTTGATCCATGGTGATCCCTTGATGATCAGCCTCCGTCACCACCATTGAACCGTCATCACTGCTAGTTGAGAAGGTGTTTAGCCCTTCATGTTCCCTACCACAATGAGACAAGAAGAAGAATTCAAATTTGACAGAATATGTGTAACATGATTGATCAAAATCTGGATTCTTTTTTCATGTGATTACAAATAAATAAGTACCAAAAAACCTACAACTTGTAGCCAGTATGTATGGACCATTTAATCTCGTGGAAACTAAGGTCGAATTATTCGATACTTTTAGAAAAGATTTTTTTTTTCTTCTTTTTAAAGAATGTTGTTTTCTTTTGTGTATAAAGTTATGATCGTGTTTATCAAAAAGGGACCAACTAAAGCCAAAAATCTTACAATAACAAAATTTGATTCCAATTCATGGTTGTGTCTGTCGACGAATTCGGAAAGGCGGTAGCCATCTTTTGGAAAGTGGAATCCGGTGATATATTGGTGGTGACCATAGAGTCATCCGAAGACTCATCACTTGACTTAGATTTCATGTACATCAAATCCCTTGGCCAGAAGTGTTCAAAGTTCTCCATATCTGCTATAACCGATGAACATGAGGAGTGGTTGAAAGCGGTTATGGCTGCCTGAAATTCTTCTGCCATATATGTACTTTCAAGATTATTTTTTCAACTTATATACTTTACAGTAAGATAACCTGTAAGCACTTGCAGGTGTTATATATAGTGGGATGAAAAACACAAAACTTCAAGACCTAGATCTATGTGAAACATACAGAGTTGACATTTCTAAGGAGAATAATTTCCTCATTAGTCAAAGCAGTAGGGCATTTCTGGGATTAAAATATTTATCATCTAGCTACTTTTCAAAGCATATTAAATAATTTATTGTACGTGTTATCTATTGTAATGGCTATGTATTAAACTTTAAACGCTAGTCTTAAAATCTGTTTAAAAATATTAATAGACATAAATGTACGAGAAATGCTAAGCTCGCTCAAATTTTACAAAAAGATATTTAAATAATAAGGTGGATTAATCAAATTGGGAGAAATAACCAAAAGACAGAAAGTTAACATGATTAAATTTGATCAAGTTTGATGTCAAATCTTTTTATGGATATTCTTTGGTAAAATTTGTGTGTCTAGCATTCCTATAAATGTACTCGGTTTGAATTTTTTCGGCAGTAGAATTTTTGTTCCCTGTACTAGTATTGCAAAACAATATTAATTAACTTGTAAAGGGGGTGGATGTAATGTTTTCTTAATTAACATAAACAGTTCAATGATTGATCAACACACACTGCAACAACAATATCCATTTTTCACACGTTCACTCACACATGTCATCGCAAAAAGACTGCTAGACAATTTTATTTTTCTTTTTCAACTTTGATTTTGATGAGTCTTTTTGCAATGACAGTGCTACAGCAGAAGAAGGTGCTTATGAATTTTATTGATTTTCTTTTTACCTATCAAAGATGAAATTATTTCCGATTCAGCATTTACGACGATATTGACAATGCCGTCGCTAGAAATAATAATAATTTTTTTTTTCGGACCAAAGAACCTCGACAACCTTGCAAAAATTATGTCGTCGCACAAGGTAATTGTAATTCTTTTTATTTTCTTTTTTTCCAACCAAAGGTTTTACAACGTTTTTTTCTTTTATTTTTCCGATATTAATAATTATATCTGCTGGGAGATGCTTCCAAAATGGGAAGCTGAATTCACGAAATGACAAGTTGGGATTTCGTTTATCAATCTCTAACAACTCAGAAAAAATTAGGAATTCAAACACGCCACCAGAATGATAAAAACAATAAGGAATGTTTTGCTCAATATGCCAGAAGTAGAGATTCTTATGAACTCATTACTAAAAACGTGTGATTTTAATAGGAACCCTATTCAAAATCACTTTAGGGAGTTGTTTAATACTATTCGTTTAGTAAGGCCAGAAACAGCGATTCTTCGCGACTTGACCAGCAAGTTTGGTGTCGACGATAAACAAACAGGCCGACCTGTTAGCGATCGACTTCGATGATCAGCAAACAAGATACCCTGTTGACGATTTGGTCAACGAGTTTACCAATTAACTCAGGGTTCTTATGGGGGATGAAATTCTCAACTGTTAACGCACCTTGGAAGAAGTACCTGAACCTTCGAAAGCCCAAATTCTGCTTGAAATTCATGTTGAAATTGTTTAATATATTATTGTAAATTTGAAAAAATATACACTACCTAACTATTTCTTTTAAATTGCAGACCTATTTTAACATGAGACACAACCTGAGAATCCCAAATGCATCTTTAATTAAAGAAAGCGTAAAACATTGTTCGTTGGAAGATATAGAGATCAAAAGTCACGATTTAAGCGTGAGTGGTTTGCACATAGATTTGGTGATACAAGTTGTAGTTGTCAGTTCCAACTTGACCGGTGAAAGTTTAAAAATTTGATAAGTGCGCGGGGCCTAAACCTCCGAATAATCTATCGGTATTAGATGCATGTATCTAATACTAGTATGTAGTAAGAATGATTCAGGATTATCTCAAGATGATCGAATTTGAAATGGAGTTTATTTGCATATATTAGTTGTCGAGCTAGGTTTGATATTTTTGGGTTAGATTTGTTTTTTTATCTATTAACTACTAAAGCATAAAAGTAAACTAAGTTAGGTATATGTAACAACTAAGAATAAGGAAGAAGTAGTTTACCATGACTTGAGATAATGTAGTGTTGGATTGATGTTTGACCTTCGTGTGAAAACTAGAACCCTACTAGTTTAGCCTAGGTTTTAAATTGGCATGTTAGAAGAAACTAGGTTATCGTGATTCTGATCAGAATATACTGCCTAACTCCTAAAACTATCCGATGATGACTTGCTGGTCCCAAACTAACAAAAGAAACTTGAAGAGGGGATGGGGTGGGAGGGTGAATAAAATCCTTTTGATTTAACCTAATCACTAATAGATTCAAGAGAAATTAACAAAATACCTATTTTTTTCAAATATATAAAGTTTTATCATTTTTTTCAAAATTGTGAATATACCTCATCTAGACGCAAAATGAGATCGAAAATTTCGATCGAATATTGCAGTCGCATATTGCGGGCGCATTTTGCGATACAGCCATGACCGAGAAATTGCAAGTCGTGACCAAGAACAACCTCGGTCATGACCTTCAATTCCCAACCATGACAGTGAACAACTCAGTCATGACTCTTGCGTTCCCGGGGTCGTGGCATGATCTCCGGGATTGTAGTCTGATTTCCGGTATCGTAACCTGATTCCCGGGATCGTAGCCCCTTGGGTTGACTAAAGTTGACTTTATATAAATTTTAGATAAGATTTTTGTATACTTTTCGGCTAAGATTTTGGATAACATTTTTATTTCCGCAATTTTGGTTAATATTTTCCGAGAGTTCTGTGATTTTGGATAAGATATTATAATTTCTCTAAATATTTTTATTTTGTAATATGTACTTATCTTTGAAGTGATTGTCATATTTTGCAATGACCTAAGTGGTTGCCATCTTGTCTGTTGGGTCAGTGACCCAACTCATGTAATTTATGGATGAAAAAATATACACTCTCTGTCGCTGCATCTGCTAGCAACGACATTCGAATATACTTAGAGAAATTCTCATTGTTTAGATTGACAGTGAGCTCTTTAAACACTTGGAATATATCTAGTCTATTCAAGTCACTGCATTTGATAGCAGTGACTCCTTCTTTGTAACTTAGAACTTAATGAAGTTTCTATCACTCACTGATAGATACTTAGTCTTTGAAGAAGTTACACATGCCTGAAGCTGTCAAGAACTTGAAGCATCTCTTGAAGTCGAAGACTGGAGAGAGAGACAGAGAGTAGTTCGCTGATGTAGAAATCAAGAGTACTCTATTAACTAGCGGATCAAGCCTATATTTGATTAGTACATTGGGTTTGAAAAATACCTAATGTACAAATGAAGGTCAACTTATATGTAAAATGATATAAGGCGTGCATATCTTTCAAAAGATATGTACGCTAACTTATTGTATGATGCATTTAATTCTTTGTATATTTTCTGTAACCTAGGAATAAAGTAAACAGTAAAATTTATTCCTAGGATGTAATGTCACATCCATTACATTGGAAGTTTCATTATGTACCCAACGAATATAGTGTTGACACGTGGAGGATTTAAAGTTACCTTTATGTGACTATAAATATTACACTCAACTACCATATTTATTGTCGAAAATTTTGTATTCTCCCCTGAATTTTGTATTCCCCTTCTACCTGTGATTTAAGCATGTTCATGTTTCTCAGCGAACTAAATGCCTTCACTTATCTCTAAGTGTTGATCACTAATCATCAACAACAACCTATTCGCTGCTGATTTGTAGAAGCCAAATTTTTCACAAGTTAGTTTACTTAGACTAGTTTGTCTTGTCCATTTCTGCAGTAAACTTTGTAAAATATTATTTGATTCAAATCAATAAAAGAAAACTTTAACCTTGAAATTATTTGTCTACATTTACATTTGTTGTTATTATTTCATTAAATCTTGACACAAAGGGACCAACATTGTCTTCACATTAGCACTTGAATTACCAATGATATGCTCATTAGGATGTGATCTTGTCCATTTCTTAGCATATATAGGTGGTTATGGTGCTCTACCACTACCATGATGACTAGTGGAACCAACATAAGTGGTTGTTGAAGCATGAGCTGGTTAACCTGGAACAAACACATCTTCTTCATCTTCTAAGTTGCCTTCACTAGCAATATTACATTCCAGTATAGGTGTACCGGGAGAGGTGATTGAGCTATCTTCATTGAATTTAGGGGATTCCATATGTTGATAATATGATCAACATTTGGATTAAATGAAGTAGGAGCTGATTGAGCTAATTCTTCAAAATCCAATTATGTTTCTTCATTTTCTTCATGAAAAGATGATATTTGAGGAAGGTTTTCAACAAAAGTGACATGAATTGATTATTCCATTCATTCGCTTCTCTTATTGAATATTCATTAAGCTTTTGACACTATAGAGTATCCAAGAAATATATAATCATCTTAGCATCAAACTTTCCAAGTTGTTCTCGATTGTTGATAGTAAAACATTGAGATGATATTGTAGGAAGGTTTTCATCAAAAGCTAATATTTTGTTTTCTTCCTTTTAACATCTGAGAAGTTGTCTTCTGATGTCCTTTTACTATGAATGACATATTCTGAGCAAAACATGCAATGTAAACTGCTTCTGCCCAGAAAAGACTTTTTAATCCATATTAAGCAATCATTGACCTTGCAGCTTCAAATCAATGTTTTATTTCTTCTTTCTACAACACCATTTTGTTGTGGTGTTCTTACAATAGAGAAGTTTTGTGACATACCTTTCTCAGCATAGAATGATTCCAACGCATGGTTTCTGAATTATGTACCATGATCATTCTTATCTGCTTCACTTGTTGACCATTTAGAACTTCCATCATCTTTACCAAGTTGACAATTTCTTCTACGGCTTTACTCTTCTGCTTCAACAAATATACCAAGTGTATCTTGAATATTCATCCACAATAACTAGTGTATTACCTCTTTCTAGCCAGACTTGAAGTGCTTACAGGACCAAATATATCCATGTAAAGCATATGCAGTAGCTGCATAATAAATTAAATTTGCTTGTACTTAAATGAAGTTATGTGATTCTTTTCTTTCTCATTACAAGGACATAATCTATCTTTGACATAATTCATGCATGGAAAACTAGACACCAATCCGATACTTGCCAGCTTATCGATATCTTTGAAATTGAGGTGTGAGAGCCTCTTATGCCATAACCATTTCAAGTTATATGTTGATTGATGATAGAAGCATGTATCACTTGTGGTGACCACACTATTCATATCAATTTGGTTCATATTCTCATGCCTTTTGGCAGTCAGCAGTGGTCTACCCATCATATCAAATATTGTTCCATATATTCTGAACTGTATAACCTTCCTTATACTTGTTACTTGACTAGTGCTAATTAGGTTATGTTTTAACCCAATAGCGTAAGCAACATCCTTGAAGTCACATTCCCATTCTTTAGAATTCCGGAACCCTTGGTATACCCTTTTGAATTATCTCCAAATGTTACAATTGGACCGTCTTTCTCCTTATAGTCTGGTAGTAGGGACTTACATCTGGTCATATGCCTTGAGCATCCACTTCTAGGTACCAAATTGTGACAACCGTCAAAAATCTCAGGTCAATAACGCACTTAGATTCCTAGTCTATCTATTTATGATTACAACACTCAAAAATCCTAGTGAAAAGTCTAGGTTACGACTCCTTAAGTACTGAAACCGTAAGTTACCGAAATCGCGTAACGTTTTAGGAGATTGCTTAGCGGACTTTAAGACCGTGAACAACTTTAAATTAGGTTACAAAGTGCCAAAGAAAACAAATGAAATTTAATTTCATTCATCAACACAAAATATTTATCATATCACCAAAAATCGGAATTTAACTGGAAATTCCGTAACTCGGTAACACGACTGGAAATCGATTTATTAACTCGCAAATGTCAATCGTGATCGAATCAAATACATTTTGATGAATGTTATAAACTTATAAAATTAAGTTTCATGACTCACACTTTAACCAACAAAAACATCACAAAAATCGAAAATTAACCGAAATGTCGTAACTCGGCAAACGCGACCCGAATCGAATAAACGAGACTCGAATCCGACAAACTAATACTTGAATATCCATTATAAAAATTCTAAAATAAAATTTAAAGTATTTTAGAAATTTAGAACCTCAATGTTTATAACCCTTATATTAAGCATAAAAACTACACAATTTAAAGCCTTGAAATGTACAAGACTTGTGAGATTTTAATACAAATAAATAACACAAATAATATATATGATATTTTAACAAAAAAATAAAAATAATAACTCATTTTTTATGCCAAAAACCGGACCTCCACCCCCCTCCCTTTTCCACTCAAATTTATCCACTAACTAGCTAAGATTCCATGCAAGACCTTTATCCATTTCCACACTCTTTCTTTCCATCATTTCCTCTCTTTTCTCTCAAGAAAAACACACACAATTCTCTCTAAACACACACTAAATCTCAGCCAACATTCATCCCTAAATCATCTTCTAAAAAGTGTTCTTACACAAATACAAGAACTTTGAGGTAAAATCACTCTTCCTAGCTTCCATTTCCTACTTTTACTATGTTTATTTTATGGATTTCATGCCTTTTTCATGGCTTAAATCCCCATATAAGGTTTGATGGTTTGTAGGTTACACCTTATACACATTCATGTGTAAAAGAAGGGTAACCTATGATCAAACCAAGAATCAAACCGAAAAAGTTGACTTTTTTTTATGTTATAGAGTTTATTTACATGTTCTTGCTAAAATAAATGGTTAAAATGTTAAAATATATTTATCTTTCTGTAAAACACATGTTCATGCATAAAAAAAAAGACTTCAATCTTTGGATGAGGTCTAAAAATCGTTTGGTAGTGAAATCACTTAAAAAAGATCATTTTGTCATGCATTTAATCTGTCCAGATTTTGACCCTACTTTAATTGACCATAACTCAGTCAATAATGGTCCAAAAATCGTGATTTTTCTTCTAACATTTAGCTTAATTTCTTACCTTTCAAACCCCACTGGTCTCACTCAAATCCATTGAGTTTACGACCTCCAAATGTATCACACGAATCTGATGCGCAAATAGTAAATTTTCTGTTAGCACCTTGATGTGATACTTGTTCATGGGTCTTAAAGTATTCAATAAATCTAAGAAAAATTAATTTAGACTCCTAACATGTATATCTCATTAGAATAAAAATATAGGAATTTATCTTGATGATTAAGTATTTTTAGAAAATGCATGAAAATCATGCATTACTTTAGCGTTGTAGAATGCAAATAATTATGTTGTGATTAATCAAAAATACAAAAATATTAGATAAAACGTGTTAAAAATTTGGGGATGATTTTTCTCAGTAACTATATCATGAAAAGAACTTTGAAAATAAAAATGTGAATTTTTGGAAAAACATAAGTATTTTTCCTAGTTTAATACAAATAAAGTCTATAAAGAGGAAAAATATTCATGAAAAATACTTTTTGACATAAAAAAAAATATGGGAAAATTCCTGTGTCATTTTCCACAGAAAATGACACTATCCTCAAAATTTCACACACATTGGAAGTGAATTGATACGTTTCCGATTTACGTCTTGATTAAACACATAAAGTTGGGAACCAAAGTTCCACTACTCAAAACAACATGAAAATTTTACACAAACCTAAAAATGAGTTACAACTGATCTAGTAAAAATTTCAGAATTTTTCATTAATAATTACTATTTTTCTCATATTTATCACACTTTATAGACATTAATTGATTAAAAATAATCTGTATGTCTAAAAATCCCCAAATTTTCACAGAAAATTTGTGAACTATATTTCATGTTTCATACCAAGTTTGGTAATTTTTAGATGTTGTATACATATATTTCCATTATTTTGTTCGCAACTCGAACAATTACTAACAACGTAAATTAAATGGAAATTCGAACTTTAGCGGCACTTTGTAATTTAATTAGCTAGCTAAGCAATCCTAACAAACTGTATTAGTCGAGAAACTAATTAGAAACCTTGTGTTCTTAGGAATTGAATAGGAGTCAAACCCGGTCGGTACGCGCATTATATCCATCTGTACGCTCACGCTCGAACTGTGAGTTTCATAGCCCCTATTTTTAAACGCTTTGATATGTTTTGGGGTGAGAATACATGCTTTTTCTTTTGTTGTTACAAGTACATATAAACTGTTACGTATTGCATAAGTTTTCACTATTCAAATTATATGGGCCTCTATCATGAATTGTTAGTTATGGACTTAAACGCGAATATTGTGAATAGATCTATTGGGTTGACACCCCCGTCGGGTTGGTCGCGCCAACTCGAAAAACGGACGCATAATCATTTGACCCACTACGAGTGTTGTGAATAGAACACTTGCGTGGCAACTAAATTGTTAAGGTTTCAATTCATGAGCTTATGGCAATAGTAATACACTTTGATATTGTGATAAGACAAAATAACTTGAAATCTCGTAACCACGGGTCTACTTTACAAATGCTTACACCTATGAACTCACCAACTTTATGTTGACGTATTTTAACATGTATTCTCAGGTAACTAAGGCGCTATGTAGTTGTGCCGTTGTGTCGCACTTTTTGACGTAGGAGTTGCATTCACTTGGAAGGACTTAGCATGAACTTTGTCAATTTGAATCAAGCTAGTTATTCGTTAAAGTTTGTAATGGTGTTGCTAAGACTATGTAATTTAAGGGTGTTGTTTAGCGACTCTCTTAGAAGTCGTTCATTGTAATCTTTGTTCGTGATCCGCGCACGTCACGCTCCCACCAGAAATCGGGGTGTGACACAAATTTTCTTGTTTTGATTGTTCTACACATATATTAGAGATTAATTCTTTTAGGGAATACATCCTAAGATGGGTTCAGGAGGACTAACTTTAGATTTTGGTGTCCTCCTAACATTCCTTTTACTTATATAAGCATCTGGAGTATTACTTATATCCCGAGCAGGTCTTGTTGCCCATTAGTTTAACAACACTCTCAGAATTATACAATACTATGCCTTACATTGATGGGACATATGTGATATCCCACCGCAATTATAGCATTTCCCAGTGTTTCATCTTTGTTGTATAAATTTGATAAACCCTAACTGAGGGGTATTACTCTTATTTAACTGCTAAGTGTTATATACAAACAGCTGTTGAACTTGAGGTGTGAGTTGGTCAAGTTTTTTTTGATAAAATTGAGTTTCATTTAACTCAATTCTTGTTTGACTACCCTTATAAAAAAAGGTCAACTTTCTCCATGGAGTCACAACAGGTTTTCTCAAAGCTTCACAAGGTTTGAATGTTTCACAAGGTTTGAATGTTTCACCTCCAACTGTTGATGTTCACCTAACTTTGAGTTTGGCAATATTGCCAGCTTTGGGAACCTTAGGTATATTTATATTTGGTTTTACAAGAGGTGAGTAATCAAATACATATATAGATGTTAGAGGGATAATAAATTCATTACCTGAATCACTAGACTCTTTAGCTTTGGTTTCCTCAATAATCTTACTCATATATTAAATTTGAGATGTAGGTGTGACAAATTTATTCGTCAACACTTTTTCCTGCAACAACCTTAGCAAATGTTTCTAGTAAGATTGTTGTTTGCTCCAGAACTGCAACAACCTTACCACAGTTATGGTAGCAGCTACTTCAAAATCACCACTTAAGAAGGCTTTGATTTGATTTAGCACTTGCTCTTGAACACATTTGGCTGTTCTTTGGGCCAAGTAACCCAAGATTCAACAACCTTTTTGAAGTTTGTTAATTGATTTTTCATACCAGCCTTGCAAATAAACTCGAGAAGCATGAACTTTTGATTCAAATTCAATTTTTTCTTTTTTTAGACATTTGTTTTAAGTTTGTAAAATATTTAATTGAGATTTTAGTTCCTCAATTGTTATCTTAAATTCATTTTCCCTTTTGTAAGCCATACAAAGATCAACTATGAGTTAATCAAACATTTATGTCTTTTCATCGTCAGTGAATGTATACAAGTTTTCTACCTTATACAACATTGTTGCTTTCGATCTTCTGACTGCATCTTGGTATCGGCTTCCCTCATAGCATCCATAATTGTACTCTCAAACTTCTCCTCTACAGAACCTTCTTCAGCCATCAAACACTTCTGTATTTTCTGAACAATTATCATCACTTTCCCTTGATGATGATGAGGATGATAAACTATTATCATCCTAATAATGAGACTCAACAATCAAACTCTTCACTTCTGGTTTCTTCTGTTCTTTTGATCATCTTTCATTTCAAATTTCTTTTCCTTGTAATTTGCTTTGTATTTGGCAGTTTTAGAATAAGTATCAAATATCTTCTTGGACTCATAATCAATGGTATAATGTCTAATTTTTTCATAGTTGTAACATTCAACTTTGGAAAACATTCTTGTTTTATTAGTATTCCCTATGTTGCCTCTTATACTGAATTTGAAACTTGACTTCCCTTTTCTCATGTTGAACTATTTGAACTTATGAGCTAACATTGTTATTCAATTAGCAAAGTTCTAAATATCATCTTCATCACAGCTTTTGTCACCATACTCTTCCTCTTCGCTCTTTTGAACTTCACTTGTATCAGCTTCTTCTTTACCAACTTTGGACTTATATACAACCATAGCCTTTAAATATTTCTTTTTAGGCTCAGCAACAACCAAAGCAATACTTGAATGATAGTGTAGCTTTCAGTTTCTTTAACATTCTTCTCTAGCATGGCTTTTGAATTTCATGATTCATGATAGCTCCATACAGTGAAGTCGGAACATCAATAGAGGATACATGAACAAATGGTTCATTTAGGACAATACCAGGCAAAAGTGGATCACCGGATTCAAAATGAAGCATCGTTCTAGATTTTCAGGTTTGAAATTCTTTTGGATCAAACTTGGGTAGTCTGAAATGTAGAATCATTTTCCAAATAAGCAAGGTTTGAACTATAGATGGCAATCTTATAGATCTAAGATTAGAACAATCTTAACTACTCTAATACTAGTTGTTGGTCCAAACTAACCACATAAAGTTGTAGGGGGGGGGGGTGAATACAAACTTTTTATTTAACTTAATTACTACTAGATTCAATTGCAAGTTTGTATGAGAGACACAAATATTAATTTTCATCTTAATTATTTAATTGAATAAATCAAAGAATTACAAGTTAGCTACAATGGAATTTGCTAACTGTTGAATATATTTGGACACTCATTATCAACTAGAGAATCCACTCTAAGATGGCTACATAAGAATGCTAAACTTGCTAATACTATGCTCTCAAAACTCACATATAAACATTCTTTTTTATTTAAATTAATCACTAATGGATTCAATTGCAAGTATGTATGAGAGGCACTTATATTAATTTTTACCTTAATTCTTTATTTGAGTAAATCAAAGAATTACAAATTAGCTATAGCGGAATTTGTTAACTGTGAAATATTAGATTTGAACAGTCACTATCAACTAGAGAACACACTCTATGATGGCTACACATGAATGCTAAAATTGCTAATATTATGCTTTTAAAACTCACATATAACTCACAGGTAATTCACACTTGACTTTAAGGTTGAAGTCATATATTTTTAGTCAAGCTAGTATATTCCTGATATCAACTTCAGCCAATCAGATTCCTCAATGCACCTTCTATTGCATTGGTGAATTCTGGACATGCTTCTTGTATGAACTGACATATATTGCTAGACATAGTCTGATGTATGCGGTATATGTTGGATGTGTACTAAAACCACCTTTGGTAGGTATATACATTTGTAGAACTTGGAAGATGCCATTTGGATAAGGATCAATGTTCCAAAGTTTGGTAACTCATCAACTTGCATCTGCAACAAGTGTGATTATCTTCATTCTCTGAGTTGACTTCAGTTAGAACTTCATTCCTACCGTCAGGTCTTCAATCTCTATCTTCAACTTCATCTTTGACTTAGTTGACTACATTATAACATAGCTAGCTTAGAAAACAACTTTCAATAGGATGAACTTGAAGGTTGTCCAAAACTATTCTCTGTGTTGGTTAAACATATGACCAGGTCACAGAAAACCTTTGGACCTAGCTCCCATAACACACTTGTGAGTTTTCTACACAATCTTTCTAAATTCATAGCTGGATGTACATAAGATCTATTTTGTATGGAATTCAAATTGTTATGATCATAAAATGTAAAATGGTCATGCCTCAACAGGACTAGTGACCCTTTTTGAAATATTGAGATTCCTCGCTACATGAATAAAGTGACAGACTAGTATGTTTCCGATTTTCCTTAACAACTAAGTTTATTCAATTATTTCCTTTGTGTGTAATTGATTATTAACTTTACAAGTTTAAACTATCAGTTAAATAGAGTTTAGGGGTTTAAACATTTAGATCACTTGATGGATCTTTGCTTTTTTTTTTCAAGACTCATCCTATAAGTTTTAATAACTCAACTAGACCTAAACCCTCATTTACAATCAGTCATTTATCCCTAAACAATCTACGATAGAGAATGAAGAGCCAGTGATGGGATTGAAGTTCTATGTACAACTAACTCAGAGAATGAAGATCATTATACTTGTTTTGGATTCAAATATGATGACTCATCAACATTTTGAAATTTTTATAGTTATCCAAATGGCATCTCCTTCATTTTACATTTGTACATACCTAATAAAGATGTACGTTTCTGTTCAAGCTGTTCCCACTATCAATGTCAGCTAATTGCACAGGCGCATGTAGTTCACGCCCGACATAAACTGCAGACATAACATCCTGTCTGGCAGTAATGTCAGTTCACACAAGAAGCATGTCTATAACTTACCAATAAGGAAGAAGACACTTATGGATTCTGATTGGCTGAAGATAATACGAAGAATATACTACCTCAACTATAAATAGATGACTTCAGACTTGAAATCAAACGTGAAAATTATTTTGTGAGTTTTGAGAGCATAGTATTAGCAACATTACCATTTTTGTGTAATCAGCTTAGAGTGTGTTCTCTAGTTGATAGTAAGTGTTAATCTGTTTCAACAGTTAGTGATTCCGCTATAACTAACTTCTAATTCTTTGATTCATTCAAATAAAAAATTAAGTTGAAAATTAATATTCGTGTTCTTATTTATATTTGCATTTAAATCTGTTAGAGTGATACATAAACTAAAAAGATTGTATTCATCGTACTCTACAATTTTATGTTGTTAGTTTGAGACCAACAACTTTGTTTATAATATTGTCATTTTAAGTTTACATCCGTAATAAAAGAACATTGCTTGTGGTTCAAAGGTGTTATATACTTGTTGTTTAACATCTTGTATTTTATTAAAACATTTATAATTTCACCCTTTTTTATATTTTCAACTTACGTCTGAATCTTAAATAAATATTGTTATTTAACATTAATTTAGATAAAAGGGTAAAATGATTATTTATTGTTATTAAGATGGTTATTTAATAAAAAACGAAATAACATTTAGTTATACAACACTTATTCTAAACATGCATTTTTATTTAAAAAGATAATATATCCGAACATCACTTAATACGAAAATAAAAAATAATAAAAATTATCCTTGTGGCAATGTGACTTTACCAAGCTACCCTTAAAATTGACAAGCTCGACTAATAGCAATTGACACAACTTGTCAAGTATACTACACAATCAAGTACCAAATATTTAGTACCACAACAAAGACTTATATGTTTTATGTATATGTTTAGTATTTTTTAAACGTTCACAAACAATACTTCAGCCTATTACATTACCACCTAATTACAAAATATTTGGTATCCCTATCTAGAATTTAATTTTGACACTTACACTAAAAGAATACCTCCAAAGAGGATTTTTGGGACAACCTACCCATTAAATATATTACCACCTTACTATCCATGCACAAAAATACAAATTTAATCTTACCAATCATCCTAATGATATGCAAATGTCAATAACCAATAACTTGCTACTACAAAACCTACTCTAGTACCAAATATTTGGTATCCCTGCTAAAAATTTTTAAACAAAACAAACAAACATCCGAATTATGTTTTAGGACAACCTATCCATTGAAGATTAGGAACCGCCAACACATATATATCCATGACCTCAGCCATGAGAATATTCATGTTTCTTTACAATGCGATATTACCTATTTACCCCTAATAATACTAAGGTATTGAATAATGAGCCCTCCTACTACATTATCTTCCAAATCTCAAGTACCAAATATTTGGTACTCACTGACCTACCTATCTATACGAATATAATGATACTATATGTTCATTAATTCGAATGAATTTTACCGAATTTCCCTTAAAGAGTAGCTAAATGATAACTAAAGAATCCTACTACATTGGCTTTCCAAGCATCAAAATATTTAGTACTAATAATAAAAAGGAATACTATTAGGAAACTTATGTATGAACACATCGCCAAAGGACAATTTTAAGACAACCTATCCATTCAAAACAACTAACCGAAACGGAAGAAGAATTTTCAATTTTAATCTATATCATTTAATATGATATTATTTTACCTTTTTTAGGTTTAAGTGCACGAAAATATAATTATTTATACTGTAATATTCATAGTATATATGTAACTAAGTACTTAGGGTTACATTATGTGTAATGAAAATTCAATTTATTGTTATTGGATTTGTTTTAGTGACGTGGTAACTTATAGTGATGTCACGTGTCACATCATAATGCTGACACACAAGTAAATGTATCAAAATTTACATACAATAGTAATGAATAACAAGTTCACTAAACAAAATGGAAGCCCGATAAATCGATACACGCTATAAATAATTACATTTTCTTGCACTTGAGTCTTTATTTTATACTCCATCCATCCCATAATAAGTGTCCACAATCAGATTACACAAAGTTTATGAAAGTCATAATCAATATAGTGTGTAAGAGAAAAATGACAATCTTACTGTTACTTTTTGCACAGTTTTTTATTAATCAGTTTTGTGAAAAAGTAAATTATGGGTAAATTTGTAAAGTTGGTATTTGGAAGTGAACACTTACTTTAAGACAAATTAAAATGTAAAGATAGACACTTATTTTGAAACGTGACGAATATATACTATTTACATTGTTTAGTCTAACTATTTGTGTACCACGAATGCTATAAAATAATTAAAGCAAAAGATGCAAAGAAAAAAGATTTAAAAAAAAAAAACAGGTCCTTTAAATTGAGTACGGTTTAGCTTTTAAGATTCTACTAGAATTTAATCTTCAATGAGTTCAATATATAGTTATTGACCTATGATTTAATCCATTTGTTCCATTTATTCTTTGGTTCAAGCTAAGCTTATCAAACGTTAACTTACGTTTATGATTCTTACCCGTAGCAATTTCATCGGTCATCACATTGTGTGGTTATTCATATTGTCAGCTAATTATGATATTAACATGTTGGTCTCGAATTAACATTATGTAGAAATTAGAAAGTTGTAGAGGGAGATGATAAAATATAATTTTTTTAGGTATAAAACTTAAACAGGTTCAAATTCAGGTCATAAACGAAAGACAAAGATTATAATTTTCAACTTATTTCATTATTTGAATAAATCAAAAAAATGCAAGTTAGCTTTAACGGAATCACAAACTATTAAATATAGAGTTGATGAACACTCACCAACAAGTAGATAACACACTTTAAGCCGGCTAAACGTGAATGATAAATATGTAACACGTAAGCCTGTAAACGAACTGAACATTCAATAATTATTTCAAGAACCGTTCGACGAGAAATTCATTTATTTTCGTTTGCTTAGTTAAATGTACGAACACGAACATATATTTCATTTGCTCAATTACATTCTTTAATGTCCATTAAAGTCAATTTGTTTTATTTTTATATATTTTATATACACTATATAAACTATATAACTTCATATAATTGTAAAACCTTTATATACTTCATTTTTATTTTGTTTATCTATATCTAATAAAATTTATTTTAATTTCATATATCTCTCATTAAAGTTATTTATATTAGGGAAGTTTCTTTATAAGTTTGACTTCGAATATTAATCTTGTAATTAAGCATTAATTTATATATTCGTTCGTTTGCGTCGTTTATATATGTGAACAAATATATTTTCTTAATCAATGAACATGAACAAGAAAATCCGTGCACTTATCCATTCGTGTTTGTTCATATGTTCGATGAAACCTTAATGAATGAACACGAACATGCTCCTTCCGTGTTCATTTGTTTCGTTTTCTGGACTACTAACATTTATGTTCTCAACTTTCTTATATTTCATACACTTAATTAACTTTGTTGTCTATTTATAGGTGAAAGTGAACATTCTTGGTATCAACTTCAACCAATCAGAAAGAGAATCTTCAATTTCAATGGAGAATTTTTGGCATGCTTTCTGTGTGAACTAACATGTACTGTTAGACATGATATTCTATATGTACTTCCTACCGCCAGTGTATTACACAAGCCAATGCAATTGGCTGACATTGTTAGTGGGAGCACCTTGATCACAAATGGCCATCTTTGCATGTATGTATATATTGTATAACATTGAAGATGCCTTTTGGATGAGGATCAATGCGCAAAGTGTGGGTGAATCATCAAAATTGAATATGCAACAATTATGATGATCTTCATTCTCTGAGCTGGCTGCAAGCAAAATCTCAATCAAACATTGAGTTTTCATTCTCTAGCTTTAACTGCATCTTCGATTTGTCAAATGTTTTAAATTAATAGTCAGCTCAGAAGATAACTTTCGATGGATTACTTGAAAGTTACATGTATGCAATCTTTGAACTGGGTGAGCATGGAGTGGTTCTCAGGAATCATTAAATTTCAGCTTACTTAAGTTGTGAGCTGTCTACACCATCTTTTAGCGTCTCAAAGTTTCTATAGATAATTTCATTAAAGTTATTATTAGTTTGTTATTATCTTAAAATCATCATATATATATATCTATAAATAATGCCTTAAAATAACACATTTTAAGTCTTTCAATGTTTCTACCAGTAACATATGCTTAAAAATTCTAGACAAATGATAATTAGATAAATGATTATAAACTGTTATAGGGCAATTTACGTCATACATTTTGAGGTAGTCATGATGTTTATATTGTCAGAATTATTAATATTATTCTATTATTATTATATATAAATATATATTACGGTATAAGTAACAAATGTGTGTATAACAATTTGGGCACATTGGGGACTAAGAAGAAAGGGTATAACAATCAAAGGGTACGAGCAACCTATGAGTATGTTAAAATGAAGTGAATAGCTTAAGTTCTATTTTTTTGAACATCTAACTAAGTGTCTAAGAGTACCTCCTTACAAATTAAATCTTAACTAATCTCTTAATTAATTGTTAATCTTGTTGGTGATTAAATAACTAATTAGAGAGAGTTTAGAGTGAGAAAGTAACTAGAAAGGAAAGAAATATGAAGAAAGAAGTGTTTGTTGGTTGTTGATGGAGTTATCTATTTATAAATGGAGCCTTGACCCGTATTTTGACTTTTTTCCCCGTAGTTGACCTTCAAAACTCACTCCCGTATCGTACGAACCGTCCCAAGGCTTCACATTTACGCCTATACTGGTTGTTTGCGCTGTATACAGCTCATGCAAGAATTTACTTAAAGTTTATATTTTTATATATAAAAGATTTAATTAAAGTTTTTCACTTATTTACTTACAAGAATTTATAGAAATAGAATCTGTTTGTTTGTAAAAGTAGAGACAAATCATCTTAGTCGTTACTTTTCTTTCTACCTATTTGAAAAGGTAGACAGAACTTTGAGTCTAACTAATTAAGTGTTTAGTGTTCATTAATTATGAGTTTTCAAATAGACATCGTGTGTTTGGTTCATAATTGGCAAGTATATAGAGTTATTCTAAGGGAATTTTCTATGACTTTCAATTTCAATAATAATAAAAATAGACGCATTTAAGCAATGTTTTGAAAACCGAGTTTTAAGTCGGACCGGTCGACCCTCTGGTTTCGGTCGGACCGGTCGGTCGGACCGGTATTTGACTTTTTCTTGACTTTTTGAGTTTTTACGATTTTTTATGAATTTTTACGACTTTTTGTATATTTTTTATTTACTTTTCTTGACTTTTTATGACTTTATTAAGACAAACCCCTTTTGAAAGTTTGTCAACAAATAGATCTAGAAAAAAATACACAAATTAAAAGAAAAAACGATGACCTAGTCCAAATTACGAGTGAAAATATTTGACATTTCAAAATTCATACCTCAAACTTTTAAAACTACAATTATAAATTATAATATTTGAAATGAAACATATAATGGCTATGAACTTATTATAGAATTATCAAAATAATCATTAAAAAAACTATTTAAAAAATTATTAAAATAACCATTTACAAACTACTAATAAAATATTAATAAATACAACTCTAACAAAAAGTATGGTTGACTTACCAATTTGGAACGTTGACATACGTTGTTTCGGTTTAAAAAAAACAAAAATATATATATATATATATATATATTGAAAAGCGGTTCGAACCGGTTCCCGGTTCCGGTCTGACCGGCCGGTTCCCGGTCCGACCACCGGTCGTTGACCAAGTGAACATAGGCAAAAAACCGGTTGAAAACGGGCCGCTTTCTCTTCAAAATCATGTTCGACCGGTCGGACCGGTTTTCAAAATATTGCATTTAAGGATTCAGCGTTCGTTAATTATTTGTTTCCAGATACACATCGAGAGTTGTGCTCATAATTGGCAAGTATATAGAGTTATTCTTACAGGATTTTCTATTACTTTTAATAATAATAAAAATAGGTGCATTTAAGGGTTTAATGTTCATTAATTATGAGTTTCCAAATACACATCGTGTGTTTGGGCTCATAATTGGCAAGTATATAGAGTTATTCTAAAGGAATTTTTTATAACTTTCAATTTTAATAAAAATAAGCGCATTTAAAGGTTTAGTGTTCGTTAATTATGAGTTTCCAAATACACACCGTGCGTTGGGCTTATAATTGGCAAGTATATATACTTATTCTAACTGAATTTTTTATAATTTTTAATAATAATAAAAATAGGTGCATTGTTAAAGTTATAAATATTTCTTTTTAACTTACAATAGTATAAATTATTTAATATACCCGATCTTTTCCTTCAAACAACATATATTGACTGAGATTATAAATTATTAAAAAAATTTAAGTATTATAATAACACCTTACTTTTCTTATCCAAAATCCTCAGGGCTTTCATTAGCATGTTCATATAATTAAACCAAGTAATGCAGTCACTAATAATATTCAAATCAAGTATGTGTAGTAGAGTTTGTTCGCACATCTAGGTATTGTCCCGTATTGTTGATCTTGTTTACATATATGATAAGAACTTGTAGTCTAAAGGTCTAAGTAAAGATGACACTTCAAGTTAGTCAAAGAAAATTTGAAAATACATCTTGTCTCTCTTATGCGGATTTAGCGAGCAAGGTAACGAACCGCACTTTGACAACTACAAAAGCATCACAACATCTAAAACATATGTCGTTGATCCAAGGCTTCTTTCTGCTTGTCAACACTCCTTAGATATTTAACACCTAAGTTGAATTTGGGTGGAACTTTGTTAAAACAAAAGTGCATCAAACAAAAAATTCTGCAACAAAGTACAAAAGGAAGTCTGAAAAAAGTAATGAACCAATTGCTTTCACTGTTCATTCGTTAAGTACTTTGGGGCAAGTTAAGATGATACATTGAAGCAAACATGTACTTCTCAATTAGAATGCAACACCCAAAAAATTATTACGCTAACTTTATGAACATTCGTGCCTATTTAAGTAGAATGTTGGCACAAGTAAATGCACTTCTCACACATTTAATACGAGTTTCATAGCGACTGCATTCATAGTCGGTTGACACATTAGCGACTGCATCTTCAAACTCACATTAGTTAATGTTTGTGCAATTAGAAAAAGAAAAAACAATATGTCAATTCAATAGACATATTTAAGTTATATCTACTTTACTTATTTTCACAATTTATTTACTTGTCTTTATAAATTGTTATAATTATTTGCGACAACAAACTTGTGTTAAGTTGTTCATCATTTAAAACCCTTGGCTAAATACTTGTTTCAAACTTAACCGGAAGTAACACGCCACTGTACTTGTTTTGATGATTTATTTTCTGGATTTTTTTTTAAGACAAATAACTTATGTTCAAAAAAACATTATCATAGAACAGGACCAAAACATGAGCTAACAATGTTACACCGACTAACACCCTCCTAAGACCCAAAAAGAAAAACACACCAAATATTAAACAACACCTAGACAATTTCTTAAATGATAAACTTCTAAAACATTCGTAAAATGACACCGATCAAACACAAGACCTTAACAAACAACATGAAAACTAAAGAGACATATTGCACGACATACCAATAAAGATTGCTTTTCAATTTTCCTTACCCCGGATACAGTTCAAAGAATGACATTTTTGTAAACATATAATAACCCTAGAGATCACTTGTTTCGATCATTGTTTGAAGATTAGATTTAGAAGCGGAAGCGTATTTGATTCCATTGAATTAATTTGATGAGTGGGTTTGTGATTAATCCGATTGTTTTTCCGATTTGGTCTTTTGCAATATAATGACGGAAATCAATTTAGAGAGAATACCAGAAAAATTGGCGCCATTTTACAACAATCATGGACCACAAGCAAATATATATGAATCTGTATAATTATCAATTTGGCCATCATTAATTGACAGTTATAACTAGAGTCGGTAATTTTAACCTAAACTTCTAAAGATGAGTTTTAATGGACTTTTTTTTATGAATATTGAGTTGTGATGGACTCCTCTTTTTTTTAATGGGTCATACTGGGCATCTATCTTTTCCACTTCGGGTATAATGACGAATAGGTGGATGAAACTCAAATTTCATTTTTTCCAAAAACTAAACTTTACACTACACTACTACCATGTTATTTTAATAATAATGATAAAATATTTAAACAATAACAAACGCAAGCAATTAAAAATAATAAAGATTCTTTATAAATTTTACATATTCTTTTGTAAATTTCATTATTTTTAATACGTAGTAATCATATTCTTTTACAATTTTATTTTTTTAGAATTAATTGAGATACATGACCTAATAAATTTAAATTGAAACTACAAATTAAGTTTATGAATTTTTTATTTATGTGAACCCAAATTGACCCGTATCAATTGTAACCTAAAACCGTTTAAATTCAATTGTCCAAACTGACCTGTCCATTCATTTGGCCTATCTCTGATTATAACCTAAGAAGTCTACAAATACACTATCATTATTAGTCCCTACATTTTATACTAAGTAACATGTGCTCGCATATATAATTAGATCACTTAAAAGTCTACACTTGTATTAGTGATAATATATAGTACGGTTATTTAACATATTATATGTATGTCTACATGTTTGTATACACTTAATAATATGTATGTAGATAACGTGTAATTCACGTCCTAACAAAATTTTCTTCTTTCTTTTTTCTTGAAGTTGTTGAAATACATAATCAGCATCATAGTTTACGATGAACTAATCTTCTTAATTTTATGAAAGAAAATATCAGCTATGACCAGGAACCTAAAAGTCAGAGTTTCCTATTTTGCTTGATTAAAAAAGTTGCTTGTACTTTATACTTAAATTAAGCAAATTAGTTAGTTACTGTACATGTTAAAAGGACTAAGTATAAATAAATAATCAACTGCGAATTTAGTTTTATATTCAACTGGGATATATATTCACCTAATCTTGTACTACTTGCGCCTTTTGAGATTAATATATATTAGTTACGTTTGTTTGAATTTAACTTTTGTTTAATAATAACGTACATGAATTTGTATGGTCCGCTAGTTGTTGATAATCATATAATGTCTTCTAAAAGATACACTTTTGAACAACTAACATATTAATTAGTAAGTAAGATTATTTTTATTTAATCTTTTTAAATTTATGAAATGATATAAATATAAATATCCTCGACAAATATGCCATATTGGGCCCGTTTGGTGTAATGGAATTCCTGTGAGACGCAAATACTATAAAATTATGGTTAAATAAACTTTGCATTTTATAAATAAGGGTTTGTAGGAAATATGCGTCATTGTTCTCCATGTCCTTCCACTCCAATAAGGCAATAACACATTTTGTACACGAAACTCTCATTTTCTCTTCTATTAATCCGACGACGAACTCTCGGATCATAGTCCTCATTCATATTATACTTGAGTTACAAAACGAGTGACTAAAGAGATCATAGCCAAATGTGAAGGGATAGAAAAGGGAAATAAATGCAGTGGTGGGAGTATACATGTATGCTTTAAAGATTTGTTTTATATCTTTTATTATATAATTATATTTTTATTTTTATTTTTACTGATATAATAATGGAGAAAAATAATTGTATTAGTATTTGACTATTTATAGGGAGTGTATTTTTAATAGAATTACAAATGAGTTAAGGACAGTTTATATATTTTTTTTCATATCATATTTTAACTTCTAAAACTAATATCAAAATGCTAAGATTAAACTTATTTTAATATTAATATTAAGATATATCTACACCTATGAATCCTAACATAATTGAGACATCAATCTTGTACTTTCCCCAATCATAAGTTATCTTTATCATGCAAGATAAAATCATTTTTCCAAAGTTTAGAGCCCTAAAATGTGTGTTCCTTAAGTTCATATACAATTTGTTTTAAACATCTAAATCCTAAGTTCAAAAGACTTGTTCAACTTTTGTTCAACTTTGGAACATTCACAATGACAAGAAAGACTTAGAAAAGTTTTCTACATGCCATCTCATCTCAAAAAGATTTTTTATTCAAAAGCATTTTTGAATAAAAAGAGAAGATTAACATGCCAAATTCATTAGTAAAAACTCTTATACCAATAACTTGAGATTTTCTCAAGCTTTTTTATCAAAATTTTATTTCTATAAAGTTTTTTAATGCTAACAAATTTTTATAATTTTTTTTTATTAGAGATGCTCTTACAATTCAATATATTCAGCAATATTAAATCAAAGTTTGAAAAATTAACCACACAAACCATCCACCAATTCATTAAACTATTCGATTTTGTTCTTGTTTAACAAAGTTCAACTACACCATTCATGCATATTGATACTTTTCGCGATTAGGAATTTGAGTTTTTTCATGACTTTTACACAGACTTCCATACAGATCTTAGAAAATCAGTATATCCAAAAACATAAATAGCCCAAAAATTAGCCCAATAAACATAAGTAGCCCAATACATCAAACACACCCAAAGCCCATTAATCATTCAAAATATCACTCACCCTTATCCCTCTCACCTTCATTTCCTCAATACACCTCTCCAATGGCTACTCTGAATTTCTCTCTATTTTCTAAAACCCTAACCCCTAAATTCCTGAACCCCATCATAAAACCTTCTTCATTCATTACTTCTAACATCAAATTCTCTCAATCCTTAAAATCCACTAAGGTTCGGACCTCCTTTATCCACCAAACAAAGGCGGCAGTCGATGGAGATTATTCGTCTAGAAGAAGCAGTAGTAGTGAACCCAGAGAAACTATTATGTTACCAGGTTGTGATTATAATCATTGGTTAATCGTTATGGAATTCCCTAAAGATCCTGCTCCAACTAGAGAACAAATGATTGATACTTACCTTAATACCCTTGCTACTGTTCTTGGCAGGTTTGTTTCCTTTCTGTAATTTTTTTTATAAAGTTTTAGTTTTGTATAATAGTGTTTGATGTTGATTATTGTGTGCTTATTGCTTCATATAGTGGAATTCTTGTATGTTATTGTGATATAAGTGGTTGTGTAGCTGTCGATGCACATTAGGTGTTTGTGTTTATGCCTGACTAGAAGGGTGTATTGTTATCACAAAAATTTTACATGCTGGGCGTGGAATTTCGTTGGGACCTGTTGTATCAATAAAAAACATAGTGAAAGAGACACATTGAAAGCACCACTATATATGGAACAAACCATGAGGGTATAAGCTTTACCTGCTGTTAATTTGCTTGAAGTAGTTTACTGTATAATAACAACTTTGAAAGCCCATGAATCTTCTGTTATAGACGTTTACCTTGAGAACAAAAGAAAAATATTTATACATATTTTGCAATATCCATGGTATGCCTTGTAAGGCAAACCCCCATGACAGTGAAATGATTTGTCTGATTCAATTTTCAGTTTATTGTAATATGTATAAACACTAGACATATGGTTGACCCTGTGTTTTCTTATATTTTGTATTATGTGTATATGCCCATATAGAACTATAATTCTTCTCCCTGTTCTACATTTAGTTGAGCTTTGTTATATCCATTCTGTAAATGAAGTTCCTTTGTTAGGTATCATATTATAATCTTATAATTCAAAGTATAGACTCAGAGGTGATTTTATCTAAAAGTAAAAGGATCTGTTAGAGCTTCAATAATTGTATTAAAAATTTGAATACCAGCATGGAAGAGGCAAAGAAGAACATGTACGCTTTTAGCACTACCACGTATACTGGATTCCAGTGCACAGTATCAGAAGAAACATCTGAAAAGTTCAAGGGTAAGTAACCATACCCAATCAGTTATCAACGTTAATAAGTTGGGTGGAAGAAACTTATATCTAATTGTCTACTGGATTTTTGTTATGAAGGACTACCTGGAGTGCTTTGGGTTTTGCCTGATTCATACATAGATGTGAAGAATAAGGACTATGGAGGTGATTTATTTTACTTTCCCTTTCCTCTTATATATACAATTTTGCAAAAGAAGGATTAATATTGGTGGCAGGTAATGTTAACGAGCTTTTAGATATGTTATGGGCTTAATAAGTTGAAATAAGATAATTGTTTGTATTTTTGATATACTGATTGTTATTTTTGTAATATTTAGGTGATAAGTATGTGAATGGAGAAATAATTCCATGCCAGTACCCTACTTATCAACCGAAGCCACGAAAGCAATCTAAGTATGAGAGTAAAAGGTATGTTAGACAGAGAGATGGACCTCCTCCTGAGCAAAGAAGACCAAAGCAAGAAGCTGCTTCATCTGAATCCCCCTCAACATGATATCTCTTGGTGCAAAAATTTTGGTAACTCTTGCTCTATTTTCTACTTGTTCCTATTCCCAAGTACTTGAGCATTTAGAAGTAATTCACTAAGAATGCTAGTTGTGGGAAAAGGGGCATATCAAGCAGGTTGTATAATGAGTTTTTGTTGAAACGTTTGGTGAGCCAAAACACTTTTTGTCCTGCATCTACGAATTTTAAAACAATATAGACTTTGGTATTTCACCCAATTTTTTTTTTTTCTATAAATTTTTAAGTCTTTGGCATGTTAGTGTGTCACCCTATTGGGTAACCTTCACCCCGACGTGTTTGTTCTGTCTCTTTCCGGCTATCTTTTAATCTGTTTGGGTCGTCACAAGTAATTGGGTTGAAATTGATACCTCTTGTGAAGGCCATTTCAAAGTAACTTTCGTGTGCTAGTTCATACTTAGATGATGCATCACAAGCCGCAAGTCTTGAAAGTGTTATATTGAACAAATATTTTGATGCTGAGAAAGATGTTACCTTTTGGTGCAAAAATTGGAAAGTGCCCTTTGTTCATTGTTGCTGGAGTATAAGTCGAAACTAAACATATTCTAGCTCTTATACTCATCTAAGCTTGTTCTGCAGGCTGGTAACCCTTTGCTTGAAAAAGAAGCGACTTTGTGAGAAATGCTAGCGACATTATGTAGCCATGTCTAATGCAGTCAAGATTTAGGGATCTTTGCTTATGATGTGGTTTAATTTTGTAAAATCCTTCTTGCAAAAAGTGTGGAAACTGTAATTGACTTGTAGTTGGAATCCATTAGTTAAATATTAGCTAGAATAATTATATTATTCGTTGCAGGAGCATATTTTGTATTTGAGTATGAGGGTTCATTTTTTATAAGTCAGTGATGTTGAGCTTTAAAAGTAAGATTAATAATGGTTTAATCTATCATGTTTTAATCTTTTAACTTGAAATGACTAGTTAGAAAAATTATTATTTTTGTTATTGCAGTTTAATACTTTTAATATTTTCAAAAATCAATTAGTTACTATAGTTTTATGTAAGTAATGATTTTACCTTCAAACTTTTGTATATATTATAAACTAACTTATTGTGATGCTTTTGCATACCATATTTAATATAAATGATTATTATCTCACACTACTAGATTTCGTGCAAGATAGCGGTATACTTATTTCATTTAGTGATTTTATAAATATGTATTTTAAATGTACACTTGTTTATTTATGAACTATATTGTATTTTATTTAATAACACTTATATTTTAAATATTTATGTCGTTTTTATAATTAGGTAGGGGTAGATTGGTCTATTTCGTTGAAGATGGGGTATTTATGTCATTTGCATTCTTCAAACATTTAACTTATTGAAGAAAAGGGTTAAACCCTATATAAGGGTGTAAGATATTGAAAAATAATTTTCTCTAAGACATTTTATATAATAATAACATACTTTCATTGTACGTAACTTTTTATAAAATTAGAATCATAAAACATGACAACATTATAAAAATAATTGTGGTGACATATTTTACTTAATTTATAAGCAGTGTATATTTATACTTATTAAATAATTGCTTATCCAATCTGAGAGATCACGGAGGCATGTAGCTGCCACAGGAGGGATATCTATCCAACGAAAAATTATAGTCCAAATAGATCTCGCTACATCACAGTATATGAATAAATGAGAGATGGTTTCTTGATCGGAACCGCATATTGGACAGAAAGTTTCCGGGATATCAATGGCACGATATAGCATATTTTTACGTGTTGGAAGACGGACGATTAAAGCACGCCAACAAACAATATTTACCTTCTTTGAAATCAACGTATTCCACTTTTTACGAAAAATTAATGCTGATGTTAGATTGCATTTTTTACACTTTTATATTAATTTAGTGCAACAAGGTACGTTTAATATTTGAAGGTACTTTTATATTAATTTTTTACATTTTTTACATTTTTTACACTCTTACATTTCTAACGTAGGTTATACTCATGATAGGTAAATAAAGCCCATGAGCTTACAGATCTTCACATGCCCAACTAATTCACTTTTGGCTTAAGTTATAGGATTTAAAGTTTGTTTGTCAGAGAACACGACCTCTCATTTTGACTTTAATTATTCCAATCGGTTTGCTGGAGGTTTGGTGGGAAGAGAAGGCTTGAAAGAAAATGGTGATATCTCACTTTGCAAAGATGAAAGCCATGAGCTTAACCGTTTGTGAGCCCAATTAAATATATACTGAAAGTCTGAAACGTTGGAAATAAAGTTCTCCGCGGTAACAATTAAAAGTTTTATTGCCAAGATATTGAATAACATCTATTGATATACAGTGAATTAGTGTACAGAATTGTCACATAGTAAAGACAAGCTATATTCTTCAACCGGAGGAACTGAATTACGGTCACCATAAGAGTACATTAGGGGAACCAACTTGGCTAGATTCACGCAACCCTTCGTGAAGATTTTAGAATACGGATTAGGAGACATACATTCCTTGTTTAGACACTTCCATGTATCAGAAATCATCCTTAGGACGTTCTCTCGTGCAATCTCATTAGAAGAATCGTTATGTTCTTTGAGAAAACACTTGACATATGATCCATCATAACCCTCTTGATTCTCATCCTGTTAATAAGATCAAATGTAGATTACTTATGTAAACCATTTATGTTGTTTGGGTGTATAAAAGTCTTGAGGTAATTAGTAATGTATATATGAAAAAACATTGCACTTCAATTCAGGCACTTGACTCCGTATCTTAAGGACCATTAATTTTGTATGTATGAAATAAACTTTCAGAGCACTATTACCTGTGCACCTTCCAAGTCATCAGAAAGACGCAAAATTTTGGAAACTGATGAGACAATGCCATGGTCATCATCTATAAGGCTCGCATCTTCCTTGCTACCACCATCCCCGAGGAGGAAAAACATATGAACAACAAAAACTTCTACACCTGAACTAACTATTCCATTCTGTAAGTATTCTTCCGACGTTGGGATGTGGCCTGAAGCAAACCATTTTGCTTCCACAAGGAATGCATCAAAAAGTTTCGTCCACTGCAATATTGTAAGAATTCCATGTAATTCGATGGAATTGGAAACTCAATTACATTCTATAAGGGCGATTTGGTTAAAAGATGAATTGAATTGGGGTTCCCCAAATTCTATCACTCAAAGAAATTCGCATTCCTTGAAATAATAATTGATTTGATGAATTTCACTTCCATCAAAAATATTTTGCGAACCAAAGACACCAAGACTTTTGATGCCGCCTATATATTCTCGACTAATAATCACAACATCATTGAAAGTTTGAAATGAAGACATTTTTTTACAGAGTTAAAAATCGATTGTCTCAAATACCAACTATAGATTCCACATTATTTATAGCTACGTAAAGATCTAGGTCATACCGATTTTCGTAAGGACTGTATGGGGTTAAATCCATCTTTCTCATAGACTTTGCGTGCGATTTCATTTGTAATGTCATATACAGCGTTTATGGTTGACTTCATATAGTATGGTAGCTCCTCTATAGATTTGACATCCCACCTACATATGTATATGGCAATGTTCCATAAAAGAATATGGAGAATATAAATAATCAAATAGTTTTTGTGCTATGTTTACCTTTTGACGGCTTTTGTGAATAAGGTTAGCTCATTGACCGTGCCATAGATATCAAATATGTCGTCCACAATGTAAATGAGGGAAACAGTTTTTGTAAGATCAACTCTTTGTTGTGAGAAAATGGGATTCGTCAGGGCCACCCTGGGCCAAATATACCACTTTAAGGGTTCGTTCCTAGCGCGACATAAATCTTGCCCCAAACCTACATCCTTCCACCACCTATAAAACTAGAGTTGTTTTAATTAACAATGCCTTGTGAATTTGACGACACAAAGGGACCACGAGACACATATATACATATTTGCATGCATGTATCATTAAAATTTTAACTACTTTTTTGAAGTGATTGGTAGAAATTAGTTCTTACGATTCTGAAGATCAAAGTCATATGATATATTGTGAGAGGGGTAAAAAAGTAGGTTTTTTATTTGTTGGCGACATTTATTATTTTTTTTTCCCCATCACCACGAATTTAAGATAACCTCTCGTTGAACTTGAATATGAGAGGGAGGATCATATGCATATATGATGCAATAAAAAGAGTTATGTTGTAAAAAAATTTTTTTACATAATTTATACCTTGATATTTGATTTAGTTCCATTGTGCGCATTGGCCGGAATATCTTATACTCCAGTTCTGCTAATCCTTGTATGATTGTGATGTCCAAGCATTTGGTAGACTTCATTAGAATGGATGTGGTTAAACTTTTTCGTTGGGGATATTCAAGCGTATGTATAATCATTCTAGTTACATTTTCATCATCGTCCAGAAGTCTTAATGTGTCCTCTAGCATGTGTCTGCTAAATTTTGCAGCTTCATCGAGTATATCTTCACCTTTTATGGCTAACTGTGAAGCTTCGTATAATTCCATCAAGCCTAAGATGTCATTTTCTAATTCTTCCTCAAACTTGCCATTCTTTCTCATAAATGACTTGAAAACGTCTGAGATGTTGACACACATTATAAAAATCATATCTAAAAGAAAATTGAAGGAGTGCCAAGGGAGTCAACTAATCAACAATAGCAGTCATGACACGTGTGTGTGAGTTGAGTACTCACAGTATGAAAAAAGAGAAGTGCTAGACAGAGCAAATTTATAAACAATTATCCACTAAATGACATGGACAAAATTTTGTTCTTCTTTCCAGCTTGTCTGGTACAAATCACCGTCTGAAAATAAATCAGTATTTTTTTTTTAATCTAGCACTTCTCATAGAAAAATACATGAACATTGTAGTATGGAGAATAAGAGGATTTGAGAATAATTAATTGTCTAAACACACAACGAAAACAACTTTCAAGTTTGTCGTTTTTTATACAGCGTATTTTTTATGTCCTACCTCCACATTATACTTTCAAATGTTATCCATTTTTAATCATTACTAACCCGAAAATCGAGTCCATTACTTTGTAACCGGGAAACTCACATTTCGACTAAAATTCTTTACACGCGGGAGTTTGACACTATACCAGATGAGCTTACTTGTAGCGTTCATACAACCTCTAAAATATGAATTTTGCATTGACGTATTAGTATTCTAACAACTTTAAGTGGTGAATCATTTAAACCATTATATATTATATATAATATATTATTAGGGAGAATTCCATATCTCTCCCTAAAAGCTCTTAACATATATACCCAAACGAAAAATAAAAATTAATATATACGCATTTTCATCATTTAAATATCATATTTATCCACTTCTATATTTTCAACAAAAGTAAGTACTCTTAACCCTCCTTTGTAACTGCTTCTCAAATCAAAACACCACACAAATACCATTCAACGTACTGGGAAGCACTAAAAGATAAAAAATGATCCTTAGAAATTCAAAACCAACAGAAGCTACAAAACTAAGGTCCTTCCAAATGAAAATAAATTTAAATTATAACATGCTCACTAAAATAAGGCAAGAATAATCATCAATTCTGTAGAAGAACACATGAAAATCC
Source organism: Logfia minima (assembly GCA_963921325.1). Classification (NCBI taxonomy): domain Eukaryota; kingdom Viridiplantae; phylum Streptophyta; class Magnoliopsida; order Asterales; family Asteraceae; genus Logfia; species Logfia minima. Next base: position 27,478,810 of record OY992772.1, read on the forward strand.
CAAGTTTACTAACAAAAGATGAACCGAATTGAAACAACTTATAAGTTCAAAAAACAAATCACAAATCCTGTTACCATTGACTAAAAAAATTCAAAAGACAAAAACTACCCACGTGATGGGCGCCCTTTTGTTAGCGTCCGGCAATTACTCCGACGACATCTCATCGTGACTGACCATCCAGACTGCATCACTTCCCTCACGTGGTTTTAGGGGCGTTGGATGTTGCTATACGCTAACTTTTTCTTGTATAGTTACTTAGTGTTATGTCGTGTACAAGTATGGGTTTATAGAATTATGCGTAGGGTACAACACATAACTATATGGATAACCTCATGTGAGACTATAAAGTCACACATAAAGAACATTAACACTAATTTAATAATATATATATATATATACATATGTATATATATTGTATATATTATTAAGGGAAATTAACAAAAATAACATTTTTTTTATCTCTGTTTAAAATTTTATCCTTTCAAAACTTAAATTACTAAAAACCACCCTTCCCACACAACCCGCAAATTGCGTTTTGCGTGGCCGGGTTTACGTTTTGCGAGTGCAAGGGTCGTAACACCCGTGCACGGGATTGTAACTAATCGTGAGGGGGATCGTAATTTTTTACCGGACACGCAACCCGCAACCTGCAACTTTGCGTTTTGCGTGAGCGACCAGATTTTTTTGGCTTTTTTTTTTGTCCGTTTTCCGTATGATTTTGTAACATTTTTGGGACTTTTAGAACTTTTACAAATAATATGACCCTAAGATAATATGATTATCAAGTTATTTTAAATATTCGCTCAAAAACGCTTAGATTTTCGATGGACGAAAACTCAAAAACTCAATATATTACAACAACTAAAACATTTTATTAGATATAGATTTAAAACATTACAGGAACAATACAACACAATAACATCATAAAACTACATGTGTGGAATGTTTAAAATGTGTTCACCGATGAGAGGAAAAGAATGTGTGTATGAAGGACCGTTGTCAAAGGAGAAACAGCGAAACAATTTGGTGAGCAACATGCCATATGGCAGTGGATTATCGGTGTTGGTCATAGCATGATGCATTATTGATGCTATGATAAAACCAACATCAAAGTTAATGTTGTTTTTGATCTAATAGAGCATGAGGGCCTCCATGGCATAGACCAGATGAGGCTCTGTGGATCGGCAAGAGATATTATGACGAACAATATCAAACATTGTTCTCATTTCTGGTTTAAGATCATAGACTTCAATAATGGCACGCAACCTACATCTACTTCTACTATTTCGAATGCAAATGTCATCAACAATTTGATTCGCATGAATGATTCTAAGATTAATGTATCCTAGCTCTTGTTGCGGGCAATAGTATTGAATTCCTTGGCGAGGAAGTTCAAAGCAATAAGTGAAAGTCGAAAGATCTCATTGAATGGGTTGACTGTTCATCTTGAATTCAAGGGTTTTGAAAAGATGGTCAAAACGGAAGTGTTTATAAAATTCATGAACACGGTTTGGAAAGATTCGTTGAGGAAGGTTGAGTAAATTACCCAATGATCTTTCCTCGAATCTACGAATAGCAGAAGTTGAAATGATATTGGAGCGATCGATAGTTCTCCCGTCTTCAATATCTCTTTCGAATGTTTGAATTTCATTCAAAATTAAGCTTGAAATGTATCTGTTGGTCATCTTGAACAACTGAACTAGAAACAAAATAGGAGAGAAAATGAGTATTTTAGGATGAAAGAGATGATGAAGTTTGTGTGACTATGCAGATGGTTCAAAGATCATTTTAAAGTAATACAATGTTACCCAATCTTACTCGACAAAATCCGGAGAATTTAATAAAATCTTATCCGTACTAGATTTTCTATCCACAAGGGACACGCAAAACACAACCAAGCACCGGAGTTATATTAAATGAGAAGTTTAAGGTTTAAGGTTTAAAGTAATACTTATGTTCCTTATCTTAATGTATTGAGTTTTCAAGTTTTCGTCCACCGAAAAATCTAAGCGTTTTTGAGCGAATATTTAGAATAACTTGATAATCATATTATCTTAGGGTCATATTATTTGTAAAAGTTCTAAAAGTCCCAAAAATGTCACAAAATCATACCGAAAACGGACAAAAAAAATAGCCAAAAAAAATCTGGTTGCCCACGCAAAACGCAAAGTTGCGGGTTACGGGTTGCATGTCCGGTAAAAAGATTACGATCCCGCTCACGATCAGTTATGATCTAGTGCATGGATGTTACGATCCAGTGCACGGGTGTTACGGCCCGTGTACACGCAAAACGCAAACCCAGGTTACGTGAAGTGGGTAGTTTTTGGTAATTTAAGTTTTGACAGGATAAAATTTTAAGTAGAAGTGAAAAAAGGATATTTTTATTAATTTTCCTGTTATTAATTAATAAATTATTTAATATATGTATGATTTTGTAATTTGGGCTTAAGTATTTTAAAAGACCATAAATGATCAAAGAGGCTCGTGGTTTTAAAGCCCATGAATTTAGTTATTGCTATATATATATCATTCTTTTTGGAAACGAAGTTAGCCGCAAATAAAAAACCATAAAAACATCCCTTTGTTGTTAGCGTCAAAAATTCAAAAGAAAAGGAAGATTCCTTCTGCTGTTTTCTTTCTCGGCCGATTCAACAAAAACACAAGTTTGTGTGATTTAAACAATTATTAAATGAATCATTGGTGATTATTTTAATGCCTTTTGACATATAGTTAGAAATACAGATTATTGAATACTCGGATGATATTGAAAGTCATGATACACTTTCAGTATTTCGATAGTACTTTTAAAATTTCAATCGGATAAAATTTAATATTTTCCAAAAATGAATATGTGTGTTTGTTATGATTTCTGTACCAAATATGTATTAATTAAACTGACCAAATTCAGTTATTAAAACCGTTTTTCTAAACGTTTTAACCACTTTTCAAATGGGCGGGTCAAACCGGGTTTTCTTCCAAATTCGGATTTCCAATGCATTTTCCATAAAGGAACATTGACCCGAATAAAAAATTTCCAAGCTGACCTGGGGCTCTGACCCTTGGACCCCGCTACCGGGGCGCTGCCCCCGAACCCTCGTTAGACCAAAACGAATTAAAACAAGCGTGCATCCCGCATCACCAAACTTGTTTAGTATTCATTTAGATCAACTGGTCAACTAAGTTTAATCCCATTACACTTAAATCATATTGGTAATAAATCACCAATATTAGTTAAGGTTGGACAAACATCCGGGCGATCTTTAAATTGTTTGTATGTAACCAACCGTAAAGGTGTTCTATTTGAACACTTATTTCACCTATGATTTTAGGTTACTTGTTTAAGATATGTCTAATTCCACTCCTTGTTAATTCATCTTTTGATATATTATATGATACATATTGATCCGTTTTGGTAATCAATTTTATTTACATGCTTCCGCGTCTTTAATATTGTATGCATGCTTCATATTATATTTTTTGTTTAAAATCTTTTATTATCAAAGATTACCAACAGAAAGTAGAATGGGATGTGTGTCATAGAAAAGAACGTTATATAACAAGGAACAAAACTAATAGCTCATTGTGTCTTTAGACAATTAAGCTATTAGAGAAACAGTAAGAAGAGAAGTCGTTGTTAGTAACCTGTGGACACATGAAAACCATTCTGTCGTAAGATTCGAAAACATAGGGAGACACCGTAGAGATTTCGTTGCTCACAGAAATCCTTGTCAATAAATTGCATGTGACATCTTTCCAGAATTAGATTGATCTCATCTTCAAAATGATAATCAAGTCCTATTTGTTGAAGAACATCAAGCATGATCAAATTGTCAATTTTGACATCATTCACGTTGGTTATCCATTTCCGAACAACTTGTACCAATCTTTCGTGTTTTACCACGATTTCGTCTGGCATTACCTGCAATTTGGCAAAACTACAATTTAGAATTGCAACACTACTACAGAAACAGGCAACATCGACAGAATTTTCAGAAGAAAAGGCAGCTTTATTGCATTTGCGATGCATTTCATCGCTTTGTGACGATATATTGGAAGAAAAAAATTCAAAGATTGACTAAGTTTTGACACGTATTAGAGACAAATTTGCGACACCGTATCAAAAGTCAAACAGTTGACTAAATTTTGTGACGGATTAGTGTGAAACTTAGATCATATAGTTGAATAATTTTCAAACGTTTTACTAAGTTTTGCGATAAATTATTATCAAACTTGCGACAACTTATCAGAATTCAAGTAGTTAGACTAAATTTTCAAATATTTGATTAAGTATTGCGGAAGATTTGTGTCAAATTTGTGACGACATAGCAACAGAAATAATAACTTAAAAAGTTTCTAAATCAACAATGATAAAACTCACAGCAAATCAGTCACAAAATTAAACTAAAAGTAGTAATATAGTAATAGTAAATAATAATAATAAAGGAAAGTTGTTGCAAATCCGTCACATAACTTTTTGACGTTTTGCTTGATTATACAAGCACAATTAGACATTACAAACATCAAATATTTTTTATGTAACTATAACATATCAACGACTCAATTTTGAAATTTGATTTTTACCTAATGTGTTTACATCATTAGCTGGCATTAAAGAATGTACTTCTCGTTTAGTAATACTCAAGTGCGTGCAGAAGCATTCGGTTCCTTTGAAACTGTTTGAAAGCTGTTTGATTTGTCCTGATGTAAAACGCATAGAAGAAAGTGTACCACGTTTTAAGAATTGCGGAATTTTGTTACGATAACATGAAGCAATAGTTGTCCAACGATATTGAGCTGCCATTAAAGAGATGATAAGCAATGGGGTGTGCGCCGTCCTACTTTTATATTGGTTTTCGTCATGAATAGGTCGAAATATAAATGTGATACATGTTTCGTGTCCCACTTAGACCCACACGTCCAAACTATTACAAACGTGTCTACATTCATATTCACGTAACCACAAATATTCAATTTCACATATATCACCATCGACACTATAAAACGTGTTTATGTTTTATGTACTCCTAGTTTTTCAAATGTGGCAGTAATATACGTGTTAGGAATTTCCCTCACTTCTAATTTAATAACTTCTAAAATCCAAACAAAAGGTACCTCCATAGGATGAAAAGGGTAATACTTAAAACTTAAAAGTTATGATATATTGGTATAGAGTTAAGTATCCTGAAGTGTATCAAAATATTACCTAAATCTATTGTGTCCGCTACTCTGAGCGGAATATATTGATTTCAAGTAAAGAAACAAATCAAGGACGTCATACGTTCCGGCATTTCATCCGCATTTTTCAAAATTATATATTTACAAAATAGCTATTAAAAAATGATAAAATTGCATTAAAAAATGATAAAATGATTTACTACCACGCACGTAAGAAGTTACGATCCTGCACACAAGACCAAATAACACACACCCACGGCTTGCACCACCCATATACGGGAAACATTTCCCATTTTACCCATAGACGGTTTGGGTGTGATCGTATACGGTTTGCACCAACCGTATATGGTTAATGTTTGTCCGTATATAGGCAGTGCACACCAGTACGGGTGGGTGGTGCACACCTGTATCTTGATTCGGGAATGAACATATGGGTGAGTTTTGGGCAATTTTAAAAAGGGAAAAGGCTTAAATACGGGCAACCAACTTCTCCTGTAAATACCCAACTCTACCAACACCTCAACGTACCTTATTTTCATATTTTTACTTAGTGACTTTTCTCTCTCTCTCTCTAACTTTGTATCTCTAGATTAATTATTTATTATCTTAGATTAATACTTAGTTAGAGAATTATTATTTTGTACGGAGGTGCTCTGAAACACTGCGATTCAACAAAGTTATTTGTGCGCCTTTATCAAGTTTTAATATCTATCTCCATTTTTTTTAAACATACCTTATTATATTATTTGTATGAAAATGCATGCTAGAAGTACCATGATAGGCTAAATAACTTAATGTCTCATATGATAAAAGTTTATGTTAGTGTAATTATGTAATTAATTGTACTTTTACTCTGCTTGCGCAATAATCGTTTTACATATGAGTATATGAATTGAATTTGAAGTCATTACTACACAAAAGCACAAGGAACACGGTTAAAAATAATAATGGACCACGAAAAAGAAGGGTGGCGTATTGGGGGAGAACTCTATTTGTCAATGAAAAGGAACACGGTTAACGTTACTTGGTATATTAACAAAATGGACCACGGTTCATAGGTTAGAATTGTGGTACGAGACCTTGACATCAGTTACACGCCAAGAAAATGGACCACGGTCCATTGGTGGGTTAATAACTTTGACTAAAATTATGCGCGAAGTAACAATATATGGTTCTTCGTGTAGGAACGATGGTCCTTTTTGTATTATTGTTGGGTTAATACTGTCTACAGAAGTTACTGTTGATAGCATTGTTTCCACTGTTGAACATTCTACAGCTATCAGAGTTACTGCTGTCATAGTTACTGCTGGTAGAATTACAAAGAGTTAATACTGCAAGTTCATGAGATTACTACTGCTTCAACAATGCTACTGTTTTGAGTATTACTACTGCTATCAAGATTCTATTGTTATTACACTTTTAATAATGTTTAACTATTAGTGTGTATTATAGTTTGTTAACAAATATAGTCTTAATGTAAATTGATTTGTTTCCATATTTATAAGAAAATTTCTTCATGACTCTATGTTAATATAAATAGAGATCCGATAGTCTAGAAAGATATATGGTCCTGCTTCGTTTTTTTTTCTCTATTACAAACATATTTTTTTTCTAGAAATATTTTCAGAACTTGTTTTTTATCATTATTAGTAGTATTACTATAACAATTTCATTTTATAAAAATAGTAGTCGAGATGCTCAATGGTACTCTGTTATCATTATGTGTTGCATAAACTTGTAAGTGGTAATTGATTCAAGCTTATTACCGTCACCATGATAAGTATTTCATATGAGATTTCATCATTCGGCTCATCTCAACATGAAAATTTTGTATTTAATCGTTGCTAATTTGATCTTGCAAGATTTGTGTTTTACTATATTCATAATTTAGATTAATAATGTTTATGTGTCTATACAACATTACAACCCCACCTATTACCCAACCTTACTATTTGTGACCATCATATCTAAGCATATTAACATATAAGCACATAAGCAATTAAGCATTTAAGTAAAAGGAGTAACGTATTAACCTAGGAGAGAATTTGGTCTTTGAAACCATGAACACCACCTCACCATAACGTTGTTGATTACGGCTAAAGGGGATTCTTTGCGGAAAATTTTATAAATCAAAAGATAAGCATCAGAATTACAAAGATATGAAAGATCCACATGAAACTTAATCTAATAATAAAGACTAAGTGTATACACATGACATGCCACATGTATAACAACCACATAAACAACCAAGCATCTAAGGTTTAACCAAAACAAATCAAATAGACCAAAGCAATAATCCACTGTAATCGCCCAATGAGATAATCGCATAACGTATCAATAATGAGATCAGCCACCTGCATAGTAGATCTTCTACCTTTGCCAAAGGGCTGATTGTTCTACTCTTGCCAGATAATATAAGTAGTAAAAGTCAAGACGATACGAGCAACAACATGAACAACATTCTTCATATTAGTAACAGTTACCAAATAAGGAATGATATCATCCATCCTATTAGAAGTCATCCGCATCTCTGCATAATTAAAAACCCATTGTTAAACTTGTGAAGAGAAAGATCACTCAAAAACAGGTGAGCATGAGAATCTTGACAAGAGCCACACAAGGAGCATTGGAGTAGGTTTAAGTCAATGAAGTAGGTTTCAAGAAAAGTCACAGGTGGAAAGCACGCCTCGGAATACAATTAGAAAACAAAACAATAGGTGCTCAATCCACCAAAGAAACCTCTCAAACCCAAACGTCGATAAGATTATCATCCAAATCACGCCGAAATAATCTATCAGGCTAGGAAGTAAGAGTATGCACCACTATCTGAGCAAGAATAAGATACCTATGGAGCGATTTCTCCAGCCACCTCCAACCATAATCCTCAACTAAATTAGCAATAGAATCCGTAAAATGAAAACCAACGCGAGTGATCATCCATTAAATTGAAAAATAGTAGCAATGGGGCATCGGACACACCAAGTATCATACCAAAATGATACTTGTTGCCCATTCCCCACTTGAAACTAGCAATAATGTGAAGACCTCCATACCCAAAGTAAAAAAGATAAGGTGACATTGGGTCACATTTCCGCAACCCACTCTTCCCCTTAAAATACACATGTCATGATCCATTCTACCATTACAGGGTGAAAACCAGATCCTTGTAAATTAGTGAGAAGAAAAGTCCAGTCAACTGTGTCATATGCCTTTTGGATATCAGCCTTAAAGGCACAACGAGAAGGACCCGGATAAAGATGGTACAATCTCATTAATTCCTGGGTCAAAAGGATGTTATCTAAAATGCTCCACCCATGAACAAATGTAGACTCGTTATCACTAACATCTACCAACCCATCCTTGATCCGATTAGTGATCAACCTACTAACACACTTATATAAAACGTTGCATAAGTAAATGGGAGACCATCACCCATAAAAACATGGCAGCTCTAGCCTCATCCTTAGTCACCTTCCTAACCATGAAATCAACCTTAATACTCGAGAACTTATTAAAAAACAGCCCTGAAGCAACCAAGGAAGTAACATGACCCTTGCAACACAACAAATCTGATAATGCTCCATAAATGCCATAAGAACGTAATCACCTTCATCCACAGCACTTTGCATATCATGCACTCTGATTCTGTCAATACGTCCTCTATTTGATCTATGGTTAACCGCATTTTGGAAATATTTGGTGTTACTATCACCCACCAAAAGCCATTTGGCTTTAGATTGCTGCCTCAAGAGACGCTCCTCATCAATGACATCCTCATTGAAAGCCCAAAGATAATGGTTCTCTTCCGCTCTCAAATCAGCCAAGTCACAGTTATAATCTAAATCTCTCTAAACTTCATCTAACTTAGCCCGAAGTTTAATAAGCTTCTCATGAATATTCCCCTTTTTCCGCATCAAAGCTGCAAGCGATTGTTTAAGGACTTTACCCTGCTAGTAAGCTTAAACATAGAAACATCGTTAATGTCTCTCTTCTATGCATCCTGAGCAAGCCCTTCAAATTCCAATTTATGAACAAGCAAGTTATAAAATTTAAAGGACTTCACCAGAGGCTTCTTAACTAACTGGAGGGTAAAGAACATCAGGAGTATAATCTGATATCTCGTAGGTTGAAAAACATCCAAAGCCCTCACACACAAACCCAAGAACTCTCCATTACACATCACCTAATCGATCTTCCTCAAAATACCTGAGTTAGCATGAGGTTGTTGATTCCAAGTAAAACACAGCCCGTTACCATGCCCATCAACCACCTCAATATCCTCCACCCACTCCTTAAACTCACGCATCAAAATCGAGTGGGTAGAAGTACCCAAAAATGAAACTTTAAGAGTAAGGACAACATGAAAATCACCCAATGGAGTCCATGGTTTACCACGAATAAACATTCGATGATACTGAAGGTTATCCCATAGCTCTCGCCGGTGAGTATAGATATTACCTGCATAAATAACAAGCAGAAAAAATGACATGGTACCGTCCCTCACCGTAACGTGACAATGCATAACCTGATATGTATAAGATAAGACCATAAGATCCACCCTATCCGGATCCCGCCCAAGAATTTCTATTTTATTGTTCTTAAGTATTTTTGGTGTAAGCACTAATTCCCTACTAATTGATTGCTCGATTTGCATGTCATTGAAAAATTAGACTTTCATGATTCTGATCGAACTAGGTTGCTCGACTCTCTCGTTGTCCGACTGTTCTTAACACCACAATGATACATAATCTAATAAAGCATTTAAGATCAAGATATGGTTTGGTGTTTAAATACTTACCGAAAATGGTTTGGTAAATCCATGGGTGATATACAAACTTGGAACATTGATTGATACTCATTCTTTTTCTGGAGTTATAAACTAAGTTTGTATTTTAGAACAAATATTCTCCATTTTTTATTTAAACCAGTCATTACTTAAATCTACCCAATGAATTCCTCTCTAATCCACGATGTACACTACTGTTTAAAAATGATTTCCATAGCTTCAAACCTAAACCATGTTTTAGTACATGATATACACTACTGTTTAAACAAAAATATTTTAATCACGTTTATTGTTGGACGAACGATAACTAAAATGAGGTCTAGAATCATAGATGGAAAGTGTAATTAAAACACTGAGTTTTCATTTGTAAAATTAATAATAACATCATCCCAATCTATTATGGCTAACTACATCACAATAAACACGCAGAGTAGCTACTCCATAATCATGAAAAATTCTAGATCTAGCCTAATCAAAATAACAAATAACATGTATTTTAATTAAATAGATAAATGATAGAAAGAACCGTGAATAAAGCGTAGCTAAATAAACTTTAATAAGTATGAAAGCTAATTGAGAACTAATTAAGAAGTAACTGTAAAATAAACATAGAGAGAGAAACTAGAAAGAGAAAGTGAGAAATTATGTATTTGGTTGATTTTGTTGATTTCAAATGGTGAGATACATCCTTCATTTCCCGTATTTGAGCATCATAAACATGTCCCATATGTCAAAACCGTATAAAAATCTCATTTTGTACACTCCAAATTGTATACGGCCTCACCAAACCGTATACGGCCTAGCCAAGTCGTTTACAGATTGTGTAGGTTGTATACGGCCTGGAGCCAAGCCGTATGGCTTGGTGCTAGGCTTAAAGTGTGGGATCGTAATTCTTGAAATCTTCGTTAGGCTTTAATTTTTTCATCGTTCGTGTGTTTTTAGTTGTCCTTGAGAGTAGTTAAGAATAATTTATAGAATTTATAGGACATAAGTAATTTAAAACATGAGTAAATTGATTATTATATTTTGTTCAATTTTTCCCACATTTTTTGTCTGATTCTAATGATTTTTGAAGCATCGACTATATTGTAGCCATTTTGACAAATTTAGGTAGATAGTCGTTATAACCATAAATTTATTCCAAGTTTTAAACTAATATAGGGTTGATAAAGTAAGTAAAAACTTGACTTTTTACGTAGTATCAAACTCATACTATTTTTCACACTTAGATATACAAATTAGTTTTCTAAATTCTTTTGAAAAACCAACTCATTTCACCTTTCAACTTTTCACTAGTTTACGCATCCTTAAATAAGAGCCATTTTTAACCATTTCAAATGTTTCGAGTATTTGAGGTACTTGCATACTACTTTTATGCATGATGTCGAACTTGTTTAAAAACATATGTTATTAAGTCATGATCCTTTTTATGATGATTTTATAATGACAACAACTCTTAGTTAACATAATGGTTATGGTGTTATCCATCTAGCAAAGATATTCTTCAAAGTTAAGCTAAGTCATCTGTATGCTGATTACAAAGGATCTGCTGTTTGTTAGTTCACCCAGCAGACAGAAACTAGTAGTTCAACCAGCAGACAGAACTGGCAGTTCACCCAGCAGACAAATATTTGATGAAGAATAACCAGCACAGAGAAGATTAGGGATTTGTAATCTATACATCTTTGATGATTACTCAGTCAAGTGCTGAAGACTCTCTTTGTTAGTCAAGAATGAGTTTTGATTAGAAGTTTAATTTTCAGCATAGAGGCTGATGATCAGTTCACCCAGCACATAGATTGAAGAATATTTTACTTGTTACAGATTCAAGTAAACATGCTTGTAACACTTAGGGACTTATGTGTATGAATAAATGGCATCTTCAGAGGTTGTACACAACATACATACCTGTCTGTTTTGGCTGCTTATGTACATAATGTTTCCTTATCATAGTCAGCCTACAAGACAAGATGTGCAGTGTAATTTCTGACAGACTGCAGACCTGGTCGTGCAGAGTTCATCAGAACACACAAGCAAACATGTCTGAATTCAACCAATGAAGATGAAGACATCTATTGGCTGATCAAGTTTAAAGCATTACACAAGCTCTACTATAAATATCAGACTTAGTTTATGAAGTCTGCGTGTGTGAAATTCTGAGTGAATTAATAGTTAGTTAAAAAAGCATTTGTGTTAGCAGAACTAGCATTATTTGTAACTAGCTTTGACTTTGTTCTCAACTGATTTTAGTGTTAGTAATCTGTACTCAATTGAGTTGGATATTCAGCATCTAACTTGTAATTCTTTGATTTATCAAAATAAAAGAATTAATTGAAAAACTATCATCTGTTCTTATCATTAGTTAAAACTAAAATTCACTATCTTGTCTAAACATAGAAAGAAGTTGTATTCACCCCCCCTCTACAACATCTGTTGTTGGGACCAACAGTTATGAAAAGATTTGAATTAGCAAACATTTGCTCATATTTAGGGTTCGTCTTTTTAAGAAAATTTTGGTGAAAGACATAAAGTGTGGACTCATCAAAAAGTATATCCAACGTGTTCACACTTACGAGATATTTTACAAAATGATTGTTGAAATGAAGAAGAGATCATATTTATATCCCTCTCGCTTGAGAAAATTTGCTTCACAGAGTTGTTGCGAAAGGAAGTTTTTGACAACACACTTCTTAAGCCTTAACATTTTCAGATTTTTGACTCAAATCAACCGCCCGAGAGGGGAGTATCCTCGTTCTTATTTTTGTTGTACTTTTCTTCAATCCACAATCTATACACTATTGTATGCTTATCACTTAGTGTGTAATTCCAGCCCAAAATATACTCACTTAAGAAACATTTTCAAATTTTTCAACTCTAAGTGTGGGATTTCACTTTCAGTAAAATCCTGCATTGAATAAAACATGAGGGTCAATGTTCCTCAAAGTGTGGGATAACAGTATAAAATACCCAACATATCTTCTCATATCCAGAAGCAATCTCTGAAAATGTTCCTCAAGAAAATCTCACATTTGTATAAATTTTTCAAAAATTTTGAATTCAAAATTCTATAAGAGGGATTATTTTCAGGAATGAGTGGCGTAGTTAGGTGGGATAAAATAAGGTTGGATTCTCTTAAACTGAAACGTAATCTAATGAAAATAACTTATTTCTAACACTAAAGTAATCTAATGAAAAGCCAGCATTGAGATCTCAAAGTTTAGTGTAGAAAGCTCCTAAGTGTGTTCAATGAGCTGGGTCCAACCGGTTTTGGTGTATGTATAACACAAAGATTTTTTTTTTTTAAACTACACTTCATTCAATAACGTAAATAACACTTTTCATATATATATATATATATATATATAAACGACACATCGTTTACAACTATTACAAACATGAGTTTTCTCTTTCAAAAGACTCCCCCAATATCCGAGCATGATTTAACGGGAGTAAAGACTTACTACCAGTAATAGTAAACACACCACTACTCGCGCTGCGGCTCCTTCCCAAAACCCTCTTTCCCTTTACTCGGCCCAACTGTATTAAACGGCAATAACAGAATGGGTAAGCACACTGGCTTAGTAAGTAACAGAATCACATCAACAATTTAAAATAAGAATCTCATAAAACACTATAATCACTTTGTCACACCCCCAAATTTGACATTTATAGCCAATCATGCGGAAGCTTTTGGGGCGTGACGAGGATCGAATAACAATACCTTGAGAGCATATGATTATCGTTGTACATCTATATTATTAGAATGCAAATAATAGTTTTACAACATTTCGGTAATTTAAACCGTTAAAAGAGAAATGTTATTGAATTCATCATTTCAACAAAATACAAGTTTCGGGATTTCATAAATAAAACTACAAGTAAATTAATATTAATTAATCCCATTGTGTTAATTCAAAGTGTGGCATCCTAATTCATCGTGGCAGGTACGGTCCGAATATGCATGTGTCTTACGGCATAGTTAATTCCCCTGAAAAACATATTTATAAAAGGTCAACATAACGTTGAGTGAATTCACAGGTTTAATGACTCGATCATAAACCATCATTTAGTAATCATTTCATCAATAGATCAAAATGGCATCAACGGCCTATTGTGCGATTATTCTCAATTTAAAACAATAAAACCTCTGACTACGAATCCCCCGAAGGTTAGCTAAACCGTCGAGTTAATATGCCGAACTAAGCCTATAACCAAACCACAACACAAATGAATCGTTTGCCTTGGACCGGTTAAGTATACTTCGTCCCCAAAAACATGCGAACAAGGTCGCCAGTTAGTGCGACTAACTAAAAGAAACGTGGGATGTGCCTGTCAAACCCGATAGTACTATCTGTATACTCAGTGGTTAGCAACTCTAACTAATGGTTATAGTATTGCATGCTAGGACTTCGGCACTACAACTTATCCAACTTACTCGCTCATAAGGATACAATGTCAGGTTTTAATAATCACGTACATTCAGTTATATATTTTTCACCCCAAGTTGAAAACAGTAAAACAGTAAAAGTGGGGCTGTGAACACACTTGAGTCCGAGCGTGCTAGCAAAACAGTTTTATATATAAATGACCAATCAAGTCTCTTAGCGCCCTAAACGCAAGAGTTCAAATTAATATATGTAGACGACTCAATAGTCAGTATATGCTAGTTGTTCACTCAACTAGGTTTAATTGTGCCATCGACGGGCTTGAATATTATGTAACTTCATTTTAAAAGAAACCGACACGTTGTGATCCTTATTAGTTTCCAAAACATTAAAACTTGTTTAAGTCAACTTTATAATACATTTGTATACGCATTATATAATTAACGCGAATTGTTGATTTCTGGTATATTGATGTGTATTAATCTAGTTATAAAGATTAGTAAACAAGTTAAAGCTAACTATTACACAACTAGGAAAATGTACCTAATCGGATAGTAGTATAACAATGATAAGTTTTCAAAAGGTTTTAAATTAAAGAAAACAGTAAATCAATTGATAAACCAAATGATAGAAGTATGTTCATCTAGACATTTCACCACTAGAGTTGGACAATAACTATAAATGTATTAAACGTATAAGAATTATTAATCTAAATTACTTGTTTTCACAAAATAATCATTTAACTGAAATACTAAAATGCAAGTATCCTTGACAAATTATTAATTCCAATTATGATCAAACAACTCTATTAACTTGATGATTTAATTTATATAATCCTAGTGTCCTAGAGATTACTAATCATATAAGATGTCTCTAAATATGATCCACTCATATGTTAATTCAATAACCTAATCCAATTCATTTATTGTCTCCAATTAAACGCACAAGATTCATAATAATGTAAATGTAATACTCAACATAAGAGTTTTCACTCATTGAAATACATATCACATCAATTGAATAGATTAAATAATTAAATACAAATCGTTCCACAACTAAACATCAAATCATACGCATAACTAATTTCTAATTATCACAAGTCCAACATCTAGGGTTATTAGTCTAGATGAACACAAAGAGTTTAGCCTATTGTCATAGGTTCAATCAAAGAAATCATAATAATCAAAGTATAATCCATAATGCAATTACAAATATGAAATAAACATCAATTAAATAAGATTCAAGTGAAAGAAATAAAGCAATAACTTCTAGGATGATTACAAGAGGGTAGATCACTTAGGGTGTCCCCAAAAGCTCTCCAAAAACTCCCAAAATCGTCCTTAATCCGTAGCTAATCCAAAAATTAATGATAATTAGGGTTTAGGGTATATTTTAGGCCAAAAAGCTGTAACCGACCCTTCTACCCGGTGGGGAATGCAAGTACCCGGCGGGTACTAAGGCCTTCCCACCCGGATCAAAGTTCTGTACCCGGCTAGGCCAAACTGGAAGTTTTCTTGAGTACCCGGCGGGTACTATGGGTACCCGGCGGGTAAAAATACATTTTTAGCCCTAGCTCCCTTCTTGAAAGTTGTAGCCCTCTGAGTTCCGGAGATTTGGGCACTTGAATCACCTCAATCGGAGTCCGTTTGAAGGAGTTATGTCCAAAATTGTGGAGCCTCGCAAAAGCTGCAAAAATCCATCAACTTTTGATCTTTTCTTCATATCTTTTCGATCTCTTCTTGATTATTAACCTGAAACTAAACTAGACTAATTAAGTACTAAAAGATTATAAAATGACTAAAATAATATAAAAATTGGATAGATATCGCCCCTATAAATATATCTAATTTAAGCGATATCATATATATATATATATATTCACATATCTATATATATTTTTTCAATATCGTTATAATACTTAGACGTTATATATATATACATACTCATAGGCACATATATATATATATAATTATCCGTCGTTGTGATACTTGACCAATATATATATATACACTCATATATGTACATATATATATATATTAATGTCGTTATAAGTTTTTATAATTGACTTTTTTATACTTTTGTCGTTATAATATCGTCTAAGTCGTTTTAACTCCATTTTTAACCTAACATTTGGGTTTATCGGGTTTTAATCATACGAGTCTCGTTTTTAATACTTTAAGTCATAGATTATACTTAATTACCTTTTATTTTATTGATTTCATGAATTAAACCCATAACTTAGGGATTTTATGCCTTTAGTTCCTAAATTTCATATTTTAGTGTTTATAACTCAAGGTTTCGGTTTTAATCCACATTTAACATCTAAGTCTTGGTTTTAACATTTTAATTTATGGATTTATCTATATTACATTTAAACTACTGATTTTTAATACCTTAGTCCTCCAATTTACGGATTTTGCATTTTAGTCCTTATAGTTTCATTTATCTCATTTTTAATACATAAACTTTGGTGATTTAAGGTTTAACAACCTAGATCTTGTTCTAATACTTTATTTATACTTAAATACATGAGATTTACTGATTTTTATATTAAAAGTCCATAATATATGATTTTTATCCTTTTGGTCCATTTTAGTTTTCATTTGTCCATTTTTCACAGTTTCTGTCCAGAATTTAGTCCTTCTTTAGCTACGATTTTGACTAGTCAAACAAGATTAGATTTTTATGAAATTTTTACCACATGTTTCCCTATGTCTTAGCTTTCCATAAATATAAGGTTCATAATTTTTGGTCACGTTTAAGGGGTTCAAACCTATTTAATACTACACAAAGGTCCAACAGTACCCTTTATGGACAGTTGGTCAAAGATCTGTTTGCACAAGGAGTTATACTTACTTTCATACTACTTTGAAAGCTAACATAATGTGTGACTTGTAGGAAAAAGAATCACTTCATTTAGATCCGTGGTTTGAAAGTCATTCCTTGTAAAGTTGGGTCAGTTTCTGACCTTTAAGAACAGCTTTTACACCTTGGTTTAAAAGTACGTTTTGAAGTACCAATACTTGTCTAAAAATTATGAAACCGGTGGGTATGGAAAGCTAACACTTTAAACTTGGTTTTAGACTCAGAAAACACTAAATTTCAATAAGATTTGACTGAGTTATGCAACTCTCAAGTCGACTAAACTTTTTGCCGTTTTTACTTTTGTTGTTTTAGAGTTTATCTTGGTTCTTTTTAGCATAACTTTGTTATAAACCATACAAATACACGTTTTTAAGTTTATATCTAGCAAGAGTGAACATCTAAACATATTCTAACTATCATATAAGCATTTTAATAAGAGATTTAAAGAGTTTATGCTTGAAACTTCCTTACAATGCACTAAAAGAGCAAGTTTGAGCAACGTGGAGGTTGTGCTTGATATCGCCTAAATAACACATATTTATAGGGGCGATATCTATCCAATTTTTATATTATTTTAGTCATTTTCTAATCTTTTAGTAGTTAATTAGTCTAGTTTAGTTTCAGGTTAATAATAGAAAAGAGATCGAAAAGATATGAAGAAAAGATCAAGAGTTGATGAAATTTTGCAGCTTTAACGAGGCTCCACGGTTTTGGCCATAACTCCCTCATACGGAACTCAGAGGGCTACAACTTTCAAGAAGGGACCTAGGGCTGAATATGAAAAGTACCCGCCGGGTAGGCCTAGTACCCGCCGGGTACTCATGAAAACTACCAGATTTGGCCTAGTCGGGTACTGAACACTCATCCGGGTGAGAAGGCCTTAGTACCCGCCAGGTACTTGCATTTCCCACCGGGGAGAAGGATCGGTTACAGCTTTTTGGCCTAAAATATACCCTAAACCCTAATTATCATAAACCTTTTGATTAGCTACGGATTAAGGACGATTTTGGGAGTTTTGGAGAGCTTTTTGGGACACCTTAAGTGATCTACCCTCTTGTAATCATCTTAGAAGTTAGTGCTTTATTTCTTTCACTTGAATCTTATTTAATTGATGTTTATTTCATATTTGTAATTGAATTATGGATTATACTTTGATTATTATGATTTGTTTGATTGAACCCATGAGAATAGGCTAAATACTTTGTGTTCATCTAGACTAATAACCCTAGATGTTGGACTTTTGATAATTAGAATTGTTTAATCGTATGATTTGATATTTAATTGTAGAACGATTTGTATTTAATTATTTAATCTATTCAATTGATGTGGTATTTGTTTCAATGAGTGAAAACTCTTGTGTTTAGTATTACATTTACATGAGCATAAATCTTGTGCATTTGATTGGAGACAATAAATGAATTGAACTAGGTTATTGAATTGAAATATAAGTGGATCATATTTAGAGACATCTTATATGATTAGTAATCTCTAGGACACTAGGATTATATAGATTAAATCATCAAGTTAATAGAATTGTTTTATCATAATTGGAATTAATAACTTGTCAAGGATACTTGCATTTTAGTATTTCAATTAAATGATTATTTTGTGAAAACAAGTAATTTAGATTAATAATTCTTATACGTTTAATACAGTTCTAGTTATTGTCCAACTCTAGTTGTGAAATGTCTAGATGAACATACTTCTATCCTTTGGTTGACCAATCAATTTAATTGCTTTTTTAGTTAATATCACCTTTTGACTGCCTGTCATTAAGAGGCGACTACCCATTTTTAATTATAGATTAGACAAATAATTCTTAAAATACATATAAACTGTTCCTGTGAGAGACTACTCGGTAGACTTATCGTTGCTATACTACTATCCGATTAGGTACACTTGCCTAGTTGTGTAATAGTTAGCTTTGACTTGTTTTACTATTTTTGTAACTAGATATTTACACATCAGTGCTTGTTGTAAGTGAGCTCCTAGCTTCCTATCCTTGTGTTCTTGAGTGGTTTTACTTAGAATTGATATGAGGGAAGATGTATGCACGTTTTTGATGGTTGAAAGTGTTTAAAAAGTGGGGTTTAGCATTGGTGGCTCATGGTGGTGGTGGGTGGTGCAAGGGTGGTTGAAGGGTGGTGTTATGGTGGTGTTGTGGTGGTGTTTTGGTGGTGGAAAGGTGGCCGAAATGGAGCTGCTGTGCTGATTTCATGGGAGGGCAGAAAAAGGGAGAAAGTGTGTGTTTTTCCTTGGCTTGGAGTGTTGTAAATGAAAGGGAAATGAAGGTGAAGGAGGGGGAAGGCATGGCTAGGCATCTCTTTGTTTTAGGGATCACAAAGGGTGAGCCAAAGGGGTCCCTAGGGCCCTTTTTGGCCAGATTTTCCAAGGGGAGAGGAGGGGCCCCTTTGTGGGTTAATCACACTTAGGCTAGATATTTTGATCATTAAACGTTAATCGCGATTAGTTTTGATTTAATTGTGTGATTAGGTTTAATTAGGATTAATTAAGGTAGTTTAAGGTTAATTAGGATAGATTAAGGTTATTAGGATATTATAACGTTGTTAGTTGATTGAGATAATATTCGAGTAGTTTGCCGATACTTCGTTTGTTATTATTCGCGAAATCTCTACATTTTCGCGTTTATCGAATTCGTATATTCTTTGATTCGATTATTTGTAACATTATGAAATAACTTAAAATGACAATAGAAATTAACTATTATTAATTATACTAATTTTCAAGTATTTATTGATACCTTATTCAATTAAATTCACAATTTAGCTTTGTCGTTGCACGTTCCTTAGATCCCGTGAGCGTTTATTGAGTTTTAAAAGTTGATATGCTTATTTCTTGGCATAGTTATCACAATAATAATAACTACTATTATAATTGAATAGATTTACGTTATTTTTGAAAATAGATCACAACGTTCGGGTATTTCGGGCTCTACCGATTGTTTCGTATAATTCTTAAAAATCACCAATGCATCTCGCATTAAATTATTGTGCATCTCATATGCAAATGTGGGCTTTTTGCTAGACTTTATTTGATAAAAACAAATTCACTTTAATTTAATAGGGAATTAGCCTAAATGCACGTAATTAAAATGTACAGAATTTACCGAAATTTGAGGGTTGTCACACACTTTGCCCAATTAGGACTCACAATCACACTGCTAGGCCGTTTATGATCACTCAGCATAAAGAGGGCTAATATTAACATTGTTAAGCCATTTATGATCACTCAGCATAAAGAGGGCTAATATTCACACGGTTAAGTCATTTATGATCACTCAACATAAAGGGGGCTAATATTCACACAGCTAAGCCATTTATTATCACTCAGCATAAAAGGGGCTAATATTCACACGGCTAAGCCATTTATGATCACTCAGCATAAAGGGGGCTAATATTCACACGGCTAAGCCATTTATGATCACTCAGCATAAAGAGAGCTAATATTCACACGGTTAAGCCATTTATGATCACTCAGCATAAAGATGGCTAATATTCACACGGCTAAGCCATTTATGATCACTCAGCATAAGAGGGCTAATATTCACACGGCTAATCGCTGAATTAATACAGTACACTCAAGTACTCCTGCAATCTGGATATTCTCATTCAATTTATATCCTTCTGTTACTTACCTCGAGAATTGTGTGGTTGAGTATCCCCGATTATCACGTACAGAACACCGGTTTGTATACCACATATAAAACAATTAACTCTTTTATAAATTTAGTGACACTTCATTAAAGTTGCCATAACACATCATGCGACACTATCATTAGTGTCGCAGAACAGCTCTCTACGACTTTACCATTAAAGTCGCAACATCTCAAATCAAAGTCGCATACTGCGACTTTATCACTAAAGTCGCATAACAAATAGATCAGACCCCAAAATCCGAAATTTCTCGAATTCAAACTTGTTATAACCAAATTAATCGATTCCAATCCGTTCAAATCACGTAATATCAATTATAACACATAATAATCGAAGCCTTACCTTGAATTTCACGATTCAATTGCTTCAATTTTAAGTTCTAAACTTGATTCTTACTTTTTCTCTTTCTTTTCTCTGTTTTCTCTCTCTAAACCGACTTCAAGAGCTCGTTTTTGGTTTCTGAAAATTTTTAGACGAATCTCGAATATATATATCTCATGAATTACACTTTAGCTCCTCAATTAATTTCATTCAAATATGTTCTGCGACTTTATCCTTAAAGTCTCAGGACTAGCAAGTCGCTTCCTACGACTTTACCATTAAAGTCGCAGGCCACCACCAAAGCTCTCCAACTTTAGATTTTCAGCTATTTTTGGATGTTACAGTATGTTCACCCAGCACAGAAAGTTAACCCTTGGACAACTTTCACGATTCATCCGAATGAATGCTTTTTCCCATGTTGTCTATGCTTCAACATACTCAACTAAGTCAAAATAGTGAGGATTGAAGACCCACTAGTGGGAATGAAGTCTACTTGAAGCCAACACAAAGAATGTAGGTTATCATACTTGTTGCAGATTAAAGCCGATGATTTATCAACACTTTTGAACATTGATCCCTATCAAAATGGCATATTAAGAGGTTGTACAAATGTACACACCTGTTAAACATGCCCTTTTGTGGATAGGGGTTCCCTTAGCATTGTCAATCAATAAAAACAAAGATATGTAGTGTACTTTCTGACATTTGTGCACACATCAGACATGGTCATGTAGTATATGTCAAATTAGAAAAATTAGGATGTCCAGTATGCTCCAGTGAAGATGAAGACATATAGATGATTCTGATTGGTTGAAGATGATACAAGGAATATACATGCTCATCTATAACTAGACTTCAACAATGACGTCAAGTGCGCGTGAACTTAGACAAAAATAGAAGAGCATAGTATTAGACAAATTAAGAAGTGTTTAAATTTGTATTCAATTAAGTTAGTCATTCCGCAACTAACTTGTAATTCTTTGTTTTATTCTAATGAAAGAATTAAATTCAAAACTACTATCCATTTTCATATTAACAAACAAATTAACTTATATACCTCAAAGATCAAAAGAAAAAGAAATTGTATTCAACACCCACCCCCCCTCGCAAAACTCCTATTGTTAGTTGGGGACCAACATTAACTGAATGCATAATCCAACTAATTAAATCACAATAGGGTTAATAGACAGATTGGGTATCAAACTTTACTCAAATGTTCATTTTCATGAACCATCTTCATTTTGATTCGATTGGATGAACAAACTTCTAAAATAATTCAACAAGATAATCCTTATACTGAAATTCATTCATCAAGATAAACTATCTTAATGAAGTTTATTCATTTACATGAACCGATCGATCATGTAAGTGAATACTTTAGAAGTTTGTTCATCTAATCAAATCGAAATGAAGATGATTCATAAAAGTGAACATTTGGGTAAAGTTTAATACACAATCTGTCTATTAACCCATCACAATAAACATCTATTTCCACTTAATGATTTCTCATTGTCTTTTATTTGTTGTAGTTTAGTTGTTGAAATTAGAAAATCGAAAACAAATCCCCTTACTTTTACAAAGCCGCACTAGATAGAACTGATTGTATAGAACATCGTCGTTTCAATGTAGTTGGTTTTTTATGAATGACTCTAAGTCATACCTACCACTTGCTCACCCTTAGGATAGAACTAGTCGATAGCTTAGGTTCCAACAATCTTACATATTATATAACTTACTGATCTGCCATTACTGAAATCAAATGATAAGTGACGGGAGGATCAAAGTTTCTACAACCAAGATGGTGAAAAACGATGATGTTTCTACACGAATGGCCCCATTTGATCAAGTATAAATTATACACTTGAGTGAAGGATGGTTCGGATTGATTCATTACACTCCATTTTACGTGGCTCACCGTCGAGCTCCTATTGAAAGAATCTCAGGGTGGTAAGAATCTGCTTAAAGATATATGAATATCTTAGGATTTTAGGGTTTTTAAGTGATTATTGAATAAGTTTGCTTAGCACAGGAATGAGATAATCATCCCTTGTATTTAAAGTGTGGTTACTATTCTAGATTGTACTAAAAAGGCTTTGGATGATGGTCACCAAAGATGTGTAAGATCTTGACACTTGGACCAATAGGAATTGGAGGTCAAGAATCTTGGCCATGATCAATGCAGTGGGGTTCGTTTGTCCAACATGGACCAATAGAAGATGGGGGACAAGGATAATGGTGTGAGCTTATTATGGTGGTTGGGTAGCATGTTGTACTTTTTATACTACGTTGTCGAGAATTATCAACATACCTTTGGCGGGCTTGTCATTCTTGGGCCTGTTTATAGGTCAGGCTTGTTTGTAGGTTGGGTCTGCGAGTCCATCTAGGTCTAACACCATTATTCACAAAGTTTTGAATTTTAAAAAACTAATGACTCAAAATAACCCTTATATATTAGAGTGATCAGGTTGACCCGTTAACATGTGGGAATGTTTGGTAGATACTAGAGCTTCTAAAAATATTTCAATATTTGGTAATGAATGGTTATTTCACTTATAGAGTAACAAACTCTGCGAAAATGTTCACTTACTTGAACCTTCTTTTTTTCATTACGACTACATAAACAAAGTATACAGGTTGTTGATTAAGATAACCAACCTAATAGTATTTATTCATTTACATGAATCCATTTACTGGTGACCGGATAGATAACTTGCTATTTATCCACATAAGCGCCATGTATCCTCCAGCTCAGCGTTTATTTTCCACGTTATTTGAAGGTTTACAAAGGGTATTAAACTTTACGAAAATGTTCAATTTGGGTAACTAACTTTTTAAATTTTCACTTAGATAATTCAGTATTTTTAACAAATGTAAATGTACTCGTATGTATCAAGAAGATTGAAGTGTTACGAAATGATATCAATAGATTTTTTATTAGTGGTTTGGGATTGTTTTTTGTAAATGAAATTATTATTCTTTACTTCGTTTACTATAAATGATATGAAGCATAAACATGTCACTTTTGAAGTAATGGTGAGGTTTTTTTACATCTTGTTGTAATATTTGCTTTTAAAGTTTTAAGTTGAGCATAAAGATGGCTCAATTCATAATTTTTGTTTATGTTAAAGAGAGGGTAAGGATATAGAACATGTGGGTTTTGTAAATGTACCTATATGTAAAGAAGATTAGTTATTTAAGGGTCAATAAAAAAAGATAGTTACCAAAACTGAACATTTTCGCAAAATTTAGTTATCTAAGTGTCAACAAAAAAATATAGTTATCCAAACTGAACATTTTCGCAAAGTTTGTAAATCTATTTTTGGTGGGTTTTGAAAAAGACTATCACCAAAAATTATAAAAAAGGTTTAGCGAAAGTATATAATGTGAGATATTTAATCGAAGAGAAAAAAAAATGCTGATATTATAGTGTAATTTTTATAATTTTTTAACTAGCCGTTTTTAAGATATTTGAATTTAATAAATGTGAGGAAAAAAATGAGATTTTGTCAAATGAAACTCTTATATAGATTATTCAATTCTCACAAAAAATTTCATTCTCATTTAAAAACCGGTTCATACTTAATAGTATGAAAAATGAAATTGGAACGACGAACTTATAACTGAAAAACAAACAATCATAGACTCACATAAACAAAATATATATATGCTTTCTTTAGTTCGTATTTTTTTTTTTTGTTTGTTGTTTTTTCAGGTTTATACAATAAAAAAGAAACTAAACAGTAAAGACGAATCTATAATCAGAACAAATATGTAATTTCATTCAAATTTGAACTCTCCATTATAATTAATACTATGAAAAAGAAATTGGAACAACGAACTTTAAATAACTGAAAAACAAACAATCAACCACTTTCATAAACAAAATACATATATGCTTTCTTAAAAAAAATTCTTATTTTTTTCAGGTTTAAACAATCAAAAAGAAACTAAACTGTAAACACGAATGTATCTTAGGACAAGTTATACATCACTTGTCATAACATTGCAATTGATTGTGAAGGTGGTCCTGGCTCTTGTTTGTACATAAACGGATAACAGTACAGACTTCATTATAAATGTGCCAAAAGTTGAATGGTTGGAACCGAAAATCAATTAATTAAGTAACGACAAGGAAGGTGAGATTATTGAATTAGTTTTACAAACAAATCCTTACAAAATGATATGGACAAATGATGTACCAATTAAATTGCATTTTTTTCATACTTCTCTTTGGTCATATCATTAGAACACATAAGACACCATTTAACTCAATGAACCCTTACATAAATATGTTTTTATGTGAGCAAAATGATTTTTGCCACTAAAACATGGAGTTTATATAATCCTCAACGAGAGGAAGCGAATGATTCTCATCATACTTGTACATAATAGGAATCATTCTTGCAAGATTGAGACAAGCCTTTGTAAATGTAGCCGAAAATTGATTTGGGGAGAGACACTCCTTGTAAAGTTGTTTCCAAGTTTTCGTTATCATTGCCATAACATGTTCTCGTGTACTTTGAATCGAACAACCTTCGTTTTCTTTCATGTAATACGTCACATATGATCCATCATGTCCATCTTGATCCACATCCTGTTGATTAAAAATTAAATAAATCCAGGTTATATATAGGTCGCATTCACAACATATGCTAGTAAAAGGGTTTTTATTTTTTATTCTCTTTTTACCTTAGAACTTCCTAAATCATCCCAAAGACGAAGAATTGTGGCGACACAAGAAGTAATGTTTTGATTGGTGCTAATAATGTTAGCACTTTCATCGCTACACCCACAACCGAGGAGGAAGAACATGTGAACTATCACGACGTGGGCCCCAGAGCTAACAATCCCATTCTTCAAGTACTCCTCTGTCATCGGCATGTATTCTGAAGAAAACCATTTTGCTTCCACGAGAAAAGCTTCACAGAGGTTTGTCCACTGCAAGAATCCAATCAAGT
Source organism: Logfia minima (assembly GCA_963921325.1). Lineage (NCBI taxonomy): Eukaryota > Viridiplantae > Streptophyta > Magnoliopsida > Asterales > Asteraceae > Logfia > Logfia minima. The sequence continues at coordinate 27,504,974 of OY992772.1, forward strand.
TCACTTTCACATTCCAGCAAGTTTAATTCATGGTCTTAAATTAATGATCATAAGTTCCTACCGCTTGTTTTAAAAACTCTTTCGGGTTGTACCCATATTTCTTTTCGATCTTCTCACTAATATCATGTGTTACGTTGTATAGAGCCTGAATACAGATCCTCAAATGATATGGGAGTTGTTCAAGAGTGTTATTGTCCCATCTGCAAGTAACAAAGATAGTAATTAATCATCATGTATAAAAAACACAGCCTTCAAGCATTTAAGTGATTAATATGTATCTGATTTGTACCTTTTCACTGCTTCAGTGAAGAGGATGAGTTCCTCTAAAGTCCCATAAACATCAAAAATGTCATCAATCATAAATATTAAAGCAATGGGCTTTGTTAGCTCAACTCTCAACTCCGAAAAGCTGGGATCTGTGAGGCTAGCCATTGGCCATAAGTACCAGTGCAACGGTTGGTTCCTTGCAAGCTTAAACTCTTGAGCCAACCCCAAGTCTTTCCACCATCTAATTGATCAGAAGACGAAATCTACGTTATAGCTTTTTTGAGAATGACGACGTAAAGGAAAAAGATTGTTCTTAGTTTTAAATTTTACCTGGAGATTTGATCTACTTCTATTCGATGTAGGGACTGGACTTTGGCATGCTCAAACATAGCTAGTTCAGACATGGTAGTTCCCATGTAATGCTTAATGTAATTTTTCACCATGAAAGTAGATGGGGTTCTTTGATACGAATGTCCTAACGTATATTTCACCATTGAAGCTTCCTCTTGATCAAGAAACGACATCTTTTCCTGAAGAATTTGGCTGCTAAAATCTGCAGCCTCTTCAAGTATATGTTCTCCTTCTATGCTCAGTTGTGACACTTCATACAATGCCGTTAGACCCTTAACATCTTGAGCTATCTCCCTCTTGAAGTTTCCATTATTTTCTTTAAACCTTTCAAAAACACCTGATTTGAGAGCATATTAGCTTGAAGAAGAAAATGACATTGCACTAGTACACTTTCAGTTTATTTCTATTGTATGTATCCGACCTCTTAGATATGTATCAGCTGATATGGCACCCATTTTTGGTGACATGATGATGAGGTGACACTTTATACGGCTACCACATCATCAAATAATACCGGCTACCGGATGAATAAGTAAGTGGATACATACAATATGTATCAATAAATTGAAAATTTGTTAGAGACAATAGATCAAAATGAAGTTAGATACACACAAGGGTTTATCCCTTTAAAAACTAGGATGAGTTTGAACACTCACTGGCTGGAACATAGTAACCTTCTTGACGAAGGACTCGAAAATAACAGGAAACATCGTAAAGACTGTCCTCATGGATATTGTCATGGGCATTGGACATTCTAGTATAAAGCTGCTTCAAGATCAAGTCGATCTCCTCTTGGAAGTGATGGTCGATGCAGAGTTTTTGAAGAACGTCAACTGTGTCCGTAGTTTTGGAAGCACCATTCTTAAGAAGATTTCGGACTTCTTCTAACAGTTGTGAATATTCGATCTGTGATTCATAGATGGTAGCTGAGAATGTGAGAAAAAATAAATACAAGGTAATTAAATATGTAGATGTTCAAAATTATAATGGAAATAGACCTGATCAATGTTCATATGATTTTGCACAAAAATCTCTTCTAAGGGGAGCAGGGTTTGTTGTATGTCTTGCCGCGTAGTACAGTTGTTGATCCCCATAAGACCGATAGACAGACTATATGATTTTGAAATTGTGTATGAAACATTATTTGAAGTGTAAGCATATTTTTATAGTAAGAACTTACACGTTTAAAATGAGACATGTTTCCATGGAAGTTTCATATTGAACCTCTCACCTTTAATCAAATATGTCTTTCACAACATTAACACGTTTAAGTGTACCAGAGTAATCCATTTACAAGTCAATTGCACAGAACTAATATAATGCAAGATCAGATTTTCTAAATTAGTGAAATATGCTACTACTTCCGTTCCAATGTTCATGTTTAATTTTATAGTTCATGTTTACGTTTCTTGATGTTCCATCTTAATTGTAAACTTTCAAAAATAGATAGTCATAATTTTCTTTCATTTAACAGCAACAAATATCAAATATATAACACAACAGCTAGCAAGAAACTAGACGAAAATTACAACGTAGTTTGTAACCAATCTAAAGTTAGTCATAATTAGCTAAAGTTATTTTATTACCTTTAATGTATACATAGAACAAAAATGGATGTGTAAAAGTTAAAGACAAAAATATCATCTTATCAAAAAGTAAACCGTAATAATACGTCGTTTAAATTACATGCTTTTTGTTTGTAGACTATAAATTAGACAGGGATAGTAATATAATGAGATAAGGGATCACATAACGGATAAAAAGAGAAGGGAATTAATGAGGGAATAGGGAAAAGGGGATAAGAGACATTTGATCAGCGACAAATTTAAATCAATGACTAAGAAGAGTTATAATCTTGTAATAAATAGAAAAGTACGGTTAAAAAGTTTTTTTTAAACAAAGAATAATATTAAATTTTAGTTACACCCCTCCATTATTTTCTCTCTTTTTTCTCCGCCTTCGTTCTTCCTCTTGATTTTTGTGCTGTCTTTCGCTACCGGCTACCAAATATTTGGTTAAATAACACTGTAATGCTTAAGAAGTTAGACCCAAACGCTTTTTGCTCTCTGTTTTTCCATATATGATAACCTACTGTCCATAAAACATATTGCCATATTGCATGACCCAACTTTGTTCCCACTCTACTGTCCATTCCCTTGACGCACTCTGCCACTGTAAATCCAATCACTTGATCCGTTCTTCACTTGTCGGAAAAAGCTATGATCAAACCCGAATTATAAATCTGAAGTGTAAAAAATTTTGAATCTGCATAATTTAACTAAGTGTTAAATCTTAGTCTGTGTGATATACAAACTGAAATGATCACAACCTCACAACTCTACTGAGTGAAGACAACATACTAAGACCTTGATAGACTGAAGAACATATAGAGTAAAGTATACAGACTCAAGTCACACAGATTGATGATAAGTTGACAGAGTCAAGATCGTTGCAGATTCAAAAATTAATAAGTAGCCAAATAAAAGAATAATCCAATTTGAATTATTCAAATTAATAGTTGGTCATTGATTGTTCATAGAAAATGTTGCTCAAGTAGTACAAATACTTAGAAATTCTCTGTGAATTTAGATAGACTATTTTCTGTGATTGATTAATTCAACTTATATACGTGTGATTGAATTATTCATATTTGTAATCATTTTGGATTATTGAATAATACATATTTATTATATTCAATAACTGTTGTTACATTTATTTTTTATTTCGCCAAAAACAAACTTTGTTTGAAAATTGATTAACTCGATATTATAATTAATCTGTTAAGTTAATTTGTTAATCAAGTTCTGCGATATAAAAGACCTAACATCACCATTTAGACACCATTTTCCAAATTTTCATCACATACATACAAAAAAATGTCCCGCAATGGTAGCTTTGTGGTTAGGGACATACTGCATATATGCGAAGGTCATGGTTCAATCTCGATCCACATGCTCCTTTAATCATGAATTATTCGATTTATCTCTCCCATATTAATTGTGAGACCATCCAATAAACCCCACATTAAAGGGTTGACTTTACCTTTTATTTTTTATTTAAAAAAAACTAAACAATGGTACAAGTTTTTATTTACAAAAAAACTAAACAGTGGTCCAAAAATTCATTACCCCACCATTTGTTCCCTCTCTCGTATTGTTGTTTACGTTGCAAAGATATGTGTGTTAGAAATTTCACATTCACCTCTACCTGCAATTATTTTATAGCCTTCTAAATTTAAATCCAAACAATCAATTTTTTTTTTAATATGTTAAGCCACCGGGCCATGAAACATTTACTTTATCATCTTTACCTTCAATTATTTTATAGCCTTTTAAAAGTACTATTCATGGACTATTAGAGGAATAGTTCAGTTACTTTTGCTAAATGACAGTGTAGGTAATATAAGACTTTTGCCAATATGTTGTAAATTCCAAACACACAAAGATTTTTCCACTCCGGATTTAAGTTTTCTCGCAAAACACGTGATGTTGTATCTTTCATTACTTTCATAATCTTAAATCAAACACTAATAAAAGTAGGGAAAATCACCGTTACATCATTTGATCAACTTAATTTAACAAAGTAATCTTTTGACTAAGTAATTAATTTAACAAACTAATTCATCTATTCGTGTCCATATGAGAGCTTACGTAGTTAATAACTTGTTCTTCAAAAATCAACCAATTAAAAGTGAATAAGTGTAGTAAAACAAAAGACGAAAACGTTTTAGTGTGTATGGATCAAAAATCTATTATCGTCTGTAAGGTTCAGGGCGATAACCACCATGTACCAGTTCGTATTCGGTATGTGGCATGCCCTTTACCTTGAAGGCCTGGGAGCTAATCACGTGAAGCAAAAGTCAATCCATGAGTATCGTTTGAATTCTTGGTTTTAATCTTTATTTAATAAGCAAATATTAAATAAGCACAAGTCATTCCAGGCACGCCTAGGAGCTAAAAATATTTAAAAGCGGGCCCTTCACCACAAATGTTTTAATATGCTCTCTTACTTGATGAATAATCATTATTTTATACAAAATTCGTAAGTGACCATATTGTTTTTAAATGTTAACTTCAAACACGTTGTTGCTTACCTTATAAAATAAAAGGATATTAGTTACCTAAAAGGAGCCATGACTTACTAACCCGTGAAACAATAGATGCAAAAGGAATCAAACACAATAAAAAAAAAAAAATAAATAAAGATTAAAACCAAGAAAGGTTGGCTAATATTCACATAGATTGACTTTTGCTTATTTAATATTTGGTTATTAAATAAAGATTAAAACCAAAAATTCAAGCGGCGTGCATGGATTAACTTTTGCTTCATGTGGTTAGCTCCAAGGCGCTTAACGTGAACGACACGTCAACGGTCAAGTACAAATTTGTACATGGTGGTTATCGCATTGGACCCCATATGTGATAATGAATTTTTAATTCATTATTTATGAAAATATATAAGCAATCAGATTGATGACTAAAAAAAGGAGTCGGCTCAAATTTAAAAACGACAAATATATATAGAAAGGGTAGAGTTCTAATAAAAATACCTTAAAAACAAGAACACTTCATATTCACAAATGCCATATATATATATAACTAATTTCGTCAAAAATTGCGCTGCACCAACTGGTCCAAACCCACTATATGTTATATTTCTTCACAACATATATATATATAACAAATTTTGTTACTAAATGTCCAATCTACCCCTAACAAATAGGAAAAATTGACACCTCTAACATATAAAATGACATCAACACCACATCAAAACGTTTTTTTCTTTTGTTTTAGTACACTTGTTCACTTCTAATTGATTGACTTTTGGAGCAAGTTATTAGCGACGTTAACTCTCATATATACGCAAATAGTTGTTTTAGTTTGTTAAATAACTTGATAAAAGAATTACTTTCTTAAAATAAATCGATAAAATATTTGATTCTTGATTTCTCCATAAAAGTAGCGATTAATCAGAATATTCCTCATCAACGGGTCAAAATATCATTGTCAGAACGTGATTCATGTTTTCTGTTCTACTAACATTCCATTTTTCCAAAAGTTGTTGTTTTGTGGAGGTCAGAAATCAAGACATTGATGTTGGTGGCCCAACTTATACACAAATTTCCAAATTAAATATGAGCATACCCAATATAGGAGGTTAGCTCAGGGCATGCATTTCAGGTGCTCAGGGCCAATGTACACAAAAACCCGGAAGTCTCTGTCACCCCAAGGTAAAGGGTGGGCCTCCCCACTAAACCATCAATATCATGATCAATAATTATTAATAATAATATCATATAAGGCATTTAATCTAATTTAAAGGCCTTACATTCAATTTAAAAACGTTTTTTATTCAACTTTAAGACATTTCACTCCTTTGGCGTTCATCTAATCCGAAGGTGTAAGACGTTTCATTAACCCTAAAACGTTACATTCAACGATATTGCATTACATCAAATCATAAGGGGGAATGTGTTTCATCCAGTGGCGGACTTATTCTAATGCAAGGAGTAGCATATGCTACACGTAACTTTTTATATATCCAGTGTAGAATATTTTTTTTTAATATAACACTAGATTATAACCTCGCTAATTCGGGAGATGATACATGTTTAATATACAAAAGTGATGACAAATAATGTTATGATTGTTTGATTTTGCAACTATGATTTTTTTATATTATTAGGCATCGTTATTTTGTATGCTTTTTTTGTATGTTATTTTAATTGAGAATTAATCCTAGATTCATATGTAGGTATATAATTGTGTGATTGAGTGGTTTTTGTGGTTCAGCACAATCAATCAATTTACATCAAAGGAAGAGTAATACATGTGTTAATACGGTGAAAGGAAAGATAAACAACCATTTCGTTCGTGTATGATATACTAATGAATAACTATAACTGGAAGTGAAAATTCAGCAAAATGAATTAAGGATGTTACTCTAATTTTAGCGGCTTCTTATGATATTCTGTGTTTGCTTCCGTTTTAGTCGGTGTAGAGAAGACTCAAAGTCTTGCCACATACCATTTTTTCCTGCAAAAAGGCTTTTTATCATCACTTAACTGGATAATTTTTTTTTCTTAAGTTCTTTGATTATTTAACAAATATCAACAACTTTCCAATCTAAGTCAACATTCGAAAGACGGACATTTGCGTACTTTAGATGTTCTAAAAAGATTTATCTTCCATGCATAATCAATAAGATGATAATCTCCTTTATATGGTCCAACATCGAAATCAGACAAATCCACAAAATTGCTTTCTTTTAAGGTATCCTCGAAATTTGAAATGAGATATCTTTTTATAGAAGCGACAATCTTGTTTCTCTACATAAATTACAAATCGAGTATTTTTAATTAACAACACATAACATTAATTATTATTAATCACAATTAATCATTAATCACAATTAATCATTAATCATTACTTAATCATTAATAGAAATACAATAATATACAAATAATACTGTATTTTAGTATTCAGATACATTGGAGGGAATGAATTTGAGGAACGAATTCAAAAATTAAAAATTAGTATCGATGGCTAAAGATGAATTTGATTTGTTCAAATACAATCAAAAATCTTTTATAATCTTTTCATTCTATTCCATAACATAAAGTAAGATATTCTCTCTAGTTTGAATACAAATTGTTTGTATTAGTTACTATAGATGAAATGGAATGGATTTCAAATACAGAAATACATTGGAGGGAATTATTTTGAGAAGCCTTTAGAAATGTTAAAAATTATAATCAAAATCAATAACTTGAATACCAAGATCTCCCAGTCCCTTTAATACGCCAACCATCTGTCACCACAATAACTTGAATACTCCTCTCATGCGAGTTCTTTAGTACCTCGAGACCCTTTCCCCTGCAAGTTCAATTTACTAAATTATCCAGTTATATTGCTAAATTAAAACATATTGTATCAAGTAAACACAACTCAATCCAACAGCCATACATCCCTTATAAAATGATATAGAGACCCTTATAGACAAATGATACAATGTCAAATTTATATAAATATAGGGTTTTCATCGCAGAACGATGGAATATAGTCTTGTTCAACAAAATCACCGACCTTTTGATGACGATTATCCATCAAAGCTAGTTTAAGTATCTCAACTTTCTTGTCTATCGCATTCTTAACAATTATTACCTGCACAAAGAAATCGAACAACAACAATTAAAACCTTAACATTGATATCCTTTGCTTTTGTTTTCCTAAAAATTTGCTATTGAATCAAGATAAATCACTATACACAAAATACCTTATATTGCTCGATCACAAATCACACTTTTAATGTACAAAGAAACCGATTAACAAAAATTAAAACCAAAATATTGATATCCTTTGTTTTTGTTCCTAAAAATTTGCTAGTGAATCGAGATACATCACAAATCACAAATACCTTATATTGCTAGATCACAAAACTGTTAGGTGCCTGCAGAAAAAATCGAATAACAAAAATTAAAAAAAAACCTTAATATTGATATTCTTTGCTTTTGTTTCAAAAATTTTGTATTGAATCGAGATATATAACTGAAAAACTAAGTTCAAATGAGAATGAGATTTTTTGTGAGAATGAAGGAATCAATCTCAACCATCTATCTCATCAAAATAATAATACCCCCAACATTTTTAAAAATTGAATATCTCACAAACGGCTAGTTAAAAAAATATAAAAATTGCACCATAAAAATCAGTATTTTTTTCTCTTCGATTAGACATCTCACAAGGTATACTTTCGACGAACCTTTCTTTTTCATTTTTTGATGGGTTTCGAAAACTGGTAACACATGTGTTAGTGGTTGGTAACACATGTTACTAACACATGTGTTACCGCAACTAACACATGTGTTATTGGTTTTCAACTCAAAAAAATTTTTTTTTACCGAAAATATGTCATGAGGGATGTCTAATCATAGAGAAAATAATGTTGATTTCTATGGTGCAATTTTTATAATTTTTTGATTAGCCGTTTGTGAGATATTTAACTTTATGGGAAAATTGGGTTTTGCAAAATGAATGGCCATGATTCATTCATTCATTCTCACTAAAATTTTCATTCTCATTTAAACTCAACCCGGTAACTGAAATATTTGGTGGCATTTTAAAAAAAATCGTTGCAATGATAAAAATAGTAAATAATTAATATGGATTAAATAAGAAAATGACTATTAAAAACATAAATACTAAACTTTCAAATAGAGATAATCATAAACCGACTATTAATTCATAATGAATATGAACAAAAGTCATTAATATTATAAAGAACTAAATAAATAAAAACCCTTTAATAAGTTTAGTAAAAATAGTAGCTTTCACAAGATTCTGTATGAATAATTGTACTACTTTCCGGTGGAATTGGTAAAGAGTAATTAAAATTATTAAGAAGTAAACAGTCATTGATTTATATATATTTGCAACTTACAATTATAAGTATTGTAGGATGAATATAGTAGTGCCTGCTTCAATCGGATGATATTTTCAATTTCAATTAGGGAATCAATTGAAAATTTTGTTAGATTTTTTCTCCTTTATAATTGGCTTGATATTGGGAATACATTAAAATAGGAGTCAAACTTATTTGAATTAAATAACTTTCGGGTAATTATTTGAATCTGCTTAGAATTAATCAAATCATTCAAGGGCATTTTTATCTTTGTGTATTATCTAATTTGCTACGTAGGTAGTCATTTTTTAAAAAGAAAATCAATGACACTAATTTTAAAAGGGTGTATTTTAGAAAGACTACGTAATTATAGTTTTCTTTTATATGTAAAAAGAGAAAAGAGATGGATGCTACATGAGATATTTCTCCTAGCATTCCGTATAAATTTAATTAGACCTATCATTTAAAAGGAATGATAAAGACCCAATTGTTTAATAAGCCCAACTCTCTATTTGTCAGAAAAGAAGCGCACATTGAGTATACATTTATTTTTTAGAAAAATAATTAAAAGATAAAACAAACCTAAAAATCTAATATAGTTACGATACAGATAAACTTTGCACAAAGTCAACCCCTTTGTTTTTTACAAAACCTTTTGCAAGTTCCACTTAATTTATTGCAAGATGCAACAAACACAATCAATTAACGTGGAACTAATCAAATGAGATATGAACTTTTTAAACAAAACTTTCTTATTTGTCGTAGAAATAGAACAGCTAGAAAATATTTCAGATGAAGCTGTTATTCACTGTTTTCAATTTATGAGTGAACTGTGAGGGTAAATCTAGATTTTGATTGATATCGTACTTTTTGATGTAATTTTACCTATTCAATGAAATTGTACAATTTTAACTAGTTTTATTTATATTTTAGTGAGTATACTTAAAAATTTTGTGCAACCCCTGATATTTATTGCTGACTCCGCCACTGGTTTCATCCAACCCTAAAGCATAAAGCGTTACATCCAACTTTAAGGCATTTCATCCAACCCTAAGGGGTAAGGTGTTTCACTCAACCCTAAGGCGTTGCATCCAACCCTAAGGCGTTTCATCCAACCCTAAGGTGTAATGCATTTCATCCAACTTTAAGGTGTTACATCTAACCCTAATGGGTAACGCGTTTCATCCAACCCTAAGAAGTAACGTGTGACATCCAACTTTAAGTCATTTCATCCAACTTTATGTTGTTTTACCACGATTTCATCTAGCATAAACTGTAATTTAGTATATCAAGTACTTCAAACTATGCGCCTACAGATACAACGCGATTTCAACTTTTACCACGTTTTGATGTTTTACCACGATTTCAACTTTTACTAAACACAACGCGTTATGGGGTCACGAGCACAACAGATCCCGTGAGAACCCTGCAGTTAAGCGTGCTTGAGCGATAGTAGTACTAGGATGGATGACCTCCTGTGGTCGCCCAGAAAAAGTTGTGCGTTTGCAGGAAAAGCGGACAATATTGTGGTCATGTTAATACGAGATGTTACAAATGGTATCAAAGTGACTCATGTGTTGTTTGGGATGGTGCGAAACACCTCATTGAGGACAAGGAGTCATAAGGGAGGGTGTTTGTAAAACCTTAGGCAAATCCCACATTGGCGGTTGACATGAGAGATCTTAGGCGTATAAGGTAAATCTCATCCTTACCAGACACAACGCGTTTTGAGACCACAAGCGCAACAGATCTCCTGATAACTCTGCAGTTAATTGTCCTTGAGTGGTAGTAGTACTAGGATGGATGTCCTCTTCGAAAGTCCTCTTGTGGTCGCCAAGAAAATATCATGCGCTTGCAGACAAAGCGGACAATATTGTGATCGTGATAAGACGGGATGATACACATGATCCCAATATAAATTTTTCTGAAAATTAGATTGGATTGTAGTTAAAGAATGTCATGTGGAACGAAAAACAAATATTTTAGAGTACCTGTCATTTAGTACTGCTCATGTGCGTGCAGGAGCATTCGATTCCTTTGAAACTGTTTGATTTGTCTTGATATAGAACGCATTGAGAGTGTGCCACATTTTAAGAATTGTGGAATACTACTTAATGATAACATGAAGTAATTGCTTACCAATTATTTTGAGCTGCCGTTGGAGAGATGATAAGACCACTCCCTATGAAATCACCGTTCTCCATCCTCTATGCCAGGTGGTTCCCGCCGTGCGTCCTTCTCATAGGTACGGTCTCGTCCTAGGATAACCGTTCTGGCCAGAACAAAACTAGAACAGGAACAAGGTGTGGGGTCTGAATTCGTATATAAATACAACAAATAGAAATGATATACTACATGTTATAAATAGGGTAGAGTAAAACAGGAGCTCGAGCAAAGAAGAGAGGTATGTCTATTAGTGTGTCTAATAATTGTGTGTAAATTGGGGAAGAAATTAAGTTTGCATCACGTTTTGTTTATGAAGTTTGAGCTATTAGTGGTTATGATCCTTATACTTTTGAGAACTAGTTATCTTGAGCCCTTAAGTTTAATTTCTCATTTTTTAGCTACAAATTACGTTAATCAATCATCACATCTTATTTTCAATTTTTCATAGGAAAAAAGATAAGGATAATCAATAAGACTAACTATTATGTAACGTGTTATTTTTTTAAATGTAGCGTACTTTATTTTTAATTATTTTATTTTTTATTATTAAAGTAATGTATTTTAATTTTGATTATTGTAATTTTAATTATTAATGTAACATATAACTTTTTAATTATTATAACTTTTATTATTAATATAAATGTCTTTGTATTAATATTTAAGAAATGACGTGGTGTCCAGGTCTCAGTTCTGAGGCATCAGGATAGGCAGTGTTCAATTCTGGGTCAGTCATCATTCATCGTGCTGATGTGTCACTGATACGGAGTTAGTCTTCAGTCTTGTAGTGTCACGAGAGGGAGTGATCTAAGCAAGGGTCTTGAGGTCGTACATATATATTGGTTTTCATCATGAATCATGAAACATATCTTTATATATAATTAAAAGATGATACATTAGAGAAATCTTAGCCTTTCATTGCTTTCACCCTTTACGATTAAACGATTTTAATTTACTTCGTATAATAACACATTTGAACCCTTAAATATTTGATATATTTATTTTAATTAAAAAATTAGACTAAATATTTTATTCATTTTATTAAAATCAAATTTGTCCCGCATTATAGTGGGTCTATAAACTACATAAAGAAATTGAACAAATAAAAATTAAATTCGACCTCTTAAATTCGTCCATTTCCACCATTTACGATCTAACGATCTTAATTTCTTTCGTATAATAACAAATTTGACCCCTTAAATATTTGATATATTTATTTTATTTAAAAAAATAGACTAATTATTTTATTCATTTTATTAAAATCAAATTTGTCCCGCATTATAGCGGGTCTATAAACTACATAAAAAAATCGACCAAATAAAAGTTAAATTCATTGCGCCTTATCGCAGGTCTATAAACTATATAAGAAAAATCGACCAAATAAAGATTAAATTCAACTTGCATTATCGCGAATTTATAATCTAATATAATTTAGAAAGACAAAATAGAAAAATGTCCTTTAGCAGCAATCGTGTTTCACGTTATTGAAAACGAAGGTAGTGCAAGAAAATTTAGTTTTGAGTATGAAGATCAATTGTGGTGATGATTGATGTGACTAGATAGCACGTGGGTGAAGTGCAGACAGAAGCATGTTCAAATAATTGTGTCGCAATCGGATAATCATCTTTTTCAACTAAATTTTTTCTCAAGTGCAAATAAACAAGTTGGTCCTCGTTAGGAATTTAAAGGCTCAAACATCGCACGTAATACTGAAATAATACCAACAAACACTAATTAATGTTAGTTTATGTCTGTGGTTCTAAACCTGTAACGAACATAGATTATATGGAAAAAAATTTGCTTCTTATGTCCTCAAACTGCACAAGCCCATTACTTGATTTCTAAAACCGTAATACTCCATCTTAAGATAATACGAGTAGTAAGATATCAAAATCAGGAAACAATTACTTCTTACAATATCATATTTTAATTTTAAATAGTAACGGAAAATGTGAAATTGAAATGATAATCATACACAAAGAAACAATAAAATTAGTTCCTTAAATCGAATAAATGTAAGGATATATATATGCTTTCAAGAAAGATAATAAAGAAAGAATGAAAAGATAGATAGTTTACCACTAAGTCATGTGCAAACTCCAATCGAGGGAGAAATATATAGGAATAACCCACAAGAGATTAGCGAGATACATCTAGAAATGTTATGAAATATACACAACGGACTACTAACTATACCAGATGTTGATCCATTTGGTCCTTGTCTACTCCGATTAACATATTTATTTTAAGCACTTACCATATATTGATTTACACAATTTGCAGGCATGGGCACTTAACGTATAGAATCCATAAGCAACATTATCCAACTATTTGCATTGCAACCAAAATCAAACCAGTGTTATTAATCGCAAAGAGACTAAGATCAGTTGTGACTTGAACAATCTATGAGAAACAATTGAAATTCGTATCTTTGAGAACGAAATCATCAATGTTAGTCTATTAGCAAAAAATCAAACAAATTTGAGTAAAAGCAAAAAATATTATAAGAACGAATTATAACTCCAACGGGACACACTAAAAACTTGAGTAGTTTTTTAATTACTTCGTATAATTCTTATTATTATTATTATTATTATTATTATTATTATTATTATTATTATTATTATCATTTTAATTCAATATATTGAGTGTAATAATGGAGGTGATTGGATAATCGAAATTGATTTCAAAACACGACGTAAGAAAACCTAAAACTTGAATCCTTTATTATATTTAAGATTTAAAGGTGACTCCATTAAAGCATGTGTTTTTTTTAAAGAATGAGAGTCCCATTAAGAATGCGCCATTTGGCAAAAACCTCACTTTCCCCCACTTTTTTAAATTTAAATTGCTCAAAAACCGTTAGTTAAAAAATTATAAAAATTGCACTATAAAAATCAGGATTTTTTCCTCTTCGATTTAGGATCCTACAAAGTATACTTTCGACGAATTTTTTTTTCTTCATTGTGTAGGTTAACACATATGTTAAAGATTGATAACAAAAGTGTTACCCGCGGCTATTACATGTGTTACCAAGGACTATCACATGTGTTACAAACGATAGTCGGTACTAACACATGTGATAGTCATCGGTAACACATGTGTTATTTGTTTACTACACATGTGTTACCAATTTTCAAAACTCACAAAAAAATAAAAAAGAAATTCGTTGAAGAGAAAAAAACGCTGATTTTTATGGTGCAATTTTTATAATATTTTGACTAACGATTTTTAATATATTTAATTTTTAAGAATGTAGAGATTTTATTATTTTTATTAAGAATAACGGTTGAGATTTAACCGAGAATACTTTCATACCTAACTTTTGTCATAAAATCTAATACATTATGAATTTCATCAGTCCATAATCTAACAAGACAAAAAATACATTAATTATTTGTACGAAAATTCATACATGTCAAATTGATAACATTCAATATTCGCATGACAGTTAATGTAAATTGAGATAAATTGATAGTAAGAATCTTCGGTGAAATGTGAAATCCTGTGAGGCCAGAATAATTCACGTGTTTTCGCCTCTCTTACCCTACAATTGATCTCTGCTCTCCTTCAACCTTTATAAAAATTATTAATCCACCATTAATCATCAATCATTCATTCATCAACCATCAAGCTATAGAGACGACGAAGATGTCATCATTGTTTTGGAAGATTTCTGCCATGATTATTGAAGGCTACTCTTAAAATACCTCCAATCAAAACTAGGATTTATAGTTTTAATAGTTCTTTTAACTAATTTTTACTTTGTACAACCATCAATTGGGTTTATATTTATGCACACGATTTGAACATATAATTTGTTTCCTTAGTATGTAATTCATATTATCGTAATTCAATCATTTGTACCGAGTCAAGTTGGTATAGGAATCAATTAAGACAATGATTTAATTTGGAGAACATAATCTATACCCAAAGTTTTGGAATTATTTTGTATAAGATGTGATTCATAACTAAAATACAAACATGATATTCTATTAGATGATACATCTTTTCTTAAGAACCCTACAAACCAAAAGTGGCTACTTATTACATAATTTGTTTACACTCTCAATTGTTATTCATTTTCTTTCTTTAAGTTAAACTTTGTTAATTTTCTCGATACAAAATTTAGTTATTAGTTAATCTAGTCAAATCAACTTCAAAGAATTTACAATCATTGTTTAAATTTTAGCAATAACTCTATAACAACATACTCCTAACGAATACGTACAATAGTCATTTACCCTATATAACATAAGATAATTAGGTTTAAAAGTCCTGTGATTAAATGTTTTGTACTATTTGACTAGCGGTATGAGAAGAACCTATCAATAAGAGGTTATGGGTTCTAGTCTCAACTGACACGGTAAATACTAATATTTTTGTACGTGGTACGAGTATTATATTGTTAGTTTGATAGTTAATTTGTAATGTGGAAAAAAGAATAAAAAAGTTTTTAAATTAAGTTCAATTGTCACGTACGTAAGTTTGAAAACAAATTGAAGTTTCGACAACGATAAAGTGATCAATGTTGTTAAAACCGGACTTGACCGGTCGGTGCAACATGTTTGACTGGGAACAGGACCTAAGTCCAGCTCAATGGGCCTGACCTCACCCTTTTTTGTTGTTGAATCATGAATCTTTCAATGTGATAAGTAGCAAGCATGGTATCATGGGTGTTAGAATACTTTGAACTTGAGTTGGACTAATTAAAAAGTGACTTAATAGACGTATACGTTGTTCTATTTTGCAAAAATATCCAAATAAGTTATCGTAGTATTATTGAAATTACTAAATTACAATTTGTATGTTACCTAACTTATAAATATTATACACATAAATAAATTTATTTAACTTATGAATTAAGTTGTTCTATTTTGCAAAAAAATCCAAATAAATTATCGTAGTATTATTGAACTTACTAAATTACAATTTGTATGTTACCTAACTTATAAATATTATAGTAAATCAATTTATTTAACTTATGAATTCAATTATGTTACTGAGCTTATAAATATTATAACATATATCAAGTTACTTCACATATGCATTTAATTTAGTAATTCAATCAAATAAATTAATAGTTTAGTAATTTAGCAGAACATTTTCATCTGTTTATTAACCTTTGAAAAGTCGACTGAGTATATTTTATTTGCTCAATCATGTATCCGATACAACAGTTGCAGTTAATGCATCAACCAATAGCATGCATACTGTATATGTAACCGTATGCAACTCTCGTAATTAAAAGTGCACCTAAGAAGCCTAAGATCAAATCATGCATTAATAGTTTTGTGTTTTTCACTACATTATATATTATATAATTCGTTAGAAAGAGGTTGAAGGTTGGTTAATTAATCTTTAAATGTTTATAAAATAAAACTTACATGTGAAGCGATAGTTATGACGATTTGGTGGTGTATTTGGGCTTATCGAAATAACCGGAGTTTTAACGATAAAAGATACCATTTGAATAGATTAAAAGACATGGTAGTAGATTATTCGTATAATTGGTTTGTTTATAGAAATAAAAAATGTAATGTTAGCCGGACTGCCCGGCTTATGAATCCTTTTATTGTTATTCCTTTGTAATGTTGTTAGTATCTTACTAGCTTTTTTAATATAAGTAGGCTCTCTTTTTTCAAGTGATGGCATTGCCGAAGCTCGAGTTTGAGTGTCTTCTTTTGCTATACAAAAAAAATATAGAATTCGTTATTCCATATCTAACAATCAAATCATGCATCTTCTTAACTTTTAAAAATTTAAAATACTGCATAATAGAAAATTCGTGTGATACACGAGGTTAGATAAGTAGTAACAACAATGATTATGATAGTTAATCTAGTTACTATAATAATGATCATCGACGATGATAGTAATACTAATGCTAATCGGTAATCCTAAAATGTGTATAAATATAAACAATGATAATGATATCAACGAAAATAATAATATAATAATAATAATAATAATAATAATAATAACAATAATAATAATAATAATTACAAATGTGAATACCAATAAAAATAATTGTGGGCCAAAATAGATTTATAATGTTGATGGGCCAAAAATTTGGTGATGGATATCTGGATATATATCACACATTCACACCCATCATAAAAAAATATTCAAATAAAATGTCTGCAAAGTGTCAAACTCCCGACTACATTATTATATCAAAAACTTATGTTCTCTTTTAAATTAAATCGATAAATATCAAAAGGTTAACGTCCACAAAATTTATCCATTGATATTAATAAAAAGGGATGATACACTTTTAATGAATTTTCACTATTAAAAAGAAAGAGAAAAGAAACCAAATTATAAGACTATGCAAAATCAAAACCACGTACAACTGTTGTTTCTTTACATTTGTGTTTTACAAATTATAACAAAGCAAGGGAGTAATGCTTTAGAATTGAGCAAATAAAGTTCTTCAATATTTGAATAAATCCCAACTTTTCCAGCCAACGAATCAAATCCAGATTGATTAGCAAGTTCTTGAATGTTTTCCAATGGCTTATGAACTCTCCCAGCAATCACCCTACAAACTATCAAAGCTTTTCTTAAAGAAGAACCATTGTTAACATCAATGGTTTCAAACGCCCGTTGGCTTGTTGACGTTGTAAAAACACCCCCAACTACATTTTTATTGTTCCCATTTTTCTTAATTGAAAATCCATGTCGTAGAATTTGACAAACGTTGCAGTTATATGATTGGCAAAGACTAGAGGAGCCGTTGAGACCTAGGTTGCATTCAACTAATGTCCCGTGGAATCTTAGCAACTCGTTGCCATCAGCTAGACATCGAGGATGCTTCTTTTGGAGTTTGTTAGCTTTGGCTTTGACAGTTTCTCGATGTTCTTCAAATTCAGATAGTGTTCTTTGCATATTGTGGACTTTTAAGATCCTCTCTATTCCCCCTGAAATCGCATGGGATGTTGACCAACTTGTTTTGTAGATTAATTCTACGATTTTCCTTGATGAATCTCCTTCAATGAGCTCAGTAACTGCCAAATTAACAAACTCAACCAGTTATGTCCTAAACAGCTCATGTAACTTAACTAAAAGAGGAGGATATATAATTGTACAGATTTGTGTAGATCCAAGGTTCAAATTGCATTTACCGGAAACCAATTTTTAGGGGCCACACTCTCCTTAGAGAACCAATGTGTGGCGGTGGGTTTAATCCGCTTTGAATAGTGGCACATAAAAGTCTGGTCAATATATCAGTTTTGTTCAAGTTTTTATTTTGAAGTTCAGGAAGATAATATCAAGTCAGGCTTAATTTCAGATTTAAGTTTGAATCGAAATTTCTAAATTCACGTTCTGGTGATGATGTCCAGTTCAAGTCCAAGACAAGCTATGAAGTTCAAGTGTTTTGTTGTTTAATTTCAATGATTCACTATCAAAATTTATGTTTCAAGGGTTCATGATGTATTATCTGAAAAGGTATTATCATTGGGGATCTTCTTAATCTTCAGCTTTTAATATAATATAATATCATAATAAAGGAAAAAGAAAGTAAAAAAAAAAAAAAGTGATCCTATATCTTTCCTGGATCTGCAGTTGGATGTGTTTTCTATCATATACTACAATCATACAATCAATATTTAGGTACCAAGCTACTAGCTATACATGTATATAAACATCTAAATGATTTTCAAAGCGAAAAAAACAGCATATATATTTCAGTATTTTACTTACCCGCGTGTTTCGAGAGATGATGAAATTCGAGAGCTTCCCATTTCACAAATTGTTCACCACATTTATGACAAGCCAAACTAAAAATACCACGTTCGTCGCCATCAAACGAAGCTCTAAGCGCCTTTGTTTGATTAACAGCATGAAAACCAGACCCTAAACCTCTACCAACTTTCGAATTTCGATTATGGTTTCTTTGATTATTTGTCATAGGTGATCTTGTTGGCTTGTGATGATAATGTTGTGGGCCCGGTGTACCAGGTTTAAGAGTACCCTCAAATCTTGATGACACACCCTCATAATCACCACCATTTCCATCTTGCAAAGAACCAAAACCTGTGATTTTGAGTTCACAATTTGAATTCGATAAAACGACTTCGTGTGCAATTGGGTTTAAAAGTTCTGAGCTTCCAATGGATCTTGGACTAGCATTTGTTGTTGTTGCTGTTTCTATTGTTGATGGTTTTTCATCCATGTGTCTCTTGCTTCCATGAATGACATCTTTGAGATTTGCTAATGATCTTGAACATCCTGATTTCCCTCCCGTTGTTGATGATTTTCTCGTTTTGGTTACTATTTTTCTCAAATTCTTCTTTTGAAGATTTGGATCATGAACATCAGCTGGTCCTGATTGGCAGTTCAATGACTTCCTTAAAGCAAACCAAACTGCAGGCATCTTTGTGTATTTTTGTGTTATTCTGAAATCATGAAAAAAAAACCCACAGAAATAAAAGTCTTTTTTATTATTAGGTAATGAACTCTTAAATATAATCAAATGTCAAATGAAACTCATCTATCAATTTTGAGAGTTTTCATATGATCTTGTGGCATCTTTTTGAGAATACTGTAATGAACAAAAAGTCAACAGTTTGACTTAGATGTTTTGAAGCAACTATATGTATGAAAAACGAATTTAATATTAAAAATAAATTTACAAAGAAAAGTTCTATACAACTTGGAAAATTAAATGAAATCGCTATTTAACAGAGGAAGTGAGACGATGGGCACGAACCGACGAATAGAATATAAATAAGTTGATATATTTTATCTAGGTTGACATGCTAATATTGTTACTTATATTATGAGCTCAAAAGTACGTTTATGTTAACCATTTAGTTATTCGTACTGCATAGTTTCTTAACTGCTGTTTTGTATAGGTTTAAAATGTTTGAAAATGAAATTAATTATGCGTTAATTTACATTAGTTGTAGACGGCAGTGCTAACAATTTTTACTCAAACACTTAAAATTGAATGAATTTGAATATTTATTTTATAAAATTTGAGTTATTTTGGACGGCATAAATTATTAATTCGGGTTGAAATGAACAAATTTCAAACAATATATGGGCTCTAATGGATATTTAATTTGTAATTGATTATTTAATTTTTATAACTTAAAATTTATAACTTCCTAAAAATATATGTGTAAATAAAAGATTCATAAGGAAATCAAAAGATATATTTGTTGTTTAGAGATATTTTGGTCAATTAAAACACTTTTTGATTAAATTTTAAAATAGTCCACTTTGATCCAATCTGTTTGAACCCGTGCACGCTATGATCCGTACCCATTACAATTCCTGTCCGTTTGGACCTGTAGTCGGTACTCACCCTACCTGCTTGTTTTCTCAACCTATAGTCGTAGGTAACAAAATGAAACTTTCATTGTGTAAAATGAAACTTTTTTATTTTTAATGATTTATTTAAATAAAATCTGACTATAGCACGTAGTGTGACGTGATGAGTTAATCTTTATCCATAAAAAAGAAAATTGTGAAGATTCACTGTCATCGCCACGTCATAAAATACTCTTCCATTAATACCAACCAACAGTAAAATGGACTAATTGGACGGGTCACTATGGTCGTCTTTACTCCCTCCGTTATGCTTCGTTCTGCTCACGTGGCTACGTCTTCTAGAGAACGTCACAGACATCGCCTCGTTTTGGGGATCGTGCTTGGCCTGTTCGTTCTAGTGAGCATGGCAGAGTAACGTAAACATGCGGGCCAGCTTTTGCTTTCAACTATCAAAATTACCGTTGGATTATGTAAATAAAAAAATAATAATAACTAATTTTTAAAACACATTATATATACATACACAGTTACCACTATTTTTTACACAATTTCTACTTCTTTTGAACACTATTATTCACAATCTTTACTTCTTTTTACACACTATTCTCTCACAATCTCTACTTACACAACACCATAACAATTATATCAAACAAATCCATTTAAAAATACCCAAACAACACCACAATTCTCAATCACAATCCAATGATTTTTTGAACTACCTAATCAACAATCATACACCAACTTTGGCACCATCACTAGTAAATTCGTCTTCCACACCCCAAACGAGCAACACTTCACCAAGTAACATGAATTTTGCACAATTTACACCTATAACCAATCCATTTTCAATCTCACCTCAAGACCCACAATCCCGATACCAAATCAACAAATGGTATGGTCAACATCCACAACAATTCGTTAATTACCAACAAGGTTCTCAATTCCCACAAACACAATACCCACCAACATATTTCCCACAAATACCCCTAAACCAAAATCAATATGAAAACGTCCACACACCACCACTCCAAGCCGAAGCCGTAGGCGAATTCGAATCCGATCCCGAAGTTGTGGCCAAAAGAAATGAAAAGGATAAAAAGAGGCGGAACGGTGGTTCGAAAGCAAGATTGTGGACCTCGGAAGAAAAGAGGCGGAACCGAGCCAACGAAAGAAATGTCAAAAAATATTGTGGACCTCGGAAGAAAGCAAGATTTTGGTGGAACGGTGGTTCGACGCTTCTCAAAATGGAGTGATTGAGAATTCACAAACGGGTGACTCTTTATGGAGAGTCATACAAGAAAACTACAACCGTTGTGTTGATACGAAACGTAATATCGATCAAATAACCGATAATTGGTCAAAACTTCAATGAGACGTCAAACTTTTCCAAAGCATGTATGAAAAGTATAAAGATGATTGGGCAAGTGGTACGGACGACGCAAACATTATGTTGGTGGCTCGTGAAGGATTTAAAGATCGTACAAAAAGGAACTTCACTTACGAGTTGTATGGCGTGTCTTAAAAGATATCCCGAAATTCTTTTTTCCGGAAGGCGTTATGAACAATAAACGACCCATGGAAGAACCTCTGATCAATCTTGAAGACGAATACGTCCCGATCCGTCCGACCAATGATGGCCCGAACTTTGACCATTTATTCACCGACGACACGATCCGTCGCCCACTCGGTCGGGCTGAAAGTCAAAAAAGCCAAAAAAGTCCGGGTTCTCTGATGCTACTTCCTCACGTTGTTCGGCCGACGAGGTCCGCACCCAACTTTTTAGAACCACATAAGCTCAACAAGTAACAATGGAAACAATAACCGCGGCGTCTAAAAAGAAATTAATGTTCAAGACGTTCAAGGTTCTCAATAACCCGATTAATACAAGCTTGTCACCCAAGTAACAAGAATTTTTCTTCGACATTCGGGAAGAAGTGAAACGAGATTTTGTTAACTCTCGCGAACCCAGACACGAAGACACGGACTTGGACTAACTGTATTATTCTTGTAACGTGCTTTATTTTTAATTAGTGTAAATTTTCTTATTGTTGTAACGTACTTTATTTTTAATTAGTGTAATTTTTCTTATTATTATAACGTACTTTATTTTTAATTAGTGTAATTTTTCTTATTATTGTAACGTACTTTGTTTTTAATTAGTGTAATTTTTATTATTTGTATAACGTTATTTTTTTATTATTTTTATTGTGTTTTTAAAATAACTGTATTTGTATTATTAGTTAATAATTGACGTGGCGTTAAAAATTTCAGTTTCTTCAGTCATTATAGACAGCGTTCAATTCTAAGACAGTTTTATAGTTCTTGTACTGACGTAACGCTAATGTGACAATCAACTCTTCGATACTAGACTGCTCACAGTGAGTGATCTTATTGTTCATTCAAGCTAGCATGATGAAGACATGAAGGATTCATTCATTAATGTTTCAAGGATATAAATAAAATGGTGGCAAAACAAAAGCTAGGCTAACACCCATCATCCATCCATAGTTGGATCTTTTGCCAGAAGATCAAGATTAATCCTTATAAGGGCCAACACTTGAAGCTTGATGATCACTCTTGGAAACATGCAAGTATTTAAAAACGGTAAGTTTTTGAAATATATATGTTTAATAAATCCAAATATAGACGAGCATAATTAGTACATTATTAAATAATATTAACAACAACCACCACAGCAACAATAAAAATAATAATAATATTCTTTCCGTCTTAAAAAATATATCTTATAAGAAAAATGTTAAATTTATGATAATTTGATAAAATATTAATTTTACTTCTTTATTAAGGAAAATTTGACTCAAAATATTTAACTAATGAGTTGTTATTATTAAACATAATAAATGAGAGTAATTTGAGAATTTAATTATTTTTATAATTACTTTTTGTTAAGAATAATCTTTTAAAAACAAATAAAAATAAGTAGGCAAATGGAGAAATGTTTGCCTTTAATCATGGATCATCATGATACCATTTAGACTAGTCAATTAAAACATAAATAGAATTAACAACACGATCCACCAACTCACATAATCAGTCACCTCATCGATCGATGTTTTTCGATATCTATCAGACGTAATATATATATATATATATATAATATAGTTATACAATAAGATTGCTCGATCTATCACACCTTCGAATGTTGTTGCTTAATATTTTTAATCACCATATTCAACTAGTATGTAATCATAACTGAAGATGATTAATCATTCATATGATTTTCATAAAGAGGATTAACTACCAATGAGTTCTTAAATATTCTATACGATGGAGATCGAGTAATAATAACAAAATTTTTCTTTTGAGGTTACTCGAGGAAAAGTGAACATTTTTATGTTAAAATGCACGCAACTTAAAATGGATATCATTTTGACCGTTTATGACCTTTCTCTAGCATCTAAAGAGATTTATCTAAAATGTTGAAAACCGAGATCTCTTATAAGTACATCGACATGCTCTATGGGTACGGCTTGGTGATGGTTATAAACTTATAGGGAGTTATTATAATAGTATATATAATAATTTGAGCCATAAAACTTGTGTATATTTATAAACTCGTAATGCTATCAAATTTTCCTTTGAAATTAAAGAGATCGAGAAGTATTTAGTGATATGCCACTATTATGCACTATGTTCCAAAAAATAGCACTTTTTGTCAATGAGTTAACTAATCAAGCCAAAAAGCATAAGATATCGATCGAGTTAATTCGTTCATTTATATGAGAATCCAAACAACGCTAGATTTACAATGCTACTCGTATCATTTATGAAAGTATTCAAGTATTAAAATATCGTATTTATGGTGGGTTATTAAATTGTATCTAACCCGGTGGTCACGGTTGCCATTGATGACCACATGTTACTTAGCCAGGACCCACAGAGTATGTATGAAAGAGAGACACAAACAGACAAGAAAATAAAAAAAAGACGAATATTATTGCTGTTCGACCAAAAACATCATAAATAATTCCAAAACCCCAAAAAATCATGTTTTAATCTCGCTTTATAAACAAATAGGTGCAGAATTAAATGCTACAACCAAGAAGTGATCATAAAATTCATACCACACCCACCCGCCCACTCCATTACTACCACCTATGTTTGTTAATTTATAATATCTCAATTTTGATAGTATTACGATTAAGATTTTGTTCTGACTATATTAATAACATACGGATTGATCTCAATCCAATTTGATCTAGTTTGGTTAGAATTGTTGAATTTAAAAAGTCTGCAAATGATATAAGTTTGTTAAAATATAATGAATAAACCAATGAACAGATCATCTAAATAGCAAAAATCTCATGAAATCCACTTATCAGCGTCAAAGTGGAGATCAATAATAACCCTAATTACCTTATACTATAAAAGATAAATGGTTATTATATCCGCGGTTATTGTATCCGCGAGGAGTATGTAGTTATAACTAATATTTGAAAAAAAAAAATAATTATCTAACGTTGATTTATGTCTGCATTCACTAGAACTATTCTTGTTATAAAGAAAGGTATGATGATTTAACTTAAACTTAAATAGTAATGAAACTTGGTTTTTGTAAATTAATTAAAGAAAAGCAATAATTCCTGGCTTACATGATTTTCAACAAAAGATGCGTACTTCAATTCAAAATTACATTTCGTATTAAATTTAAATATTAATTAATTTAAACGCATCAAGTATAGTTTTCAAATCACTATTTTAATCTCTAAGTTATTTGGATCAGGTATGACTGATTCAATTTGAATAAATTATGATCAAAATCAATATTCCATTAATAAGAGAAAGATTATAATTTGAAATCATAAGTATGGATCAAATAAGAATACTTCAAACATAAGAATAGTAAGGACGCTTCTAATTTGCACTTATACTCGACCAAATCATTGGATTCTATTTGTATATCTCAAATATGCAAAGAAAAATGAATGCATATTTTTAAAAATGTATATAATTTGAGAAAAACGATTGATACACAATTCTACATTTTTCATCTAAAATCGTGCATCGATCGTTTTTTTGATTTTTATGCATTTTTTAGGATGCGCATATGTTTTTCTCCACATATTTGAGATGTATGAATGTGAATCTATTGATTTCTGGAATACATTTGCGGATATGAAGTGTTCTTACTCGTTCTTATTTTTAAGGTGTTCTTATTGGAACTCAAATCATATGCATAAATTAAATATAAATTCACAATTCATATGCATAAAAACTAGAAATCAATTTAGAAACTATTAAGATCATAAACCCTAGTTGTCTAGCACGCAATTAGAGAGAGTTTAGTCTTCTCTTACAATAATATAAGACATCTGAATCATTGATGCAATCTTTAAGTTCTTGAAAAGCCTCTCATATGACTAAGGTACGATTTATGCTTACTGTTGGATTATAGATTTGACGGAGATTGAAGGAGATAGAGGCAAGAACTCGTTCCTAAAGTGTGTGTTATGCCAAAAACGTGAAATCACCTTTAAAATCACATAAGCCGTGACTTTTAGGAGAAATTAGGAAAAAAAAAGATTTTTAGGCATCTAGACTGTACATAGATATTGATTCTTCTCTGTATAGATGTTGAATCTCTTTCTTTGATAAGCATCTATATAGAATATATATATATATATATGTATATGCTAATGCTTTCTCATTGCCGGCATCAAATTTTCTTCAATTTTACTTGTTTACCACAAATTTAGATACTAAATCCTCTTTAAATCTCTATCTTTATCTTATCCAATAAGGGGTGACAATTCGGATTGGGTCGGGTTGACCCGTTCGATTTATCGGGTTGGCGTGCAGAACTAGTCGACTCAAATTGACATGTTTTTCTATTCCCGTTGAGTATTTTAACTCAACTCAAAACTTGCTAACCTGGAGCCAACCCAAGTAACTCATTTTTCCAATCAGGTCAACAAATTTTCGGGTCAATGGATAAGATGGGCTACATAGGCCAATCTCTAAATTTATAATTCATCCTAGATAAGCGTAAAAATGTTTATAAAATCCCAAAAAAGATCATATTACCTAGTATTTTCATCAAAATTTAATACTAAAACATCATTAAACACTTTGTTTTATTTATTTAGAATGAAACATTTAAATGTTTAACTATCTTAGGTTATCTGGTCAACCCAAAAACTCATTGAGTGACTCAAATCCGATCCAAAAAAATAGCAGGTTGGCGAGTTCCGGGTTAAAAGGTTTTCTAGTCAAAAACTCTAACTCAAACCTGCTTATTTTCGAGTCAGTTTCCTATTGAGTTTTGATTCGTATTGAAAATTTCCAGCCCTACCAATAATCCAATGTTTTATCGGTATAGGTTTTATTTCAATGTTGTTTGTTTCAACAATTTTGTTTAATTTTCTTTCCTTTTCTCCATTAAAAAGAGAGTAATGTCACATGACCCAACAATATGGATATAAAAGTATACCTAATAATACATATCTTGACACTTGTATAACACCAATAATCTTAATATGCACCAATCATATTTTTAGACCTAATTTTAAGCATGCAATTCAGTAACGGGTGATATTTTCAACATAAAATTTGATAAATACACCAAAAGTTGTGATTGAAGAAGTTGTACCTTATGAATTTTTTTCTAAAAATAATTCAACCTTAACGTTCAACTCTCAGTTAAGAAATTCTTGTTTACTTTTTATCTCTTACTAACAAAAAAGAAAAAGATCAAACAAAAAAGAAGAGATAAAAAAATCTAACAAATTAAGCTTGCACCTTTAAGAAACTAGTGTATATGCCTTTACTATGAATTACAAGATAGGATATTCCGAATACGAATATCCTACATTATAAAGATCTTGATCATGCCCTCGGAAAGATCACGATCTTGATCTCGACAATATTGCCACCAACACGACTACCACAATTACCGTCCACCGGTGCACCATCGACATCTACAACAATCAGCCATAGCACAATATCCTAAATTAACTACTATTATATTCGACTCAAGTACTCAACTCATGTTAAAGATCAGTTAAAGGTGACGATTAGAATTAGATGTACCAACGTAACTTAGAGTCAAGAATATTAAATCAGAGGTGAATCGAAAAGTGTAGATCAATAAATATAAGTGAAACACACAAGGACCACCAGGACCAATATTAAAGGTTTCAACGGTGTCACAATTAAATTGGTCATTACCCAAATCCAATGTCTTCATCTTTCTACATGAGTTATGTGTTGCATTCATTCGTTGAAATGGCAAATGATATGGTGTAGTATTACTCTATGATAGTACAATGAGTGACATGATTTAGTACTAGTCCATTAGATATAGATAATTAATACCCATGTAGTTTTATCTTTGCCTATGACTACTAAATCGACAAATTGAAAAGTAGGTTGGTATTCTAAAAAAAAATATCTAAAATTAACCAACGGGGCATTTTGAGTCATACCAACATATTTGCAATAATTCCAAATTATGCTAATCCTTAAGCAAAGCATACATAGTTTGTCGATTTCGATGCCTCACTAATTACTAAATAGCATAGCATTAGAGAGTCAATTTACATTATAGTAGGACAAATACCTCTCTTTAAGGAAAATTACCTCAAGTACCGCTAGCTCCAACCTGATGTAACTGTTTTCTCCCTTCTAGCTCCTAATTAGAGTGCTTAACAAAGTTTTGTTCAAAAGAAGAAAAGATTAAAGCTTACATACGTATTATCTTGATTAAGGGACATTGAACCATTACATAACATGTTACGTAAATTTCTTTGAGATTTCGAAATAGGACTTCACAGAAAAACACGAGGAGATAAAGGCGTGTATTTGTCTAGGACAACTGAAAAGCATAGCCACAAAAGTGCATTTAACGAACATAAAATGGTATGAAATAATATTTAATTTTAAGTTGAACTTAAGAAATATGAACAAGCAAGAACATAAACAGCCTTGTTGTTTCAAAGTTCAACCCATCAACATTAGCCCATTTATTTCAGCCTAAATGTTGTTACTTTGTCAATCAATTTCGTTCAAATTCGAAATATCAGCATTACCTTGCTATTGGAAAACATAAAACGAGAATCATCTATGTTTTTCAATTCCAAAAATCGTCGATGCCCATAACTAAAAAATTGAGAATTTGAGGAGGGGAACCTTGCCAGATATGCGAAACGTTAATGTGCTGGATAGTATTTGACACAATTTTTGCGTCTTAATTACTGGTGACGAATATATTTAGGTTGAGTAGAAAGCACACCAAATAGTACTCGTGAGGGATGTTCATTTTCGAATATCCGAAGTTTCAAATATTCGAAAGTTTGGTTGGTAGATTTGACTACCCAAAACTCATATCCGAATTTCGAATACCCAACATTCTGGAGATTTCGGATACAAATATCGAGTTATCCGAATACTCAAATCAAAACAATAAACAAATTTCTTTAATTTTTTATATTTTTAAATCCAAAATATGTACATCTATAACTATTTAAATAATTAGTTTAACATAATACTATAAATATAGGATATACAACAAAGGACCATTAGTTTAGCGGTACCGAAATGATCATCCAAATATGCGGTTATGGGTTCAAATCCAGGAGTGGACATGTGTATATATTCATGGGGAGCGTGTGAGTACATTGCCTTTTGAAAAAAAATAAAAAAATAATAAGTATAAGATTTAGGTATATGAAAGAAATCTCGATCTGATTGGTTGAAAATATTAAAATAATCTTGTAGAAACATAATAACTTTCTGGTTAAACAGAACTCATTGGCAAAGCTTATACATAATAAACTAACTTATTACAAGATAAAAAATATAGTACTAAAATTTAATAAAATCACTACTTAATAATCGAACCGAAAAGTTCAGATACCTGAAAGTTCGGATATTCAAAATTAACTCAAATATTCAAAAATTGAACTCGAATATGGATATTTTACACAGCCCAGACATCTTTTAGGTTCTAAACTTTTCTTGCTTTTTCCCTTTGTTACTATTTTAATTTAACAAGGACACAATATTTAAAATCTTTTGATGTAATTAATTGATATTCCATGAATGATCAGAAAATATAATAATTTATAAATAAGGTTTAGTTTCTAGAAATATGAATAAGACGCGAAGTCTGTTATGTGTATTCAAATTCGTTTACTCTATTGTATGTATAGTATTAAACTTTCAGATATTGCTCTCGTACATGTAACTACTGAGGTAAAACGTGTTTTTGATGAAGTGGCGATGACTAGTCAAAAGAGGTGGCTACTTATTAGGGTTGCCTACCTTCTATGTAACGAATAAATTATCGAATGCATACATACTTATATACATTTCTAGACACACATACCATTATAAGTATAATAACATCGAAGTGGTAAATTCAAAGCTAAGTTGAGATATGTAGTGTTTGTTGGAAAAATTGGGAAAACAAAGTGCATTTTTCCCAACCTTTGGACCTAATTATCTACATGTAAATGTAATAATTATATGTAATATTTTATATGGTTGTGTAGCTCTTGACAAGAGCTTCGTAATGACGTATTATATGTCCAAAGTTGATGAGAGATGAATGAGATATCAAAGCTCCGGATCATGGTGCCAACTGCGGACATGAATGCAGCTCGAAAAAACTTGGCTCGTGCATGTCGGTTTTGCCCACGCGACCTCGGTTTTAATCGCTTCTTTATTGACCTTTCTATTACAAACTTCTGTTGTTTCTGTTAACAGGTTCTACACTGTTGACTTTATGAGCTTGTATTAGGCCAGATTTATCAACTATGGGTTGAAACTTTCACTACTATTAACTGACTTTGGAACTAGGAATTAACAGGTAGTTAATTATGGGCTACTAGAGATATGAGGGGGATTGAAACGAATTCTTGTGTTTTGAGGCCACAATAACGTGTTTTTCTCATGATTTGGGATTATTCAGAAAACTAATTCTTGAGATGAATGTTAAATAACAACCTACAGATAGCTTCATAAGTGTAATGTCTAATGATTTGGTGTTGATATTTCAAGTCACAATAATCACTTTGAAAATGCGTGTTCATATAATCCATTGGTGTTCTTGAGGTAAAACAAACTATAAATGGCTAGAATGCCATATTGTACATGGTTGGGGTTCAGTAAATGTTTAGTATGAAGTGCATTCTTGACAATCAAACTATTATATAGATAAAATAACTACAGTGTAATCCCAGTAATTTGTTAGTTTCATACTAATTCGATAAGCATATACGTGCTTTTGAAACATATATATTTGGTACTTGAATCTATTCGTAGTATACCAATAATCCTTTTCAATGTATCGAAGAACATGAGTCAGGAAAAAGGGACAGGTTGTAATTGAATCGGGAGTAAATTAGGAATTTACTAGCAATAATGATGTCTCTACTGAAATGATGCCCCAAATATCTTTACATGCACTTACTAGAGTAAATAGCTATCAAACCATGAGAGTTAGAGGCTATGTAGGCAAGCAAATAGTTCATATGTTGGTGGATTAAGGGAGTACACATAATTTCTTGGATCTTAAAACTGCTAAGAGGATTGGGTGTAGAATGAGAAGTAGTTGTCCATTGCAAGTTTATGTGGCTAATGGCCATAAATGACAAGTGTTTAGGAATGTAAGGGTTTTACTTGAACCCTGCAAGGTCAACCTTATGTCTCTAATGTGATGATTATGCCATTAGGAGGGTGTGAACTGGTATTGCGAATTCAATGGTTTGCAACATTGGGGTGTATTAAATGGAACTTCAAACTTTTGGTTATGGAATATTATTATATGCAGAAAAGGATGGTTTTAAGGGGAATGAAATAGGTAACAGTGCAGGTTGTTGGTACATATTTTGTGACAATAACTTCTAGTTTGTAATAGCTAGTTTTTAGAAGTTATTTTGTTAATCATTGAAATTATTAACTTAAGGTTTGCATGTGTATTTTGTAGGTTCGTACGAACTTAGAGTAAGTACGAACTTAGTAAGTTTGTACGAACTTAGGTGCCTATATATACACAAGTCCGAAAGTTTTTAAAAAGCAGTTTTTCGGAGTTGTAAGTTCGAACTAAGTTGCAGGTTTGAATACTCTGTGTTTGTTCGAATATAATACTTGTTTACATTCAATAAAAGTGATCTTTACACATTTCTATTACTCGTTTGTTATCGTTTAGTATAATCGAGGATTCCGCACTCGATTATATCATATTACCTCGTAGATCCGAACCTACGGGAACCTAGACAGGTGATGAAAGGGAAGAAGTTGCTTAAAAACACTACACACCTCAGATTGAGCTATCTGCAATGACCTTATGTGTTTATCCTAGTAGTTGCTATCAAATGGAACCTGTGCAGAGATCCCTAAATTCAAAAGGTAGTAGACGTTTATCCTAAGGTCTTTGAAGTGTCAAAAGCTTTACCACCCAGTAGGTCTCATGACCATAGCAGTCCATTGCTGCCAAACACTCCACCTATCAATATTAGACCTTATAAACACCTTCCTGCTCAAAAAGATGCAATAGACATGATGGTTAAGGAGTTATTGGAATCAGGTGTGATCAAAGATAGTCAAAGTCCTTTCTCTTCTCCAATTGTTATGTTTAAAAAGAAAGATAGAACATGGAGGATGTGTGTTGATTATAGATAGTTGAATAAATTTATAGTGAAGGACAAGTTTCCTATTCCTGTGATTGAAAAACTAATAGATGAATTGAGTGGTTCACAAGTGTTTTCTAAATTGGATGTCATGTCTGGATACCATTAGATTAGAATGAATGAGTCAGATATTCATAAAACAGCTTTTAGAACACATAAAGGACATTATGAGTTCTTAGTTATTCCTTTTGGGGTGACTAATGCACCTTCAAACTTCCAATCACTTATGAATACCATTTTCAAACTTTTTCTGAGAAGGTTTAGTCTAGTATTCTTTGATGATATATTGGTGTACAACAGAAACATGAAGAAAATGTTATTCATTTGGTTGTATTTTTGAAAGTCATGAAAAATGAGCAAATGTACATTTGGAGAAGCAAAAGTGGAATATCCAGGACATATCATATCTGCAGAGGGAGATTCTACTAATCCTAATAAGATTCAATCAATGCTTGATTGGTGTCACACCCCAATAAAATCATATCACGTTAAATTAAGGCAGAAGCACGGGGCGTGACATGATCAATCAATAATTACTCAAGAGCGTATGATTATCGCCAACATATACTTAGAATGCCATAAGATTTTAAAATCAACGGTTACAAGTTCATCTAGTTTAAATGATCATGGTACAACAAAACAATATGACTAGCGTTTTAATCATATAACATAGGTTCAATGTTTTCAAAAGAAATGGCATCCTATTCGTCGTGATAAGCAAGGGTCCCAAAATGAATGCATGTTCTTACTTCTTAGCTAATTCCCTAAAAAACATAGTTATAAATCGTCAACAAAATTGTTCAGTGAATCCACAGGTTTAAGACTCTATCATTAAACCTTTACCTGTATAAATCAATTTCTTACAAGTATAAACCTTTGCAACATCATATAAATCATATAATAAACAACTATCAAACAATGACAGTGATCCCCCGTAGACTAGCCAGGTTAGACGAGTTAAAGTGACGGCACCTATGCCTATAACCAACCCACGACTTCCATTACTTGCTTATGCCTCTCGACAAACTAGATATACGATCCTTATTTTGATAGAACGTTGACAGTTAGCGCGACTAACAATAACAGTGGTGGGTAGTCAACCCGATTGTACTATCCGTATATCTACGTGGCTAGCGTCATCTAGCTAATGATTATATTGTGCAAGCAAGAGGACTTCAATGCACTACATCATGTTAACTTAGGTTTACACAAGGATTCGTTGTCATGTTTTCCAAAATAGTTCATATGTTTTTCACCCCAATTTATAAAACAGTAAAAGTAATAAAATATGGGGTTGTGAACTCACTTGGTGAGCTTAAGAGTGCTAACATTTAAAATGTATCGTTTGCCTAAACAAAAATAGCCTCCTAGCACCCTATACGCATGAGGTCGGTTACATTAGTAGACGACTCTATCGGCTCGTCTATGCTAGTTGTTCACTCAACTAGTATGATCATTACTTATCATTCGAACCTATGTACGGCCCGTTGGTGATATTTTATTGTTAGCTCTCAAAACGTCAATAACTTAATATGATAGTTTAATATCTAAAAATAAGTGTCATTGGTGAAATGAGGGAAGCAAATCTCAACCATTTATTTCATCATAAATGAATTTTAAAAATCACAAATAATTTCAAAATTTAACATTCATAAAAAATGAATGTTAAAAACATTTATTTATGAAAAAATCAAGGGCTAAGATTTGCTTTCCTCCTTCCTTAATATTTGGAAATTCCCTATGGAACCTTTCCCTATATATGTATATATATATATATATTTTATAAAAAGATTTTTTTTTTGTTTTTTTTGTTTTTATTTTAAGCTGGAACAAGGCTTACCCCTCTAGATGATTGACCAACAGAACTCCAGGTACTTTAATTCACCCGTTAGGGTAGGGCCAAAATCTGGCTTTTTCCCTATTTTACACAAAATGCTTTCAAACATCTCATAACCTATATAATCCGTTTTAACGCTTTCAAACACCATATAATATACATATCACCAAATCATACCCTTTAGTTACTCATTGTAACCCTTATTTCGTTCTTGATTATTCTAAACTAGTTTGAGCTCGTTTTAACCGTTTAGCTTTATAAACAAAATATTTTAACATACATTTCTGTCGAGTTTAACAATAGAGTGAACATTTAGCATGTAGGTATTCAAAATGTAGGAAGAGAAGAGATCAAGAAGAGTTTCCTTACAAAGCTTTAGGATGAAAATGATAAGAAAAGAAGAGAACTTGAACTTGTATAAGATCTTCAACCCAAAATCCTTTATAAACCCGATTTCTAAGCTTTTCCTTTTAAATGATGTAAATCTCAAGATTATGAGATCACAAGGAACTAATGGGTGTGTTTATGAGCTTAACTAGTGGTGTAGAATGATGTAGAGATAATGTAGTAGTGGTGGATCATAGTGGTTGTTCTTGATGATTGCTTGAAGAAGAGTATGATGAAGATGAAGATGATAATGGTGATGTAAAAGTGAGAGGGAAAAAAGGGAGTTTGCAGCAGATTTTTGGTGTGTGAATGAGTGCGTGTTTTTCTTGTCTTGGTGATGAGAATACTTATGCAAATTTCCAGGATTTTGATCATGGCTAGGAGCATGAGGTTTATTATTTTTAAATTAGGGAGTGAGGGGGGTTAGAATGTGGAAGTAACTAATATGGGAAAGAAAAGACATGGGGCATGATTGGTTTTAAAAAATCTGACCAAGAGCGTCAAGTGGGAGGGAGTAGTCATCTTGACTTTCTTGACATGCTAACTTGCTCGGTCAATTAGTTATATATTTTAATGGTTAGTTTAGGTAGTGATTAATTAGCTGTAGATTAGGGTTAATTAGGGGTAATTAAGAGGGATTAGATTAATATTAGTCAATTTCAATTTATTTGTAAATTATGAATGTTTCGTTAAATTTATCTCGTATTCATAATCGTTGTTGTGCTTGAACTAATCTCATGTACACGTTTATCTTCAACTAGCGGAAAGGTTATGTTCTTATTATAAGTAGCTAATAACTATTTACATTAAATAGTTTTACGCTATTTAGGAAAAGTTTATCACCAACATTCGTATTCATCGGACTCTCCGATTTATCGCGTAATTCTCGAACTTATGTTTATTACTTACTTGTATATCAACTCGTATGCAACATAAATATGCATGGTGGGCAAGTTAGACTTATCTCGATTATATCAAATTCATTTTGATTATGAGGGAATTAGCGTAAGAATGCATGATTAGGATGTACGAAATTTACCGGATTTCGAGGGTTGTCACAATTGGCTTGTGCCTACTACAGTCAAACAGTTGAGAGGATTCTTGGGATTGACAGTCTATTATAGAAGATTCATCAATAATTTTGCTATTATAAGTCAACCCTAACTGCATTACTGACGAACATTCGTTTGGTTGGAATCAAGAAGCACAACAAGCTTTTGAAAGTCTTAAATCATCAATGACTTAAGCTCCTGTTTTGACACTACCTAATTTCAATGATACATTTGTAGTAGAGACTAATGCATCTAGAACTGGAATTGGTGCAATTTCACAGCAGAATGGTCATCCAATTGCCTTCTAAGTAAGTCATTATCTTTTAATTTTTAAACACCAAGCTTTGTCTACATATGAAAAAGAATTTTTGGCAGTTTTAATGGCATTAGACAAATGGAAGGGATATTTGCTTGATAGGCATTTCAAGATAAAAATAGATCATTTTAGTTTGAAATATATGTTGGATCAAAGACTAACAACTCCTTTTCCAGCTAAATGGTTACCAAAACTTTTCGGCTTTAATTATGAAATAACATATAAGAAAAGAAGTGAGAATGTGGCAGTAGATGTGTTAGATCAAATTCTAGCTTTTGGATGATTTGAGTATGTATCCGTGAGTATATTTGTGAGTATATATGCACAATATGTATTCAAAAGTTCATGTATTGATTCAACTACTCTGTTACAATCACTCACTCTTAAATGCTCTCTTTTAGACTAATGACGGTTAAGAACTATTATCAACTACTTCCTTTAACTGAACTCAGACTACGTACTTATACATATTTGCTAAAACTCTCACAGCTCAAGCGACACTTCCTAGTGTGGCCTATAGCGATACTTGTAGTGTTGCTTCCAGCGATACTTAGGAGTGTCGCCTGACACTTAAACTATACAAAATGCAAATCCAATTTATATATCTAACGATCTCCCCCTAGGATTTAACATATTGTATTTTGAATAGATTTTTTGAATAATGCAGACCCTTTTTGTCTTCATAGTAAGCTCTTGGAGATATCCTCTAAAATATTTCCTTGTCTTAAGTAAGTTTGTAGAGAGTGATTTTCTTTGAATTTTTCGCTTTAAAATCTTGATTATTACTCTTGTGTTTTCTTGTCTTGATTTCTTTGACCTTTCTCTGTTTTAAACCTTTTAATAAATCTCTTGCTCTTCCTTATCTTGACTCTTGATTATCTTCTTTTGCTCCCCCCTATATTTGATATTAATTCTCTAGAGCCTTCAACTTAATTCAAACTTTTGCGAACCCTCTTCTGCTTTGCATCAAACCAATAATCTTTTCGACTTTCGATCTAACTTTGTACTTCCTTCGACCAAACTTTCACTTTGAACTTTTTCTTTTATTGAACCTCTTTGACTTTTTCTTTTACTAAACTCTCATTTCTTTCGTTGCAAACGCAATACTCTTTTCTCCTCTTTTATTTGTTTCTCCCCCTTTATGATGATTATGATACAATGTGAGCATCATGAATACAATACAAATGTCACCAATTTTCAAGAACATGAATATGCAGTAAGCACCAAATGTAGTAACCAAAGGTTAAAACAACAATTCATTCGATTGAATCAAAGAAAAGTTGATTATATTTTCAGAAAACACATTTTTGAAAACACTCTAACTCCTGGATCACATAGATTACCAGTCTACACATCAATTGAATCATTTAATGAATCAATTGATGATAGCATTGGTAGGATTTCAATTCAATCATTGTGGAATACTATTATTTAGGTATCACTATGAATGTTCCGGCAATGTCACAAAGACATGCATAATGTCACAAAGACATAGAGTGTAATAATACACGTGTATCCTAAAAAATATTTTTATATTATTTGGCTCTAGATATGTGCAAGAAATGAAGTCTGGGATTTGAGCTGAATATCCTCTTGTTTCAATATTAACAATCTCCAAATGAGATGTTGATAGATTATGTGCTAAATCTCCGTGAGAAATTGAAACAAAGACTTTTTAAGAAGTACTTGAGCGGCTAGGAGGGTAATGTTGTTACATTTTTTTTGGGTGAATAGTGTTATACGCTGTATAGGTCCCACCTATACGCCGTATAGCCCTTTTATAGGCAAAATTGTACCCATCTATCCGCCGGATAGGTCTACTTATCTACCGGATAGACCCCTGTTGTCCAATTTCTCGCAATATTTCACAAATCAATCATTTTAGCAACCAAATCCAAACCTCTTCGTTTCAACATCATACATACTTGTCAAAACAACTTAATTGGGTCATAAACAACAGTTGTCATCAATAGTTAATACAAGGATACAAACCCGACTCATTTGGACACTTACAAAAACATGGGCTCAACATAACAAGTTTATGAGATCTCAACTATGATTCAAGGAGATTAGCACTTGTAAACTTACAACAAGTGCATAGCAAGCCTTCTCTAAGCCTTCCCCTTTTCGCAAGTTTCCTTCCGACCCAATTCACTTGCGCCTACAGTATAAATACAACTAAAAGAGTAAGCGAAACGCTTAGTGAATTCTTAGGCAATTAAATAAGTGAACAACTTAACAACTTTTGAATCAATTTGATCAACTTCACAACTAACTTAAACAACTTATTATCCAATTGAACACAAAGTGCTCAATCATGCAACATGGTATCAACTAGTCATTTAAGGTCAATCAATAATTTGACTCTACTACAACTTATCAAAAGTCAATCACTTGATCACAATTCAACAACTTGATCCCAATTCAATAACTTGACATAATTCAACAACTTGAAAACGGCTAACAATTGAAGTCAAGTATACATCTTAATTAATCAACAACTAAATCAACTAACTTGACAACAACAAGATCTAACTATAATTGAAATCAAATAACAACAGGGACCAATAACCGACTTGAATTACTAACGATTTGATTTCGATTAACAACTGGAGTAAATATGAATTGACCAACAACTAGCATATACATGATATGCACAACTATACGGATCCGTACTCTGTTCCACTTTCTCATCTCAACTGAGCCAGCACAAGGCTATGAAATCTCTGCGATGTAGAGCAACCATCTATGGTTCATTTACAACATGAAACCACATACTCCACTGTCAATTGGATCCTCTTACACGGGTGTAATCCGGATCCATTTTGCAGCTCAACTGTGTGGTTCATATATATCTTGAAATCACATATTCCACTGTCAATTGGATCCTATTACATGAACGTAATACGGATCCATTTTGCAACTCAATGGTGTGGTTCATATACAACATGAAACCACCTAATCCACTGTCATATGAATCCTCTTACACGAATGTAATCGGGATTCATTCAATCAACATAACTCATTTAATTACAATATGAACTCACTTTGTTGGATAAATGAAGGTAACGTGCCACTTGAACTCTCCACTTCTTTAACACCTATCAACACCACATAATCAATTTAACAATACAATAGACATGTATTAACATTCATACTACTTCTCTTATCACTAATCAACCATTAATTCAATTGTGCCCGGTTTGACTTTTAAAAGTCAAACTAGCATAGCTTTACCATTCTAGCTCATGAACCAATCTTTAGTGTAATTGCTTAAAACACCACCTCAATTACAAGTAGTAGCATCATAATAACTACTTTAAGCTAACAATTTAGTGGGTTATCATATCAAACCCGAATTCAACTTTTTCTTAGTTGGGTTTATAAGCTTCTAACCAAATTTCAACATTTCATAGTTTGAATTCAATCACTAACAAGTTATAAATTCTTACAAGCATCAATTAAAAAAAATAATCATGAATTGCTTCATCAACTACTATCAATTCTACTCATAATCACTATTTTCTTCCATTTCTAGGTCAAAAGAGTAAGAACATACACTTACCTTGGGTTAGGGATGATAAATATAGCTCCAATTAAGCTTTTCTAACTTCAATTTGATGATTGAAGGCTGATTCTTTCTTCTCCTTTCTTACTCATGTTCTAGAGTCATAGGAACGTATGTGTGGAAGGTTGTAGGTGTGTGTGTGTGTGTGTGTGTGTGTGTGTGATGATAATTCTTGTGTTTTATTAATTAAGGAATTTAATTTGGGTATTTACACTTCTAACGTTCTAGTCTCATTTACTCGGTTTTACACCCCACAACTTAATATCTAAGCAACTCGAACGTTTCGCGAATGATAATAATACACGTAATTTACACCACTAAGCCAATAAAATAAAACATTTACACGTATTAAAGTATTACTTACATTCTTGGGGTGTTACAACTCTCCCCCACTTATTCTGTTCGTATCCTCACGAACCACTCTTGATGCATTACTAGATAATATATCTTCATCAACTCCTCAGGTTCCCAAGTAAGTCCAGAACCCTTTCTATGTCACCACTAGACTACAAATAACGAGATCGACTATCTTCTTATCTGCTTAACTTCCTTAGTATCTTGATCGACTCTTCAACAAAGCTTAACCTATCATTAACTTCATTCTCTGGCAATGGTACATATGTTGCCTCATCAACAAGGCACTTTCTAAGCTACGACACGTGAAATGTGTCATGTATATCATTAAGTTCTCTAGACAACTCTAACCGGTATGCTACTCTTCCAACTTTGGCTAAGATCTCCAATGGTCCAACATACCTTGGACTCAACTTTCCTTGCTTGCGGAAGTGTATAATCTCTTTCCAAGGTGGAACCTTAAGCATCATTTTATCTTCCACTTGAAACTCAATCGGTTTCCTCCTCTTGTCAACAGAAGATTTCTATCTATCATGTCATATTCTCATCCATTTACGAATTTGATCAATCATTTCTATCATATGTTGAACTACATTAATGCTATAAATCTTTCTCTGACCATCGGTCTAAAGATGAAAGACCATACTAATATGTAAACAACAAACAACATGAAATCAACCTTCACAACTTGTAATCAACTTAGTCCACCAATGGATCACCTCAACATCAATGATCAACTTACAAAATTCTCCTTGAACATAATCAATAAACGACTTGAATCAACTAACAATTTGCATACATAGTATGCACCACTTTATAGGTCCATATTCAATCTCCACTTTCAACAACAACTCAACTAGCACATAATCGACTCGTAATCATCTAACAACTGATAAACAACTGAAACAACTAAGAACTGAATTATGTCGAAGACCATATACTCTACTGATTAGACAACTAACATCTTGTGGTCAACACGCCACGTTCATACATTGCACGTAACACCTGAGATTAGCACAAGACTAATTGACATATCTCCACTTATTCAACAATGATTATCAACTGGGGGCCAACATACCACTTTCATACATATTTATACTACTAATCAAATAATAAGTTATAATCAACGTTGACCACTTATATACAACTAATCAACTGAAGTCAACTTATTCTCCACTTTTAATCTTCTCATGACCAACTTGTGATCATTTAGTCTCCACTTTTAATCAACTTATGATCAACTTGTGATTGCTAACAACTTATAATCACTTTTCATCATGTAAATTAGCACCAAACCCCTATTTTGGACACCACTTTTGAACCCTTTAACATCTCCAAAACATACATATATTATAACACTACAAGGACATTAGAACATACTTTAATGTACAACTTCCACCACTTTATAAAATGAAACATACATGTACTTACAACCCTTTAAAAACTGTCAATTTCATTCTTAGTTTCTGGAGTTTCAGCAAATCAACCCCAACAAGCTATTATATCCGTTTTCAATAAACCTTATTCAATTTAAAGACATTCAACCATACTTTCTTTAGGTACTTTTGGTTTTCTCCAGAACATAAGACCTCAGCCAGCACAGCCTCTCAAAATCACTAGATGTAGTTTTTTAACTTTTACTCAAATTACCATGTGACCCGTTTTCACAACTTATTCAAACCACACATTCATATAACTTAAAAATCTTCATTTTCACTTCAAAAGGGCCAACATGTTTGACACCATAACGTACATACATACCGAAAAGCCATAGCATCATCTTACCCATTTAACCCCTACAATACTTACCTTTTGGGTTGGAAGTTGCCAATTAGAGTCATTACTTCTTTAGTACCTAACAATCATTACATAATAATTATAACATAATTATACATAACCATCACTCCAAACAACTCTATTTATCACAATTTCATCATTTATTTACATATATCACCCAGCTTGACTTTTAAAAGTCAAACCAAGTATAACTTTACCAATTATTAATATATAATCCATCTCCATTGATCAATTACTAACAACACTTCTTTATTTCATCGTTACTAACATAAAAAAAAGTCATTTACCATGAATTTAATGAATTTATTCTCAACAAACAATCTCATCCTTCAAAGTATGAGTCAATAAGTTCTAACACCATTTTCCATATCAAATTTGATTAAATGGACCAAATTAAAATAAAATTTTAAATCAATTGACAATCAAACCCGGTCAACATAAGGAAACTTCTAGCTTATAAACAATCTACCTTCATTCCATCAACATCAATTATCTAGTTCAAAAATTGGACTCTTCAAAACCACAATTCAATCTTTGAGAGCTCAACATACTTTTCTATCCCGCTTCCTATTATCATTATTTTAAAAATGCGTTAAATTGCACACATGCTCCTCCCTACCTTGTATGGAAGGACACCTTCTGTATAACTTTTTCTTATCCACTAAGAGCTTCCAACAAACAATATTCTTATGACAACTAATAACTCCCTTATTTCTTCTCATCCAATCTATCTTTGCCACCATATCAAGGAACTATCCCTTCACCCATCCATTTTTTCAATCGATGCAACTTCTCTACAAACACTACTCTGAAAGTCTTCCAAGTGAAACAAAAGTCACATTGGAAACATGTATCATAGCATGCGTTCACTCCCCAACTTATACCTTTTCTCATTTACCTAAAGTACAACAAATAACATTTTTAGTATCTCTGGACACTTAGACAACATTAATTCCTCAGATGTTTCATCTATTCATCATAAACTCGACTCGTAACAACAAAGCAAAACAACTTCTCAAACTTTAGCTACCCCTCTTCTCAAAACTCCACTCATGGCTTTTCAATTGCTGGAAGAATATACAACTTTAACTTCAACACAATTTATCACTACCCATATTTGGGGTGTTAAATTCCTACTCTTATCCATCAAGAAAATCAACACTTGTTTTGTTCTTTATTTAATGATATTGAATTTCTCATATGTCTCAATATAATATAACCACGTTGGCCAGACGTCGTTATACTATACTAAGTTCATATTTCCTTACAATATCGTCAAATATAGTCAAGTTCAAGTGTATCTCATTCCTGATGTCACATATAACACACAACAACTCAACAACCCACTAGCATGTAATAAAATTTAAACAACCATTAGTAATGGTCAACACAATTCACCACAACTAATCATGCAACTCATATACACATATGCATCCATTACAACTAATCATTTGATAATATACTTCTATGCATTCATCACAACTAATCATGCATTCATCTCGGTTTAAGTCTAGGTAAACCTATCATGGATTACCTAATTCTTTTAAACCATCACTCTGATACCAATTTGTTACTTTTTTCTTTTTTTGGGTGAGTAGTGCTAAAAGAAGAAGTCAAATAAAGTCAAGCTTGGTCAAGATTGGTCAACGAAAGACAAAGTCAAGATGGGATTTAAATGAACATGTAATCTCCACGTGCAAGCTGTGGGAGAGCGTTACAATTCTGTTACTGTGTTTCTTGATTAGTTAGTTAGTTAAATGGGGAAGATGAAGTACAAATAGTAGCTTAGCTCAATGGTATCATTTAGTTATCAGTTGTATCTCATTTCCATTCTTGACTCTCAATTGTAATCATTCGATTAATAGTGAAGAGATGATTTCTTGCTCAATTTAATAACAGTGAGTACCTAATTCCTCTGTTCTTGTATTGAATTTCAATTTCTATATGATTTTCTAATTCTTGTATCATATTTGGAAATATCGCATACGGTATTTTCGCTTGTGGATGCATAACGCATTTTATTTAACATCCTTAGTGAATTCTACACCTGCTCTGTTTCTATATGAGAGATAAACCGAAGAAGAGACTTGTTATATTACCGTTTCAAACAGTAAAATCAAATACAGATTCCTAAACAAATCCAAGAACTATATAGTGTACCATATCTAGTGCATTTTAACTACTTATCTGGGAACAAAATCAGATACTGTAACTTCATTTACGGAAACCTGAGATGAACTCGATTTTGATTTTGACATTTCAGGGATTTCAGAACTAGTAATCCTTGTCGAAGAACGGTACTCGTGAAGGAGTGGCATTTCGGGATCAAGGCTACTATGTATGAAAAATGCAGGTTGTGATGGTACTGGAAGTGTGATAGACGAACTATTAAGCATAAGAACAACCGAAGCCATGGTTGGCCTATCGACAACATTTTCTTGAACACATAAGAGCCCAACGTGGATACTTCTAATGATGTCACGCAATGAACCCGATCCTGTCTTCAATGTCAGATCTATCATATCCGACGCAGTCCCATTCCGCCAGCTTTTCCATGCCTACAATAAGATTAACAATTTTGTGTTCAGGATCCCTACACTTCAATTCTAAAAATATGATTATTTATTTATTTTTGGGTGGAAAGGATGGAAACTTACAAAGCTAAGAAGGCCTTCGACGCTCTCTCCATTATGAAAACATGTGTTCGCTAGACCTGTTACCATCTCGAGTACTAGCACTCCGAAGCTAAAGACGTCTGACTTCACAGAAAATTGGCCGTGCATGGCATATTCTGGTGCCATATAACCACTATAAAAGGGCATAGAATGGACACGTAAGCAGTTGCAGTTGGATTGAAAATCTATCACATGTACAATGCTTGAAATTTTGAAATTAATGTTACTACAATGTAGTG
The DNA here is from genome assembly GCA_963921325.1 of Logfia minima. Classification (NCBI taxonomy): domain Eukaryota; kingdom Viridiplantae; phylum Streptophyta; class Magnoliopsida; order Asterales; family Asteraceae; genus Logfia; species Logfia minima. Next base: position 27,549,313 of record OY992772.1, read on the forward strand.
ACAATCAATCATATTCTGGTGCCATATAACCACTATCTCTAAGGTCTTTATGGTTATTCTTGAAGGAAAGCTAACTCCTTTACGTAATCTTACTGTAACGAATGTCATGTAAAGGGAATGTACTTACTAGGTTCCAACAATTCGACTTGTGTCACCTTGAGTTTCTTCTGGTTTAAACAATCTTGCCATGCCAAAATCTGCAATTTTAGGGTTCATCTCTGCGTCTAACAAAATATTACTAGCTTTCATATCACGATGAATGATCCTTAGACGAGAATCTTCATGTAGGTATAATAGTCCCTTAGCGATGCCTTTAATGATGTTGTATCTCTTTTCCCTATCAAGAAGTGTGCGTTTAGTTGCATCTGCATCACCATCATGATTTGGGTATTAGTACATCAGAACATCATATGCATGCTACTGTTACGAGCATTATATTGATGAAACATCAGTAGGTTGATAGCAAATATTAAACAACGTACCAAATATAAATTTATCAAGACTAGCATTAGGCAAGTACTCATAAATGAGAAGTCGTTCACTTCCTTCAATACTGAACCCAAGCAACCTAACCAAATTACGGTGTTGAAGCTTTGCAACTAGCAAAACTTCATTCTTGAATTCTACGTCACCTTGCCCTGAATCCCTTGCTAGCCTTTTTACAGCTATCTCGTGTCCGTCGCCAAGCTTACCCTATATATCATAAGATAGCAAGTATCAAAATTTTAAGAATATCAAGATTCTATTATAAGTTTATAAAATATAACTATCAACGTTATCTGATTGGTTCAAGTTTATAACTGTCAACATTGATTGGTTCTTACTCTGTAAACTGCACCAAATCCACCACGTCCAAGCTTATTGTCTTCGGAAAAGTCATCTGTTGCTGTTTTTATTGTATTAAAGTTGTATTGCAAAGATTCAGCAGTACCAATATCCATAGACGTTTCAGCTAAAAGAAAAATAACACGTTACATGAAGTCTCCTTAGCGAATGTTTCTCTTTGGCTAAAAGGAAAAGAGTTCTTTTGATAAAAGAATGATGTTTTTATAATATAAATCGTTGATCTGTAAGTGCTCTAGTATCTTAGGTTGCGAATTGGGAACTTACTCTGACTGCTTTCGAGGGGCAGTGGCTGTGGTGTTTGCTTTTTCTTCTTTCGTAATCTCATGAAGATACAAAATGAAGCCATTAAAATGACCCCAATAACTACCACAATAACGGCTACTATTATCACGATTCGTGTGGTATTTTTCTTTTCGCCTGCAAAAAATAAAATTTATCACGATGTATGATGTAACTTTGAATAGCTTCCAAAAATAAAATCAAATATCTACATATGTAAGACATAAGTAAAAAGTCGATCATGATTAAGTCTATGATGAAATAGTATGAATGTATGATATATGATCTATGATAAGAAAATCAACAAGCCTGACTGGTATTCAATCGGTTTCCTTAATTTATGATTGATTCTAATAATAATCCTTCATTTTCATGTTTTCTTATATAATTAAGCTGGAGTAAAAATGGAGTAATTAGTAATGATGACCAATCAATGAATTACACTAATCTATAACATTCAAAAACCCATATAACAAGAAAGTTAATCAGTCTAATGACGTATCCATATCTGTCACAAACGTATACGAAATATAATCAGTTAAGATCCTCTCTAATTATATTTTAACATACTTGGTCATGTTATACGTTTTGTGAGAGTAAAAATCTTTAATGTTTTGGCTCTAGCGTTTTAGCCATCTCTTTTGACCAAGTCAGGAGTAAGAACCTATGGGCCCACGCCTCATTCAATCGAGTCCCGTCCATTTCCATGAGCTATGTCATATAGTACGTCAATCACTATTTGATGCGAGTCCAAGTGCGGAAGAACGGACCTTACTGTTTATGGAGGCCCAAGATCGCTTGACTAAATGGGCTTCATGAAAAAAGCTATAATTTGGGCTGTGTTGCTCCGTTTTAGGTCCATGACCTGCGAATCGAAGCTTGGGCCGAGGAGCACGTTCTGGGAGTTATGGAATATTTTATGTTTTTTTTTTTTTTCATTTATCGGACTTTGTTTTCTGGCTAAAGTCCAGCCCGTTTATCTTTTTTGGCCTATTCGAATTTTATGGTGTATTTTAGTGTTCCATTGAGAACCTGGAACAGTTGGTTACGATATTATTGAAATTTCAATTTTTCTCACAAATTGGTGCTTTGCATTTGAGTTGAATTTGCCCTAATTATTGGTATTCTTTGAATCAACAATAATTGGAAGATTTCTTCCTGGTATTCGCGTGAATCAACATGTTCAATTGTGTTATCTCGTTTTTTAATCTACATCACTATTGCAATTCAATTCCATGGCTGATGGTCCTCACGAGTTATTAGATCAATGGTACATGGTTAACTTTATGTAACATTCTGAAAAGTGATCGGTTGTGTTTAATGGCTGCTTTAACCCTTCCATTTAGTTGTAATATTACTAAAGATGTGAATCTTGTTTGCTGTTAGAATAAAAAGGTTAAGAAGAAGATCACAGTACATACCTGGTGGTGTTGACGGTGGTTGAATTGGCGTAGGTGTCTGTAAAATCGGTGGTGGTGGTGGGATGACCAAATTACTACTCCGATTAACAAAGTTATCTATTTCATACCTAAAATTACACATAGGATAAAGTATTCTCCCACCAATACTTCCATTAATAGAAGAGGTTATCTGATTGAATGCATTCTCCAAACATCTATTGCAATCCAACTCCGATAAATCTGGAGTGCATTGTACAAGTGCATATAATGTATAGAAATCGGGCCCAGTCGTGCTCCCATTTGCAAACTTCAATAACGGACCACCCGCTGCAGCTTCAGTTCTCAACTTAGCCAGTAATGGTCTAAGATCTTCATAGAACTGATTAACATCAGTCACTTTTGTGGGGTTTTTCATAGGGAAAAAGTTAACTCCAGTTTGTCTCAATATAGTTTGGTTCGAGTATTTTAACAAACAATAATCGTAGTAACCTGTTGCTTCCTTTTGGTTAAGACAACGTTGTCGTATTCTAAGACTGGCGTTATTGACACAACTTTGACATACGTCTAGGTTTATATCACCTCGACAAAGAGCGATCGAGTGGACTGTATCGATACCTTGGCCTATTGAGATGTTGAAGAAACCAAAGCCGGAGTTGGTGGTTGGGAGGATGGATAGAGCGGTGTCAAGATTTCTTTGGAACGTACCGTTTATGGTATAGTTTGATGAATTTTCACAGGGATAGTTATTGAAAATTGGTTGAGCTAAGGTGGTGGAATTGATAAAAATTATGAAAATTAAAGAGAACAAGATGAGAAGTTTTTCGGAGAGGATCAACATGGTTTAGGTTAGTGAAAGAGAAAGGATGGTAATGCAGAGTATTTATTTTGTCAAATTTGTTCCTAACAACAGGGAGCTTTTACACAACAATTAGATGGACCGTTTCGTTTTCCCATATGGGTTATATGTCTGGGAGCAACTCTCATACGAGAGTGAGACGTATTGACCGGAGTTGTCGAATGTCAACCATTTTTTTTCTCCAGGAAATCAGAGTTATTATGCATATATAAGCGTATTGATTTTGGCTTGTATAACTTCAAAGGAATAAAAGACCCGATAAGTTTATGGTCCATATTATTCTACTCCCACACGTTTTCTCTTTTACAATACATATATGGTTTAGGTTTCGTTGTTGACTTGTAACATGAACCACCTACTAGAAAGTATCTGCTTATTTCTATTTTTTGTATTATAATTTTTACGTCAAAATATGTTTAACCTTGAATAAATTACCTTTATCTTAATCTTAATTACATGTAAAGCATCTTCCTAATATTAAATTCAACAATATTTATGCTCAAAGTTCAAATTGCCTTCAAATTTCATTAATTATTTCAATCTTTTCAAGTTAACTATTGATTTCTAATATATATTAATAACCAACTCAAACTTTATACTTTGCACATCCTTTTCTAAAAAATTTAAGATACCATTTCAATGAATCTTTTACATTTTTACAGAAAATAAACAATTCATTAAACCTTATTACTTAAACTTTAAAATCAAATTTTAAAGTTATTGTTTTTTATTTAATTTGATGTAATACGTTGTCAACTTTCTTTGATGTTGCTAATATATAATTAAACATTAAAACTTGTTATATCATCACTAATCAGAAAACGATGATACATATTCTATATAATAAATTGTGTGAATTTATTCATCATCGGCAGTATGTGTAGGTACACTATATAACATCTTCACGTAATCTTAAAATTTCAATAGTATTTTAAAATTACTTTCATATGATTATGTGCCTCCATTGTTAACTACACCTTTTGAAAGTAAGTTTTTAATAAAATTACGCATCACTAAAAATTAAACATTCAACCATTACACTATTAAATTAAAACTAAAATTACACAAAACAACATATCATAGATATTCGATCATATAAAGTTATAATTAGTCGGGTTCTTACTCAAGGCGACATTTATGAATATAAAATATGATAATGGTCAACAATGATAATCGTCTTAATGATAATGATTGTAAACTTTTTTTTCAATTTCATCTATACTTTATGTTATCACAATAATTATATTTTAATTATTATTTATTTTATATTTCAAATAAAAATAATTATGAGGTGTATAAACTAAAAGAAGCAATTAACTATAGATTGATTTGATTTTTAGTTTCCATATTTATGTATTATTGAAAGGGACATAAATGTAATTTTTGATTTTCTAATTTTTAAACATTAAACCTTGTAGCTAAATGCTTTATAAGGATTTAAGATGATTTAGATTTCAAATAACGGAAACCTATTATTTTAATTAAATATCAAAAAATGTAGAACTTATAACCTTAACTATCAACATTTACATATTCATTTCAATATACAATTGTCTTATATTAAGAAAATTAATGAGAATAACTATCTTTTACTATGCGTGAGCAATTACAACATTATATAAACATAATTGAGTACTTTAGACATGAGATCAGCAAGTTGCAAGTGAGAAAGAACTATCATGAAAACATGGATTTGCAAGCATCTGGAAATTTATATGCCCAAGAAATATTACCTTTAATAGTAAACTTGGTGTCCAAGGCCTGTTTAGTTGCTATAATCTCATAAGGGGAATTACTAGTAATCAAGATATCATCAACATAAACCGATAGGGCAGTAAATTGACAACCATTGGATTTGACAAACAAAGAGTAATTATTCTTGGACTGAGTAAAGCCCAAATCATTTAAGAACTTGGTTAACTCCTGATTCCATTGTCTATAAGCTTTTTTTCGCCAATATAGAGATCTAACAAGCATGCATACTTGTCCTTGGTGAGCTTTAGAATACCCTTCAGGTGGAACCATGTAAATTTCTTCATCAAGTTAACCATGCAAAAATGCATTGTTAACGTCAAGTTGATGAAGAAGCAACCCTTTTGCTGTAGCTATAGCAATAAGTACTCTAACTGTTGCCAATTATGAATGAATGGGTTAATGACCAGCAAGTAGAGATGTAAGTTCCCCTGTATTGTTGTTATGTTGTTTAATAGAAAAATGTAAGTTAGAGTTCTTGTGATAGCAGAATTCTGTTCATATAATATAAATGGTTGATCTAGTCGTTGTCTGTCTATTAAGTGCAAACTTCAAACTTACTCTGACTGCTTTCGAGGGGCCGCGGCTAAGGCGTATTCTTCTTTCTAAATCTCATGAAGATACAAAATGAAGCAATTATCTTGACAGCAATAACTATCACAATAAGGGCGATTATTATAACGATTCTTGTGGCGATTTTCTTTTTACCTGCAAAGAATATAAAGTGTCAACATGAAAGATGTAGTTTTGAATATTCTTTGTAAAATGATAGCGAATTTTTACTTATGTGGGACATAAGTAAAGTCATGATTAAATTTATAAATTCTTAATAATAATGTGAATATAAGGTTTCTAGTCATTTCCCTGTAAATCATGATTAAATTTATTTATATTACTTAAATCGACACATTTTTACAAGTACGTTACCTACCTTAGTAATAAAATCGGTTCGTTACCTGTGTTGGAACAAAAGTGAAAGTAGGTTGCCAATCTATGCCTTTAACCCTTAAAAACAACATGACCGGTTTGATTACAAAATAAATCAATTTTTCGTGTGGACTCTTTTGATGTTCATGATACAACGTACAGAGGGTTTGTATTTGGTTTAATTACTTTTTGTCCAATTCCATTCATTGTTAGGATTCTGAAGCCTAACAAAAAGAAAACGAGAAAAGCTGAACCAGTTAGTTTCGCCCTACAAAGGTACAAACTATCAAAGCTTTTCTTAAAGAAGAATCATTGTTAACATCAATGATTTCAAAGGCCCGTTGGCTTGTTGACGTTGTAAAAATACCCCCAACTACATTTTATTGTTCCCATTTTCCTTAATTGAAAATCCATGTCGTAGAATTTGACAAACGTTGCAGTTATATGATTGGCAAAGACTAGAGGAGCTGTTGAGGCCTAGGTTACATTCAACTAATGTCCCATGGAATCTTAGCAACTCGTTGCCATCAGCTAGACATCGAGGATGCTTCTTTTGGAGTTTGTTAGCTTTGGCTTTGACAGTTTCTCGATGTTCTTCAAATTCAGATAGTGTTCTTTGCATATTGTGGACCTTTAAGATCCTCTCTATTCCCCCTGAAATCGCATGGGATGTTGACCAACTTGTTTTGTAGATTAATTCTGCGATTTTCCTTGATGAATCTCCTTCATTGAGCTCAGTAACTGCCAAATCAACAAAATCAACCAGTTATGTCCTAAACAGCTCATGTAACTTAACTAAAAGAGGAGGATATGTAATTGTACAGATTTGTGGAGATCCAAGGTTCAAATCGCATTTAGCGCAAACAATTTTTAGGGGCCACGCTCTCCTTAGAGAACCAATGTGTGGAGGTGGGTTTAATCCGCTTTGAATAGTGACACATAAAAGTCTGGTCTATTAGTTTTGTTCAAGTTTTTATTTTGTTAAAGTTCAAGAAGATAATATCAAGTCAGGCTTAATTTAAGATTTAAGTTTGAATCGAAATTTCTAAATAGTTATGGTGATGATGTCCATGTTGGGTCAGAGACTCCACTAAATGTAATTTATAGATGACAAATTCACTTTAAGTGTTCTTAAAAGTTCACTGCATCTGTTAGCAGTGAACAGTTAGAGTAGAAAAGAGAAACTATCGCTGATCAAAATGATCAGCGAACAATAACACTTAGAATATCTTTTGATTTACTCTAATCACTGCATGTGTTGGCAGTGATTCTCTCGTAACTTGAAGTATTCATAATGTTATCATCACTCGCTGATGAACACTTAACCTTCAGAGTTACTAAGGTTGTCGCTGAAAAGAACAAGTATCATCTGCTGAAGTCGAAGACTGAAGACAGAGACAGAGAGCAGTTCAATGAGGTGGAAATCATCACTGCTCTATTAACCAGCGGTCCATGCCTTTATCCCAGAAAGTACATTAGGTTTGACAAATACCTAATGTACAATAGAAGGTCAACTAATGCAGCACACAAGAAAGCGTGCATATCTTTTCCAAGATATGTACGAGCACTTATTGTACAATTGCATTTAATTCCTTGTACCTTCTTCTGTTACCTAGGATTAAAGTAAAATATAAACTTTATTCTTAGAATGTAATGTCACTTCCAAACTTTGGAAGTTGCTTTATTGTCCCAACTAATATGGTGTTGACATGTGTAGATCTTATCTCTCATTGTGTGAGAGTATAAATATCACGCTCAACAACCATATTAAATGTCCAAAATTTTGTATTTGCGATCAACCTGTGATAAAGCACGTTCCTGCTAATCAGTGAACCAAATGCCTTCACTTATCTGTTAAGTGTTGATCACTGAGTATTATCAACGAGCTCTTCGCTGATAATCTGTTGAGACCAAATTTGTTACAAGTTAGTTTACTTAGACTTGTCTGTCTTGTTTATTTCCACAAGTAAACTTTGTAAAGTATTCAGTTCATTCAAATCAATAAAAGAAAACTTTAAACTTGAATTTGTTTGTCTATTTACATTTGTTGTTAATAGTTAAACGTTTTATTTGACAAACCGGGACCAACAGTCCAGTTCAAGTCCAAGACAAGCTACGAAGTTCAAGTATTTTGTTGTTTAATTTCAATGATTCACTATCAAAATTTATGTTTCAAGGGTTCTACTACAAGAAAAATGACATCTAGCGACGACACTTATTGAGGTGACATCAGTGTTGTCGTTAAAAAGCCTCAAAAAGACAAAATATCGTCTGACTTTGACCAAGATTTGCATGTCGTCGGTAAAGGTCGTCGATAAAGGGTTTTTTAATTTTATTTTTGATTTTTTTAGTTTAGCGCCAATATAATATTTTCCCGGGTTGACATTTATGTGTCATCGTTAAAGGGTTTCTTAATATTTAAAGTATAATGGTCATCGTTAAAAGTTTTTACCGACGACACTTTATGTATTAAATAGTATTTAACAAATAGAAATTAATTATAAACATAGTTATAATTATAATGATATAATTTTATACCAATTAATAATTGATTTTATTTTTAATTATTGTTTTTATAAATAAAATGCTTTTAATTAATTAAATAGATAATTATAAACATCCTTCATTTAATCATAATTACATTTTGTGTTAAACATTAATAAAATAATTAGAAAGGAATTAGTTTTAATTTTAAACGATTTATAGTTTAATCAAACGCGTTATGATAAGGCGTTTGATCAAAAGCCTTAGGGGTTTGAACAAATGCCTAATGGTTTGACGAAATGCCTTAGAGTTTAATCAAACGCCTAATGGTTTTGAACAAACGAATTAGGGTTTTGATAAAACGTCTTAGGGTTTGATGAAACGCTAAGGCGTTTGATCAAACGCTTCACGGATTTGAACAAACGCCTAACGGTTTGATGAAACGCCTTAGATTTTAATCATGAACGCCTTCACCGACAACCCTTCACCGACGACATGTCGCCAGAGTAGGTCCTATGGGACGACAAATGGCAGTTTAACGACGACTTTTTGTCGCTGGAAAATCCTTGTTTTCTAGTAGTGTTCATGATGTATTATCTCAAAAGGTGTTATCATTGGGGATCTTACCCTAAACCTCTACCAACTTTCGAATCTCCATTATGGTTTCTTTGATTATTTGTTATAGGTGATCTTGTTGGCTTGTGATGATAATGTTGTGGGCCCGGTGTACCAGGTTTAAGAGTACCCTCAAATCTTGATGACACACCCTCATAATCACCACCATTTCCATCTTGAAAAGAACCAAAGCCTGTGATTTTGAGTTCACAATTTGAATTTGATAAAATGACTTCGTGTGCAATTGGGTTTAAAAGTTCTGAGCTTCCAATGGATCTTGGACTAGCATTTGTTGTTGCTGCTGTTTCTATTGTTGATGGTTTTTCTTCCATGTGTCTCTTGCTTCCATGAATGACATCTTTGAGATTTGCCAATGATCTTGAACATCCTGATTTCCCTCCCGTTGTTGATGATTTTCTCGTTCTGGTTACTATTTTTCTCAAATTCTTCTTCCGAAGATTTGGATCATGAACATCAGCTGGTCCTGATTGGCAGTTCAATGACTTCCTTAAAGCAAACCAAACTGCAGGCATCTTTGTGTATTTTTGTGTTATTCTGGAATCATGGAAAAAAACCACAGAAATAAAAGTACGTTGTATTATGAGGTAATGAACTCTTAAATAAAACCAAGTGTCAAATGAAACCCATCCATCACTTTTGGGATTTTCGTATGATCTTGTGGCATCTTTTTGAGAATACTGTAATGAACAAAAAGTCAACAGTTTGACTTAGATGTATAGAAGGAAATATATGTATGAAAAACGAATTTAAAAATGTTTTAAAAGAAATTCTAAACAACTTGGAAAATTAAATGAAATCGCTATTTAACAGAGGAAGTGAGACGATGGTCACGAACCGACGAATAGAATATTAATAAGTTGATATATTTTATTTAGGTTGACATGCTAATATTTTTACTTATATTATGAGCTCAAAAGTACCATTTAGTTATTCGTACTGCATAGTTTCTTAACGGCTGTTTTGTATAGGTTAAAAAATGTTTTAAAATGAAATTAGTTATGGGTTAATTCATATTGGTCGTAGCCAGCACTATTTTTATTCAAACATTTAAAATTTAATGAACTCAAGTATTTTTTTGATAAAGTTTGAGTTGTTTTGAACGGCATAGATTGTTCATTCGGGTTGAAATGAACAAATTTCAAACAATTTATGAGCTCTAATGAATATTTAATTTTTAATTAATTATTTTACTTTTATAACTTAAAATTTATAACTTCGTAAAAATAGATGTATAAATAAAAGATTCATAAAGAAATTAAAGATATATTACTTGTTTAGAGATATTTTTTTCAATTAAAATACTTTTTGACTAAATTTTAAAATAGTTCATTTTGACCCAAACCTGTTTGAACCCCTGCACGCTATGATCCATACCCGTTATGATCCCTATCCGTTTTGACCCGTAGTCCGGACCCACCTACCCACCTGTTTTGTCACTGATTATAGGTAACAAAATAAACTTTCATTGTGTGATTAATGAAACTTTTTATTTTTAATATTTTATTTAAATAAAACCTAACTATAGCACGTAACATGACGTGATGAGTTAATCTTTATCCTTAAAGAAAAAATGTGAAGATCCACTGCCATCGACACGTCATAAATTACTCTTTCATTGATACCAACCAATAGTAAAATGGACTAATTATTGGTCATTCAAGCTAGCATGATGAAGATATGAAGTATTCATTCATTAATGTTTCAAGGATATAAATAAAATGGTGGCAAAACAAAAGCTAGGCTAACACCCATCCATCCATCCATAGTTGGATCTTTTGCTAGAAGATCAAGATTAATCCTTAAAAGGGCCAAACTTGAAGCTTGATGATCACTCTTGAAAACATGCAAGAATTTCAAAACGGTAAGTTTTTGAAATATATATATGCTTAGTAAATCCAAATATAGACGAGCATATTTAGTACACTACTAAATAATATTAACAACCACCACAACAACAATAATATTTCTTCCGTTTTAAAAAGGATATCTTTTGAAAAAAATGTTATATTTGTAATAGTTTAATTAAATGTTAATTTTACCCTTTGAATTAAGAAAAATTTGACTGAAAATATTTAATAAATAAGTTATTAAAAAATAATAAATGAGAGTAATTTGAGAATTTAATTATTTTCATAATTACTTTTTATTAATGAATAACTTTTTTTTAAAACAAATAAAAATAATAAAATGCACATTTAAAAATAAAAATAATTAGGCAAATGGAGAAATGTTTGCCTTTAATCATGGATCATCATGATACCATTTAGACTCGTCAATTAAAACATAAATAGAATTAACAACATGATCGACCAACTCACATCATCAATCACCTCATCGATCAATGTTTTTTAATATCTACAGACGTAATATATATATATATACATATATATCTATATTACTTATCTATATCTATACTACTTAATAAAGCATTTGACACATTTGCATGTCTTACAAAAAGAGTAATAGTAAAACACTATTTTACCCTTCTAATCATATTTATTAGTTTTTTAATAACTAAAGTTAATGCAATTAAATACCCTTCTAACCATCTTTATTAGTTTTTTAATAATTGAATTTAATGCAATTAAATACCCTTCTAATTATCTTTATTAGTTTTTTAATTATTAAAATTAATGCAATTGTAGCTATTGATATAATTTTTGATGAAAATGAATATTATATACAAATTGTAGCTATCTTCTATATTAATATATAAAGAGTTTGACATATTCATAAAAAATCATACAAAAGAGATACTGGAAAATTTTTATTTATACTATTATGTAAACGGGTTACATCAAAAGTCTTAAATCACTTAAAAAGGGAACACAACATTTAATGAACAAGGTATAATCACTTAAACAATTAATTATTATTTCTTTGTAACCGTCATTTATTCAATTTTCTCATTTAATGTCTTTATTAAATATTTGTAATTTAATTTGTACAACTTTCAATTCTTATAAAATTATGAGACACCATTTAACTTAATTTAGAAATGTTCTATTTAGCGGGTCAAAATTTAATTCGTAACCCGAGCTCAAAATGTTTTTATAAATGAATTGGTAGTGTGAAAGTAATTAGTTCGGACATGACCCGTATAACCCACTTATGCTAACAGGTTGAACCGTTTGGGTTTGATTTTAAGTTAGCCGGTAGATTTCGTGTCAAGTGGGTTAAAATTAGCGAGTTAACAAGTTGATTTCGGATTGAAAATTTTCTTTCAAAATATATGTTTTCTAAACCCGAACTTTGACCCGATCATTTATTTAATTTTCTCATTTAGTATCTATATTAAATATTTGTAACCTAATTTTAAAACTTTCAATTCTTAAAATTAGGGGACACCATTTGAGTCGGATCAGTAAACAAGTTTTAGTAGCGGTTCAAAAGTTAATTCTCAATTCTTATAATGAGTTGACATGACGAAAATAATCAATCTGAACACAACCCACTTAACGCACTTATGTAAACAAGTTGACAGGTTTGGTTTAATTTCAAGTTAGCCGGATTATTTCGGGTCAAGTGAGTTAAAATTTAACATTTGAACTTTGATCGATCTTAACTTGAAATTAAAAGCATTGCAGGACTTCAGCTTAAAATTTGATGGGTAAAAAATCATAACCTTAACCATACCCAGTTTTAGGGATGGTAATTCGGGTTGGGTCGAGTCGATGGTGTACGTTGGCGGGATGGTGGGTTAGAAATGGTCAACCCAAACCCAACATAATTATTAAAGCGGGTTGAGAATTTCAACTCAACTCAAAACCCATTAACCTGGATTGGATTCGACCCAGGTAACGCTAGTAGTTATACAATAAGACTGTTCGATCTATCACACCTTCGAATGTTACTGCTTAATTTTACTAATCGCCATATTCAACTAGTATGTAATCATAGTTGAAGATGATTAACCATTCATATGATTTTCATAAAGAGTATTAACTACCAATGAGTTCTTAAATATTCTATACGATAGGAGATTCAATTATAATGATAAATTTTTTCGGTTGAGGTTACTCGAGGAAAGGCGGACATTTTTATATTAAGATGCACGCAATTTAAAATGGGTATTATCTTGACTGTTTTTGATCTTTCTCTAGCATCTAATGACATTTTTCTATAAATGTCAGGAAACTAAGACCTCTTATAAGTACATTTATATGCTTCACAGGTAGGTCACCTTGGATGTAAACTTTTCTTGATTCTAAACTTTTCTTGCTTTTTCCCTCTGTTTCTATTTTAATTTAACGAGGACACAATATTGAAATTTTGTATTCCGAAAGAAGTCGATTAGCACAAATTGTTTATAAAATCATGCTAAAAAGTATAAATAAACACTTTGTTGTCATCTCCGAAGAAAAGACAAAAATCGTTTCGTTGGTGACGTGAAGCACTACAAAACTCCAACGCCCGCCACCGATCTCTTTTTTCCCTAAATTTAAAATATAACAATTTCAACGCCACTGAATTATCATACCCCTTTTAGATTATTTAAAACACAAAACGAATTTCAACAAGATTTTATATTATAGAGATAAAATGGTTGCTCCTGATGAAGATGATAGTTATTCTAATTATTTCTTTGATTTCAGTTTAGAACACATTCCTGTCCCTGGTGGTCAACTTCCTTCTCTTGAATCAGATTTCCATTCGTCATCCAATCTTATCAGGTCAGTTTAATCTTTTGATGTAATTAATTGATATTCCATGAATGATCGGAAAATATAATAATTTATAAATAGGGTTTAGTTTATGGAAATGTGACTAAGACGCCAAGTCTGTTATGTGTATTCAAATTCGTTTTAGTCTATTGTATGCATAGTATTAAACTTTCATATATTGTTCTCGTACGTATCCGACCTCTTATTATTTGTAACCAATGTTTTGAAACTCGGTTTTTTCCTTGACCCGGACTAGCTCCCTGCCGCCTGGTTTTCTGTTCTGATGTACTGTTGTTGCTGGCATGCTACTGTTCTGTTGGGCTGCTTCCTGTTTGGTATTTACTTAAATTTGTTCAAAGCCCAAAAATGGTCAAAGTTCAAAAAGTGGCCCAGAAAAATTACAAAAGCCCTATTAAATAGGGTTAGTTTCAATATACCAATTGATCTACTCAACCTACGAAAACAACAACTTACATAACATAGTTTTCAATGTAGTATTACAATTTCCAACGCAGTATTTTCTTTATTAAATTGGTATATTTAGTAATACCCATTAAATATTAACCCTATTTTACGTTCATCACGATTTTCAAAAAAGATTTGCAGACACCATCACCATTTTCATCACCATCACCATTTTCTCCAAATCGAGTGGTTATTCACCGGAATCGGTTTTGTTCTTGTTATCGAACCACCACCACCACAAGTTAATTGGATCTTGCACTCAAACTCCGGCCGACTCTGAGAAGCTATCTCGCGCTCCACCACCGTCATCTCAGTTTGAATCCACCTCTAGATCTAAACGAAACTCATACTTTGAATGCACCACCGTCATCTATGTTAATTTAGATTTTGGATTTTAATGTTATTGTTATTTGCTTTAGATCTTGAAGTAAGAATTGATTGTTAATGGTGATTAGTGGATTTGGCCGGATTTTGGTGTTTAATCTTTTCATCCCTCGCAAGAACGAATGGTATCCGGTCATAAGAATGATGGTCAATAAAGGAAAAAACAGGTCAAGGTTTCAAAACACTGCTTGTAACTACCGGGTAAAACGTGTTTTTGATGATGTGCCGATGACTAGTCAAATGAGGTGGCTACTTATTAGGGTTGCCTACCTGCTATGTAACGAATAAGTTATCGGATGCGATGCAACAGTATCAATAACTAAAAGTTTGATTGAAAAATAGAGTTTAAGTCATAGTTATATACATTTCTAGACATACTTACCATTATAAATATAATAACATCGAAGTGCTAAATTCAAAGCTAAGTTGAGATATGTAGTGATGACTTTATGAGCTTGTATTAGGCCGGATTTATCAACTATGGGTTGAAACTTTCACTAGTATTAACTGAGTTCGGAACTAGGAATTAACATGTATTTATTTATGAGCTACTGGAGATATAGGAGGGAGGGGGAGGGGGATTGAAACGAATTCTTGTGTTTTGAGGCCATAATAACGTGTTTTTCTCATGATTTGGGATTATAATATTAAAGTTTGAATAATCCAATATTCAGAAAACTGATTCTTGAGATGAATGTAAAATAACAACCTACGAATAGCTTCAAAAATGTATTATCTAATGATTTGGTGCTAATATATCAAGTCACAATAATCACTTTGAAAATCCATGTTTATATGATCCATTGATGTTCTTGAGGTAAAACAAACTATAAATGGCTAGAATGCCCTGTTGTACATGGTTGGGGGTTCAGTTAATGTTTAGTATGAAGGGCAATCTTGACAATCAAACTATTATATAGATAAAATAACTACAGTGCAATCCCAGTAAATTGTTAGTTTCATAGTAATTCGATAAGTATATACGTGTTTTTGAAACATATATATTTGGTACTTGAATCTATTCGTAGTATACCAATAATCCATTTCAATGTAGCAGAGCAGGATTTCTGGACTCATCTGGAAAAACTCATTATAATGAAGAACATGGGTCGAGAAAAAGGTACATTTAAAGTTTATGTTTGTCGTTGTTGACAAAATAATGTTACTTTCATTAACTCACATCCTTATATTCAAAGGAATTTTTGTGTTGTTTTATATTATTTTAGGATGAATCCTGCTTCATGTTCTACTGCAGATACTAAAGCATGCAGAGAAAAGAGGAGGAGGCATCACCTGAATAAAAGGCATGCTTCTATCTTCTTCTCGCTTTTGTTCTTATCACAAAATGGAAATTCTTTAATGCTGACTTTTTTAATTTTACTTTATGGGGTCGACTGAAAAGGTACCAAGAGCTAAATGAAATTATCGACCTTGGAAGGCCACCCAAGATAGATAAGATGGTTATTTTGGGGGATGCCATTCGAAGGGTGATTCAGTTGAGGGTTGAAGCTATGAAGATTCAGGATTCTACTCAAGATTTGCTGGCCAAAGTGAATGAGTTAAAGGTACAATATTTGAAACATGATTTTTGCGATAACAAGTTTTATACTTTTCATGTCCCAAACACTTAAACAACTAATTCTGATTATGATGATAACACAATTGCATTTTAATTACATACGCCTACCACTTAAGCACACACACTACATATGTCCTGCAGCCTGTACTATTACTGCTAAATATGTTCAATTCTGATTATCAGTATAACATAATTTCAAACCAGACATCCACATACCTCGTTAGTGTAAACAGTGTGTAGTCACTGGAGCCTCATAACTTTTTTTACATGTTAGTAGACTGAAAAGAACGAGCTGAGAGATGAGAAGCAGAAACTGAAGGTAGAGAAGGAAAGATTAGAGCAGCAAGTGAAAGCCTTTAGCAGACCTCCTGCCACGGCAGCCTTCTTCCCGCCACCCCATTCTGCAATGTCTGTCCCTTTTCCTCCAAGCCCCATTTTTGACGGAAAGTTTATATCGATTATGCGATACCATAGGGTTCCAATGTGGCCGTTTACTTCTACTGCTGCTGTTGATACCTCTGAGGATCATGTTCTTCGTTCCCCTCTTGCCTAGAAATAGAATATCCATTTTTTGTGTAGATGAAAATGACCCTTGACCGTCTTTCATTGTTTAACCTTAAGTTTTTGTGTAAAAACAAGCAATCTTTACATGGAGATATTTAACTGTTCCATGAATATGACTATTGACCGTTTTCAATGAATGATGAATGACAACCATTTGCAAACATGTTCCAGTACGATTTACAACATGCATCATCAATGACAACTCACCTGGTCAAAGAGTATCTTTCAGTTCAAAGTTCCCACAATTTTGTTAAGTTTGCTACTATTTACAGTCAAGTTCAAGTAGGTTCCATAGTTGGTCCAAGTTAACGTTCATGTGTTCCCGTGGAAGTCCCCTGCAAGTTTTTCAAGTTCAAGGTTTGGTATGAATCAAAATCAGAATCTTATTTTTCATTTGGAATTCATTCTCTAGAGAACTGACATTTTGTCTTCTGTGAGATTTATCTTATTAGGATCTCTTTTTAGATTCATTATTATCACAAATTCTTTGTCACCAATTAATGTGACAACAGGGAGTTTTTAAATTTGAATTTAGTGTTTAGATTAAATTAATCTATTGGTGCATATTTGGTTTTACTGTATTGTTTGAGTGACAAAGTATTTGGAAAAACTGCATACGGTATTTTGGCTTGTGGATGCATAACGCAATTTATTTAACATCCTTACTGAGTTTTACACCGGCTTTGTTTCTTTATGAGAGATAAACCGAAGAAGAGACTTGTTGACATGTGCAAAAACAGTAAACGCATTCGCTTATTAGGTCAGAAACTGCACCTCTCAGGGTATTCGTGCTTCTAATGAATCGGAACTGTAAAATATAAACAGATCAAAACTTACATGTATAATGAAATAGATAGCACAATGCATGTTTGACCTTAACAACATAAAGTAAACTCAAATACAGAATCCTAAACAAATCCAAGAACTATATAGTGTACCATATCTAGAGCATTTTAACTACTTATCTGGGAACAAAATCAGATACTGTAACTTCATTTACGGAAAACTGAGATGAACTCAATTTTGATGTCGTCAAAAACTGTACTCGTGAAGGAGTGGCATTTCGGGATCAAGTCTACTATGTATGAAGAATGCAGGTTGTGATGGTACTGGAAGTGTGATAGACAAACTATTAAGCATAAGAACAACCGAAGCCATGGTTGGCCTATCGACAACATTTTCTTGAACACATAATAGCCCAACATGGATACTTCTAATGATGTCACACAATGAACCCGATCCTGTCTTCAATGTCAGATCTATCATATCTGACGCAGTCCCATTCCGCCAGCTTTTCCATGCCTATAATAAGATTAACATTTTTTTGTTTAGGTTCCGTACACTTCAATTCCAAAAATATGATTATTTTTTTTTTGGGGGGTAAGGATGGACACTTACGAAGCTAAGAAGGTCTTCGACGCTCTCTCCACTATGAAAACATGTGTTCGCTTTACCTGTTACCATCTCGAGTACTAGCACTCCGAAGCTAAAGACGTCTGACTTCACAGAAAAGTGGCCATGCATGGCATATTCTGGTGCCATATAACCACTATAAAAGGGCATAGAATAGACACGTAAGCAGTTGCTCGTGGATTGAAAATGTATAACATGTACATGTCTTGAAATTTTGAAATTAATGTTACTACAATGTAGTAAAAAATCTATCATATTCTGGTGCCATATAACAACTATCTCTATGAAGGTCTTTATGGTTATTCTTGAAGGAAAGCGAAATCGTTTGAGTAATCTTACTGTAAAGAATATCATGTAAAGGGAATGTACTTACTAGGTTCCAACAATTCGACTTGTGTCACCTTGAGTTTCTTCTGGTTTAAACAATCTTGCCATGCCAAAATCTGCAATTTTAGGGTTCATCTCTGCGTCTAACAAAACATTACTAGCTTTCATATCACAATGAATGATCCTTAGACGAGAATCTTCATGTAGGTATAATAGTCCCTTAGCGATGCCTTTAATGATGTTGTATCTCTTTTCCCAATCAAGAAGCGTACATTTAGTTGCATCTGCATCACCATCATGATTTGGGTATTACTACAACAGAACATCATATGCACGCTACCGCTACAAGCATTATATTAATCAAACATCATTAGGTTGACAGCAAAAACTAAACAACGTACCAAATATAAATTTATCAAGACTAGCATTAGGCAAGTACTCATAAATGAGAAGTCGTTCACTTCCTTCAATACTGAATCCAAGCAACCTAACCAAATTACGGTGTTGAAGCTTTGCAACTAGTAAAACTTCGTTCTTGAATTCTAGGTCACCTTGCCCTGAATCCCTTGCTAGCCTTTTTACAGCTATCTCGTGTCCATCGCCAAGTTTACCCTATTTATCGTAAGATAGCAAGTATCAAAATTTTAAGAATATCAAGATTCTATTATACGTTTATAAAATATAAAATATAACTGTCAACGTTATCTGATTGGTTCTTACTCTGTAAACTGCACCAAATCCACCACGTCCAAGCTTATTGTCTCCGGAAAAGTCATTTGTTGCTATTTTTATTGTATTAAAGTCGTATTGCAAAGATTCAGCATTACCAATATCCATAGACGTTTCAGCTAAAAAAAAATAACACGTTACATGAAGTCTCCTTAGCTAATGTTTTCTCTTTAGCTAAAAGGAAAAGAGTTCTTTTGATAAAAGAATGATGTTTTTATAATATAAATCGTTGATCTGTAAGTGCTCTAGTATCTTAGGTTGCGAATTGGGAACTTACTCTGACTGCTTTCTAGGGGCAGTGGCTGTGGTGTTTGCTTTTTCTTCTTTCGTAATCTCATGAAGATACAAAATGAAGCCATTAAAATGACCCCAATAACTACCACAATAACGACTACTATTATCACGATTCGTGTGGTATTTTTCTTTTCGCCTGCAAAAAATAAAATTTATCACGATGAATGATGTAACTTTGAATAGCTTCCAAAAATAAAATCAAATATCTACATATGTAAGACATAAGTAAAAAGTCGATCATGATTAAGTCTATGATGAAATAGTATGAATGTATGATATATGATCTATGATAAGAAAATCAACAAGCCTGACTGGTATTCAATCGGTTTCCTTAATTTATAATTGATTCTAATAATTTTTTTAGAACGGCAGATATTATTAAAGAAACTAGCAAGGAGCTAGAAATACAACGCAAGATAAATCAAAGGGTTCATGGACCAACTTGTCCACGAAATTTTGATTTTCTTGTTCCGATTACAAAACCAAGAAAAAGAGAAATCAAATACTATGAAAAATATCGTTACAAGATGGAAAAAGAGAACCGTGGACTAAGTCGTTTCTATACTTCCAAATCGCCTAACAAGTAGTAACTATGATCGAATCAATAATCTGATGTTTTCCTTTCGGAAAATTCAGATCATCAAGCCAAAGGAATAGATCGCGATGCTTGAAACATTTGGAGGAGAGATATCGAGCCATATAAAGATCTTGAGCCAGATTGCCAAGGAAAAACTACAACTCCAGAGGATATGATCAATAACTTCAATGTGCATATCACAAATAGGACATGACACGGATTGAATATCAATACCTTTTAAGCTCAAGTTCCATCGGTTTGGGGGCCTATCGCGAAGAGCACGCCATATCATAATATTAACCTTTTTGGGGACAAAACGATTCCACCTAGTTTTCAACCCAATACTCGGCAATAAAATAGAATCGAGGTGCTTCCGAACCGCATTAACTGAGAAGTCGATAGAAGAATTACTTGACCATATCCAATAATCAATGCCATCTGATAAAGAAACCTCATGGATAAGAGAAGATAATTCATTAAGTTGCAGTAAAGAGATACCACTTTGAATTGGCCTTGTCCAAATCCAATTCCATTGATTATTAAACCATTTATCAGACACAAAGCAAGAATTATTTGGATCAAGATGATAGAGCCAATTAAATCTTATTTTTAAAGGAAGATCCCCGAGCCAAATGTCGTGCCAAAATCTGTTACCCGAGCCACTTTTAACAATTCGCTTAAATGAGGAATTTGGAACCAGGTTTTTAGTATGCATGAAGTCAATTTTTTTATGATGCTAGCCCATACCGAGTTACCAGAAATATTGCAGAAGAAAAAACCATTAAATGAAGAATGATGAATCGACTTCATAACTTTGCACCATAAAGAATCAGGCCATTTCCATTTTTGAATAAGAGCAAGGTTAATAGCATTGAGGCTCCCTAAACCAATTCCTCCTTTGTCTTTCGAGGCAATAACAGAAGGCCACGAGATCCAATGGAGCTTCGAACTATGCTGATCACCACCCCAGAAAAAACGAGCTCTCAACGATTCAAGCTAATTTGCTATAGAAGTGGGCATCGGAAAAATGGACATGAAATATATACCAAGAGAACCAAGGACCGATGTTAAGAGAGTAGATCGACTACCAATGGATAACATCGAGGCTTTCCAATTTGATAAATGCTTTTTAAACTTCTCAAGAATAGGGGACCAACTAGCCACTCGAGACATATTTAAACCGACCAGAATTCCCAAGTAATTAAAGGGCATGGTACTCGACCGAACTCCAACCTTAGTCGCAAGATTGTTAACGGTAAATGAATCGATGCCAACACCAAACAAGTTGGATTTGTGAAAGTTAACTTTGAGACCTGAAACATCAAAAAAAACATTGAAGTAATGAGATAATGTTTCTTATATTTCTGAACGACCATTCTCCAATAATTAATGCGTCATCCGCAAAAAGAAAATGAGATAAGGATAAATCTCCCAAATTTATTCCTTTAAAGAGATTTGCATCGATTGCATCTTGAATTGCCACGTGAAATCCCTCCATAATGATGATGAAGAGAAAGGGAGAAATCGGATCGCCTTGGCGAAGGCCTCTATTAATCGAAAATTCTTTTGTAGGACTTCCGTTGATTAAAATTGATGTTCTGGAAGATCTCAAACAGGCGCGAATCCAAGAGATGAACTTGTGGCCGAAACCCATAAATGACATTACTTTGAAACGATAGTTCCAAGCCACCGAATCAAAGGCTTTCTCGGAGTCTATTTTCAAAAGCATCATTCGTTGTTTCTTTCGCTTGAAGCTGTCAATGATTTCATTAACCATGAGAGGTCCATCAAGAATTTGGCAACCCGAAATGAACGCAGATTGTTCAAGACTTATAATAGAGTCAATTACAGCCGCAAGTCGATTAGCTAGCAATTTAGCAATGATTTTGTATTAATAATAATCCTTCATTTTCATGTTTTCTTATATAAATAAGCTGGAGTAAAAATGGAGTAATTAGTAATGATGACCAATCAATGAATTACACTAATCTATAAGATTCAAAAACCCATATAACAAGAAAGTTAATTAGTCTAATGACGTATCCATATCTGTCACAAACGTATATAAAACATAATCAGATTAAGATCTTCTCTAATTATATTTAAACATACTTGGTTCTGTTATATGTTTTGTGAGTGTAAATTTTTTTTTAATAGAATAGGTTCCACAACCATTAAGTTCTTATCTCACAATTTAAAATTTTAACACGATCAATCATGTTAAAATACAACTCGAGAGCATCCAAGACAATCCATCCTTACACACTTATGGTAACTTTTACTACGTAGTTTATTTGTTCTTTTTAACAAAATCTTTAATGTTTTGGCTCTAGTAGGGATAAGCGTGGTACGGAACCGGAACCGGTACCGAACCGGTTGGTATCGCTTTTCTTTTTTGCCCTAACGTGAGTACCGAATACCGTACCAATTGAAGCGAGATGGTACGGGTACGGTTCCGGTACCAGTACGATAAAAGTGATACCATACCCGGTTTGGTACCGAATATATAATAAAAAAGAATAATCAATGTGTATATGAATAAACCTTTGTGTACTATCATATATTCGATAAAAATTAAAGGCAACATATATCAATGTATTTCAAATAAATAAAAAATTAATCTTTTAACATAGGACAATAACTAAAAAATGTATATATACAAAAATTATTGTTTTGTACCATGTTACGTGATTTTGTAATGACACAAAGTCACGGATCTTAGCTATATGTTAATAAACATACTTCAGAATTCGATTTAACTAAGGTGCTAAAACGTGATTTTTTGTGTCAAAAAACACTAGCTAGTCTTCTATAAAATTATAATAGTATTCGTACGTGATAATCAACTCTAATTTTGTTTAGTTGCCAAAAAATATCATTTTGTGTTCATATACACATAATATGATCATGGACATAATGTTTTAGTCACTAATGTTTTTTCCGCATAAATCTTATAAAATATAGAAAGAACCAAATGACAAATAACAAATGATAACATATATATTTCGGATATGGTACCAAAACGGGAAAAGTGAGAAAATACCGGTACCGTAACGGAAATACGGGTTCTCTTTTTTGTCACAAAGTGAGTACCGAGTACCGGACCGGTTGAAGCGGTATGGTATGAGTACGGGTACCGGTACGATATCGGTATAATATAGATACGGTATTGAAAATTTGATACTAATGCTCATCCCTATACTACAGTGTTTTAGCCATCTATTTTGACCAAGTTAGGAGTAAGAACCTATGGGCCCACGCCTCATTCAATCGAGTCACGTCCATTTCCATGAGCTATGTCATATAGTAAGTCAATCACAATTGCAATTCAATTCCATGGCCGATGTTCCCACGAGTTATTAGATCAATGGTACATGGTTAACTTTAGGTAACTTCTCATTTATTGTGATTTATTATTGCAAATATTGAATCTTCGGCACCGAAATTGAATTGTAAAAGTGACTTATATTTTAATTTTTAATTACTAATTAAAAGTAACTTATAATAATGTGGGATACTGGATCACCATCAAATCAAATCAAACTATTGATATGCAACTACATATTCATTCAATGTATATAAAGTCAAGTCATACACCGACTAAGTAGCCTATTCCATGCGCCAACTACTACACTACAATTAGTAATTACAATTTCTATATTTGAAAAACCAATACAAATTAAAATTTTATAGTGACATAAGTGCGTATGTCGAAGTCATCGTTTGTCATTCCAGTCAAACTGTCAAAGTAAACTGATTTCTGTTTGTATTTTGAAGTTTTTCACTGTCGTGTTAAAAGGTTTAAAAGCTTAAAAAAGATCATCGATCGATACATATGTGAGTGGACCAATAGTGGTAGCCTAGTTAACTTGAGAGTTAATAAAGTGACTTATATAAACATAAATATATGAAATTTTATTTGCTTCATTCGAAAAAAAATCAACTAATTAGGGACAGTGGTAATTTGTACCCTACTAAAATTTTATATACATCATCCTTAATGTTTTAGGGGTGTTGTACATATCTCTTAGTGTGCCGTACACGTTGTCAAAAAGTGGCCTATTGCAAAACTTGGATGGTTTATGAATGACCACTCGTATTTTAATAAGTACAAGTAATTATATTATATACACACACTTCCAATGAGGCTTGAACTTACAACCACCCCATTAAATAGTTCCTCACATAATATTAGACTATACTAAGCCCTTTGGTAAAAACACAAAATGAATCGTATTTAAGTATGGAACTTACAACTGATAAACCATAGTGTACAAGCATAATAACGCATTATAAAAGATTTGAACCTCTGTAGTCCATAATTTACAGTTTTAAGTTGCATACATTGTTACAAAATTATAATAAAATAGTACGTTGTGCTGGGTACATTCTGAAAAGTGATCGGTTGTGTTTTATGGCTGCTTTAACACTTCCATTTAGTTGCAATATTACTAAAGATGTGAATCTTGTTTGCTGTTAGAATAAAAAGGTTAAGAAGAAGATCACAATACATACCTGGTGGTGTTGACGGTGGTTGAATCGGCGGAGGTGTCTGTAAAATCGGTGGTGGTGGTGGGATGACCAAATTACTATTCTGTTTAAGAAACTCATATGTTTCATACCTAAAATTACACATAGGTGTAAGTACTCTCCCACCAATTTTTCCATTAAAAGAATAGGTTATCTGATTGATTGCATCCTCCAAACAACTATTGCACTGCAACCCCGATAAATCTGGAGTACATTGTACAAATGCATATATTGTAGAGAAATCGGGCCCCTTCATGCTCCCATTTGCAAACTTCCTTAACGGACCACCCGCTGCAGCTTCACTTCTCAACTTATCCATTAATGGTCTAAGATCTGCATTGAACTGATTAACATCAGTCGCGTCTCGGAGGTTGCCCAGAGTGAAATATAACTTATTTCCATCTTGTCTCAATATAGTTTTGTTCGAGTATTTTAACAAACAATACTCGAAGTACCCTGTTGCTTCCTTTTGGTTAGGACAACGTTGTCGCAGTTTAACAACGGAGTCATTGAGACAACTTTGACATACGTCTAGGTTGACATCACCTCGACAAAGAGCGATCGAGTTGACTGTATCGATACCTTGGCCTATTGAGATGTTGTAGAAACCAAAGCCGGAGTTGGTGATTGGGAGGATGGATAGAGCGTTGTCGAGATTTCTTTGGTACGTACTGTTTATGGTATAGGTTGATGCATTTTCACAGGGATAGTTAAGGACATCGAGTTGAGCTAAGGTGGTGGAATTGATAAAAATTATGAAGATTAAAGAGAACAAGATGAGAAGATTTTTGGAGACTTTCAACATGGTTTAGGTTAGTGAAAGAGGGAGGATGGTAATGCAGAGTCTATATTTTGTGAAATGTGTTCCTAACAAGATGGAGCTTTTACGCAACAATTAGATGGACTGTTTCGTTCTCCCATATGGGCTATATGTTTGGGACCAACTCTCGTACGCCCATTTTAAATGATTTGTAAGAGAAGACTTTACAAGAGAATAGTCACATTTGTAGTGCTCTTAGAGAGAGATTTATTCACCGGTCAACGTTGTTGATTATCAACTTCTAATTCACATTTGTAGTGCTCTTAGAGAGAGATTTATTCACCGGTGAACGTTGTCGATTATCAACCATTTTTTCTCTCCAGGAAATCAGAGTTATTATGCGTATATAAGCGTATTGATTGTGGCTTGTATAACCACAAAGGAGTAAAAGACCCGATAAGTTTATGGTCCATATTATTCTACTGCCATACGTTTCCTCTTTTACACATTATCAATACATATATGGTTTAGGTTTCATTGTTGACTTGTAACATGAACCACCTACTCGAAAGTATCTGCTTATTTCTATATTTTGTATTATAATTTTTACGATAATTACTAAAATTAAGATCAACATCAAATATGCTTTAGGAATGCGATTTGCCTCATTACTACTAGTATATGGAGATTTAGGAACGCATTTATCTTCAAAAATGAGGTGACCGAAAGATGGTATCGTAAATTTTATAAAGAAACTTCTTTTTTTTTTTTATGGATTTGTAATCATAATAAAATTGTTTGGTAGTAGTTTGACTAATGGCTTATAGATCCCAATTAAAGGGATGTATTTTTTCTAGCCCGTAGCTAGAGTTTGTTTTATTCTAATTGAAATTAGCCGTTTCAAAAAATAAGAAAAAAATAAAAAATCAAAGTATGCTTTACCTTGAATAAATTACCTTTGATCTTAATTACATATAGAAGGATTTTTTAAAAATTAAATTCAACAATATTTATGCTTAAAGTTTAAATTGCCTTAAAAATTACAAGAATGGTTCTTGTACTTTGTAATCTTCATCCCCCTTCAAGGGGATGATCGGTGATACCCAACTTGGAAACAAGAGTGCTATGCTGAAGACAATTGAGTGCTTTAGACATGAGATCAACGAGCTGCAAGTGAGAAGGAACGTGTGATATTTGAAGAATTTCATCTTGAATTTTATCTCGAGTAAAATGATAATCAATCTCTAAATGCTTGGAATGATCATGAAAACACGATTTGCAGCAAGCATCTACTCAGATTTATTGTCATAAAAAAGTGATAGGAAAAGAAACAGGAATTTCAAGGTCATGAAGAATAAAGCTAAGCCAGAGAAGCTTACAAGTAGTAGCAACCATACCTGCGATATTCAGCTTAAGTGGATGACTTCGAAACATTTGGTTGTTTCTTGGTTCTCCAAGAAATAAGAGAATGCCCCAAGAAGATGCGGTAACCGGTTAAAGACTTTCTAGTCATTAAACATGTTGCCCAATCAAAATAAGGGAATCCAATGGCTTTTAAATGAGATTGAACTAGATAAAAGAGACCTATTGAAACTGAACCTTTCAAGTATCTAAACAAATAGCATCATGCATATGAGTATTTAGGAACTGCAACAAATTGACTTAAATGTTGAACATCAAAGGAAATATCTGGTCTAGTCATGGTGAGATACAACAATTTGTCAACTAATATTTACCTGGATCAGTTAGAGGAATGCCTTGTTAATTGATAAATGCAAATGAGTTGGTAGTGGGGAAGAAGTTGGTTCACAAGCAGTGAGACCAGAATCTTGTAAAATATCATTTATATATTTCCTTTGATTGAGATGGTTACCATCAGAGGTTCTGTAAGTTTATATGCCCAAAAATATTGGGCCAAGTCAATACCTTTAATAGTAAATTTAGTGTCCAAGGCTTGTTTAGTTGTTGTAATCTCAAAAGGAGAATTACCAGTAAGGAAGATATCAGCAACATAAACCAATAGGGTAGTAAACTGACAACCATTTGATTTTCAAAGGGTAATTATTGTTGGACTGAGTAAAGCCCAAATCATTTAATTGTTGGTTCATTACCCAAGGATCATTTAGAATGACATTACCAATTTACATATGAACCTATAGGGTCACACATTTAGCAAGTAGACTTTAATTGAATATTAATAAGGATTTGATCTTTGATTAATATTATCAACTCTTGTACTAATTGGAAATACATCTTTTACGAAAATATTTATATTTCTAATGGAAGTATCATATATAAGTTGTTTGACACATTTTATATGTCATGTACATCTTTTGGACACTTAAAGGTTAATAAATAAAAGATGTACACAACTTATGTTTTGGTCTAGTGTGTAAACACTCCACCTCCCCCTCCCTTCTTGTGTTGGCCGTAGGTTTGTCCCACGTGGGCAAGCATGGGGCTTGTTACTTTTAGTTTACTCCTAATGCCATGCTTATTTGTTTATTAAACAAAAGTATGGGCTAAGGAAAATGGTTGGAAGTCTTATATGCATGGTAGAGGGTAGTAAAGATCATAAGATACCTTTTACACATACTTCTCTTTTGATACAAACTTGAGTCTTGGTATTCAAAGGCTTAAGAAGTCATACAAGAGAAAGTTCTAGCAAACTTGAAGTCTCATACTTATTGGTGGATACTTGTGGAGGATTTCATACACTTTGAGTCTTACCATCTTCTATAACTCCCCAATTCCAAGTGGGATCAAAGTCTTCAAAGGTTATCTCTTAAACACCCTATGGTTGTTTCTTTTTCTTTCTACTACATGTATTTGGATCCATGGAAAGGGTTATATAAATACCATCAAAATGGTTTTGATTAACTTAAAGCTTCCGTTGCAAAACTCGTATTTGTGTTCATGATTTATAAAAACCCCTACAATGGTATCAGAGCTACTTATACATGTTAGAAAGATCAAAATGATAGTTTGATAACATTACTTTTGGAATATATGTATGATCATTTTTTTGGCAAAATGACGATCATATGTATTTTCTATGACAACTTGTGTTTAAAAATGTTATTTTATTAAAATCAAACTTTTCATGCATATTTGATTTTATAAGAGTTGTCTTAAAAAACAAAGTGTGGTTTTATATTAATTTCATGTGATGAATGTCTTGTATGAATAAGCCATTAAGCCTTTTGTGTTGTTATGGTTGTAAATCTATTTATTCATTAAGTTGTGTAATAGATTAAGTAGATATTTATTCATTTGTTAATTCAAGTAATAGATTAGTATAGACTAGCTTTTTTTTATTACTAAAAGGTAACAAGAAATGAAGAAAGGAGTATCAAGTGGTGATGAAGAAATGACTTAATGGATTAAGTGCTTAACCCTTGGCCTTGTTTTTCATTCTCGGCTTTTTGGAGGGTTTTGACTTAATAGATTAAGTCATGGTATCTAGTTCCCAATGTCAAAAATTACTAAAACTTTTTCAGAGATGTTGTTAAGTAAATAACACTCCACCACAAAATTCACATCATTTAGATATTGTTTAGTATTTATTTTAAATTATGTACTTTTAACCATGAGATATTTAGAAAGTCGGGTTCTACTTGTCCAAATGGCTTGAAACTTTTACACAAACCTTATAATTGTCAGAAACTGTAGTGGTAAATTTTCATAAATTTTTATGACCATTTTCTATTTTATTTGAATTTATCAACTATTTTGAACATAAATAAAGAATAAATAATATACAAGTCTAAAAATCCTCAAATTTTTAAACGATGTATATTTTTCCTGTTGGGTCATGAAAATAGAACTTGGTAATTTTTGGAGCTAATCTACACGTATTTATAAAAATATGATTACAAGATTAATCATCAATTTTACCAACTAATATAAATAATCAAACAATCTTGTGGCACTTTATAATTTAAGTAGTTGACTAAGTAATTATATTAGATAAGAATCTCATTAGAACATTCGTGTTTCGTAGGGCACAAGTAGGATTCATACCGATTAAACGCAAAATCATCCAAATCAAATGTTCAAACTTTATTGTGAGTATTCACTGCCCCACTTTTTACTGTTTTATGTTTTGGGGTGAAAAGCATGTTTATCTTATGGCCAACTATTTAACTTGATGTGCATTTATTTATATGCATGTGTTATATGCTTGAGACTCTATCGTATATTAAATCCCTGATATCTTTCACACAACCTATTAACTCATTTGAGCTGATGGTCATTATCGATAGCGCTATTTGGGATTGACACTCCCACCCCATTCCACTTGTTTCTCGCGGGGGAATATAACCACTTACTTAATCATGTATGCGATAGGCATGATCTCTTTGGAGTGTCTGTCAGGGTTAGGTTGTGGACGCAAGTATAAACTTCGACTTTTTACTCAGACTCATTATTGCGTATAAAACAACTACTTACATGGCAAGGATATTTCTCAAACTGTATTTCGGTAACTATTAATAAGCGTACACATTCAAAACCTGTGAACTCACCAACTATTTCCTTAATTGACCTCTCATTAAACATGCTTTTCAGGAACTGATCAGTGACAGTGGATTAAAGCCCACCTTTACTTTTGTTATTGCCATTAATATTATTTCTGCTTTTGTTTAAACTTATGTTGTATTTGGATGTATAAAAATGTGAATTTTTTATGTAAAGCGCGATGTAACCTAAAGTAGTCGTATGTTATGGTGGGTGTTAAATTTATACCTTGTGTTGTGAAACCTTGTGTTGTTACACATCGTCTTTCCGTTTTAGCGGGGTGTAAAATCTACCATATTATTACGCATTTTTATTTACTATATAAGTTAGTTTAATTAACACTCACGACCAAATCCAAATCGTTTTAAAACTCTTTGCTAAATAGAATCAATCGTCTCCAACCTCTCTACTATCACAATATGGTTGGTTTTAAGAACGATCATAGGTCATACTTACAGTTATACTCCCCTTAGTCGTGGTATACTTAGGTCCCCAACTATTATAAATATATAAAACTTACCCACTGATCGCTCCGGTCGGCTACCGCCCGGCAATCACCCTGACGACGCTTGCCGCGACCGATCGTTTAAGGCGCATCATCTCTACTTATGGGTAGAGGTATGACTGTCTACATCCTACCTCCCCCATACCCTGCCAATGGCGGGATTGGGTATTTTTGTTTTATACCTTATTAGAATATAGGGAAGATATGTTTTTTTTAAGTATATAAAAGAGAATAGAATGGGGGAATATGAGTCTTTGATTAAGTTCCTTCTTTTTGATGTGGTTATTTCCTAGATCAAATTTTGTTCTTTAAAGGCGTACCCAAGACTTTGTCCAATAGCCTCTTTTAGCTCTTCCCCTTTACATATAAATCCTTTTAAGTTTAAGTTACTTGACATTTTCTACGATGAAATTTATAATAAAACCTTTTTTATCTTTAACCTTACTTACTTAACTATGCGTCATTTACATTCACTAATTTTTGGCTTTGCAATCTTTAATGCCAATGAATGTACCAAGAAAGTTATATTAATTATTGAATCTTTAAAATGATTATATATTATTAAATATAGATTTGTAATAAAATGATTACATAAGATGTATATATATTGCGAACATTATATAACATTACAAGTTATTAAATTTAACAAAAATTTAAAAATTACACAAATTTATTCTTAGACAATTGAAGGTATTTTCAAATAATGTTTCGATAATATTTTTAACTAAAGTTGTTTGTTGTAGGTATAAGTTAATTATAAGTTAATTGAAGTAATGTCATAATAACATTTCATAGCTTAGATAGTATAGATTATTAGCTATACGTTGTCATATTTTTAGGAACATGAAAGCACTGCAGTAGGTTTGATGCTTGGAATTGCTGCGTCTTATAGAGGAACAATTCAGCATTTCAGCCAACAATATCAAAGGTTAGTTATGTGGTTTTTGTCGAACATTTTAATTTAAGTACGGTAGACATGTATCCTACTTAGGCATTTGTTTGATTTCTTATTGTATCAACATAAATCTGCTGAAACTTTGCCCCATCATATATTTGTGACTTTTCTTGATCCTGAAATGGCGGGTTCACATTTACCGGCAGTGTTTCTACGTTTCAGTTTTTACATCTCCCGTTTTATTGTTATCACCACTATGAGCTCTTCTGCACTCTTGATGTAGTTTTGTTGCAATGAGCTATACTTTATGAATGTGTGTCATTGCAGGCTACCAAAGATTGTAACACCTAAAAAAGCAGTAGTTGTGAGTGTTTCTCTTCCAAACAGGTTCGTTCCGCACTATCATTTGGATAACTTCATATTTGATTTTGAAAAACAGAAACACACAAGTTTTTGGGGATAAATCGTTGAGGGGTGTTGGGTTGTTTCAAGATGTGTAGATTAAGAGCTTCGAATGGGTAAAAGCTTGGATCAAAGGATCTATGATTGAATGGCCCAAAGTCAGTGGGTTCTAACAGGGTGGGTCTAAACCGGTAATACATTGATCTGAGAGCAGCAGGGGTGTCTGGAGATGCTTGGGATGATCTTGGAGTAAATTTGGTAGTTCATAATTAGTAGAAACTGAGATGGTATGGTGGTTGTATAATGTTGGTGTATTTTGTAATTATATTGGGTTGTGGTTAGTCGGGGAATGTAAATAGAATACAGAAACACGCAAGTCAGTATAGTACAGTGATTTTGTGCATGATCATGTAAAGCATTGGATGTAAAGTTGTGGGTTTGGTTAGTAAAATTTTGCCTTTTTAAAAGATAATAATAATAAATTGAATTATTTATATATATATTGTATTGATCATTACATGAATGTATACAAATTTTTGTAATAAGAAATTTAATACATAAAACTTATAAATGTACTTACTATAGATAAAAAAACATATCTATATATCAATTATTCTTATAATTTTATTTCGTGTTAATCCGCTGTCAATAAACTAGTGTGAGTTAAGTCCAAATCTTCATTATGATTTCACACAAAAACCCCAACGATAATTAGAAAAAATAGATATCATACAAATATAATTACTGAAAAATAAAACAAATAAATTAATTACAACTTAAAACCCTTCAAATATGAACTACTAAGTGAAATAAACTGGACATTTCGGAATTGTATAACTAGCTATTAGCAGCCCATCTGGCCCGACCCCAATATCACAATTCGCATGCATTTTGTGTCTTTTGCTTTCCCAATTCATAACCTTAAACATAATCGAGGATGCAACTTCTAGACGAAACAACACTGTCCCACGCATCCGATCAGCCACAAACTGCGCCCAACGTGCTTCATTAACCACCAATGAGGGGCCCATAAACGTGTCTCGGATGATAGCCGAGTTCTTGGGTGATTGATAAAATGCGGGTAGTGATTGCTTTTCCCCAATGTTTTGATTCTGATAATAAAGGGTTAGGTGCATTGTATCATAATAAATCCCAATATTCAAATTGGAATTTCTAGCAGTCACATTAAACGTTGCTTGAGCAGATGCGAAGCCATTATCTTGCGCTAAACTTGGGAATGAAAATTCATGGATATGAAATCTTGGACGATGTGGGCGTAAACTAAGCCATAAAATGAATGTTATTAGGCCAACAATGAAAAGAAGGCTAAGAAAAACAGCACAAATTAGTTTAGAGACACGAGTGGTTAAACTTTCTTTAACACGGTGCACGTAGTATCGTGCAGTGTGATGCCGCCTTAAATCACGACCCCGGTTCACGTGGGGCCGGTTAAGGCGGTCATCAGGAGTGTAATGAAATGGAATTTGCTGCTGTGGGGTGTTCATTTTTTTATTTTTATTTTTAATTGGGAGAGATGGATAAACAGAGACATTGGTGGTTTAAGGTTTCTTTATATGAAACAGAAAAACAAGAATAAGGTGGCCCGGGAAGAAAGGGATGCTGCTAGTCCTTTAATTGTAGAAAGGAAGGAATATTAGTCTAGCTCATTGTAGTGTAAATTGGGTCATCTTCAACTATTCTTCAGTAGTCTTTTAGGTTGCATTATCTACATGTACATTA
The DNA here is from genome assembly GCA_963921325.1 of Logfia minima. Taxonomy (NCBI): domain Eukaryota; kingdom Viridiplantae; phylum Streptophyta; class Magnoliopsida; order Asterales; family Asteraceae; genus Logfia; species Logfia minima. The sequence goes on from OY992772.1 coordinate 27,582,839, forward strand.
TGCTACTTTTGTTGTACATTAGAAGTCCTGGTATTTCGTGATAGGTACTGCAAGTATATGTATATAGATACTTTCTAGCTACAGTAACTTAGATTATCATAACTTGTGAGAAGCATTTTAATTCTAATAAATTTAAAAATACAATAATAAATAAATTCTTGAGGTATTATATTGTCTTTTAAGTAAATATATTCAAGCAAAAGAAAGTATTAAAACATAATTGTACATGATTGTTTAAGGTTCATGTAGTTAAATAACTTAAATGTAATCGGTTAGAAAAAATTGAGTATGATATTCAGAGAACAGAACATTGTATGTATCTGCTAATCTGAACAGAAAAAATCTTATCCGTTTAATGTGTATGATTACTGATTTTTCATCTATTAAAGGTCTAATATCTTTGACGAAGAAGATACCTGTTGACCCATTTAAAATGCAAGCCCAATCATCTTTTTTCTCGGATAAATGTAAGTTAACAAGCCTTCCAATTCGCTTTTCTCTTGATCTGAATATATTACATATATCTATACATACACTAACGAATATAAACGGAATCGATATGATTTGGCACGTCGCGACGTGGTGTCAAATCCTACGCTGCAAGCTCTGATAGATTTCGACTAATAAATTAGATTAGGTTTATATTTTGGGTAAGGTTAAAATATACCCCACTAAAATTACTGTCATTTACCCCCTTAATTACTACTCTTATATAATTATTAGGCAACTGATATTCATTTTCTCATAAGCTTATTAAATACTCTGTAATCATTAAATGTTTATTTTTTCTTATTTATCTTGTTTATTTTCTTTTTTCTTTTTATTTTATCTTTTTTATCATGGTATCTTACCGATCTTTTCTTTTATATAGGGTATTGTTAAACATCTTAGTTTCATAAAAGGAATATCGCTTTGGAAATTGTGATACTGCACTAAAAACTGTGTCATGTGAATGTTAACTAACACTACTATATTGAGATTTACCTTTTATATATAATAAAAAAGTTATAATTAGTTAAAAAAACACCCACGCTTAATCTCGATCAATTACCATAATACTTTTTGCAATAGAATAGAACTTCTAGGATTGTGTTATTAAAACACTTTTTGCAACTACAGTTGTAATAGTTATCATGTTTGTACAATCGTTGAGGTATAAAAGTTTCGAATCAAAAGTCTTATTAAATATTCTACTTTTCGTTTAGCATCTTTACAGCCTCATGTCAAAATGCAATACTCGTTAATTAATATTTAAAGACTCGGTAGATATGTACGAAAACCTTGAAATTTTTATGTTTTATTTTATTTCGCTTGTGCATCCCATCTTACTTGATAATGAAAAACTGTCTTGTTATTGGTCTCTCGAGAGTTGGAACTCATGGGGCGTTTGGGTTGAGGTTCATAGTACATTTGATGAACCCATTTTTAGTTTTTAACTTATAGAACCACACAGGTTGACTCGCTTTAATTTTCCAATAATCTGTAAATCTTATGACTGCAGATGCAGGGAGATCATGGAAAAATCACAGTCTAATTTATATTTAAATCGAGTCACTCAGTGTATTAAAAAGTTTATGTTATTGAGCCTGAAATTAATGCCATAACCAGAAGGCCATAAAAGTGATTTTATGATTTTAATAATATTTGAAAAAATATTTAATTACTTTTATTTCATAATATCCAGTCAGCCTAACACATGTGCATTTTTTATCATTCAAATTAAATTAAATATGTCAACTAAAACGTTACGTAATAAAATAAAACAGGAATATAAAATTCAAATTGAATTAAAATTATGTGACAGTCTCGTAAATTCGTGAGCTATAAACTAGTATATATATCATTTTCCTAGAAATATAATAAATTAGTACAAAAATCATACTATTTTCACTTAATTTAAAATAATTCAATAGCAGACATATATTATCTTTTTAAAATGTTTTAATCTGAAACTATACATTAAGTTTCGTCTCTTCTTATTAATAATAAAATGTATATTTACTAAAATACAATAATTTTTTTGTCATATAAATTTGATAATTATGTTTCGATGAAATTTTAAGTGAATTATGTCTGAAACAAGCTTTTGACATTAACTAATTTATAAGCATAATAATCTTTATTATTTTCATCTATTTTGTACCTAAAATTGTTAATTTGAAGCTTTTGAGTCAGGTAACCAAAACAATCAATTCTATTAAATAAAAATGAGAATATATGGTTAAATTGTTAAAGTATAAATTTTGTTACCAAAGTAGTTAGTAAATGAAATGCCTATACTATATATTAAAAATTATTAATAAAATGGTAAAAGCAAGGTAGAAAGTGTTTGTAAATTAATTAAAAATTAGTCATTTCCAAAATAAGTTATCATTTATTAAATAGTAATTTTGTAAAAATGTTATTAATTAGGGGTAGTTACTTCTCCATTTTGTTAGCCCCGTAAGAATAATTGAAAAGTTGCATGTTTGAGAAGAAAATTCTTTTAGGCATGGTCCTGATGAAAATTCAAAGGGCACAAAAAAATGGTGACTTGGGGTTGTAGATTAAAATCTATCCCTCAAGTGATAGTTTCTAAAAGGTGGTTTTTACAAATCTACTCGTGATAAAATAAAATTAAAAAAAAGGTGGTCTTTACCACTTGGAAGTGCCAACATACATGTCAAGTACATGAAGTTCTATTATCAAATTCAAAAAGACTTTCAAAATAAACATTAATTTTCCATCTTTTAAAAGAAACATACACAATGGTGCAAATATATGCTTTTATATAATACTTATTATAGGTGAGGTCTATCACTTGAAAAAAATAAAATACGAAACATACGCAATGGTGCAAATATATGCTTTTATAGAGACTTACTATGCGTGAGGTCTACCACTTAAAAAAAATAAAATACAAACACGTTCTACTTGATATGTTTATTATTGTGCTTCATCTAATAAAGGCGATTGGGCCTAGAAAAGGTGTTTAAGTTAAAGGTGGGGAAAATCAGTTCGGGTTCAAATCGAATCAGTTTGGGTCAACGTCAGTTAAATTTGATTTGAGTTAAATCGGTTTGGTTTTAAATCGGTTTGAGATGGGGAAATCCTAAACTGGTCATTTCTGATCAATTCTGACTTAATAAAATACAAATTGTACCAAACACATTTTTAGGGCATTTTTTTTATTAATTTTCATTTCAACTAATATTGGAAAATATATAATTAATCTTCAGAACATAAAAATATAAACAAAAGCTTTTGAGTCGCCGTCGTTTTATTTACTATTCTTCATAAGTCATGTTGCATAAGTCTTCTTTATAAGGAAACTCTTGCGTGGTAAGTGGTACTGACAATCCCATTTCAATTTCTTTCTCAACCCTACCATTTTCCTTTCAAGTGGTGAAATGTATTGTATTCGTTCAACGTCGTCGAGATAGTCGTTCAAACAAATACATACGTCGACCGACAAATTTGTGAGTTTGGCTCTTCTTGGTGAGATAACTCGACCACTAACCGAAAAAGTGGACTCCGAAGCAATTGTAGAAGCTTGGACGGTTAATAGATCACGAGCCATAGCGGCTATAATTGGAAATTGAGCTTCATGCTCTTTCCACCAAGTCAAAATATCCAAATTGTTAAACTCTTCGATGGTGAAGTACGTCAAAAAGTTGGAACCAATATATCTTCCTAGTTTTCTACTAGGAGTGCTTGATCGAGCTTTTTTCGTATTCTCATTTCTCAAAGTGTTATATAATCGCTTCATTTTGTTAATGTTGTGTGAACTTGATTCGGATGTCGTCTCATTTCAAATGCCATCATGAAGGGATGTGGAAACATACTTTGATAAATAGACATCAAACTTTGGAAAACTTTGTTAAAGTTAGAAATTTCATTTGCCGCGAAATTTCGGATCTTCGTTTAACAAACCTAAATTGTAAGAAAATGTTTTGAAGTAAAGTTGCAATCACACCAACATTTAAAGTCGGGTTCAAAGAGGCGGAACAAGTTATAACAGGAGACATCTCTTTAAAATATTTTATAAATTTTGCTTTCATTGGTTGTACCATGTGTTCAAAAATGCCGCCCTTCATTTGAAAGTTGTTTATTTTTTAACGCATTAAAAATATTTGATTTAACACTAAACAACTAGTCAGATAATAAACACCCGACAAGAAAGTAGTTGTTTGTTTAAAAACAACAAGCATTTTGGTAATTAGCTAGATAGTTTCCCAACTCGACTCCGAAAAATGTGTAACCCGATTACGTTGCGCAAGAAGGTCATGAAACATATTTAAAGTTTCTTTTTGTCTTAAAGCATTTTCAAACATAATAACGAACCAAAGGGATATCGAATCAACACAATATTTCATATATTTATGGTATCTAGCGTTACTTGAACTAAAAAAATCACGTAACATTTGTTTAGATATTTCTTTTATGTTTGCAATACAATTAAGTACATCTTGCACAACCAAGTTAATGATATATGCAACATATCGACTATGAAAAAATGCACTATTGCAAGCCGGTTTATATTTTAGCTTTAATTGTCTAACAGTGGCGGTGTTATTGGATGCATTATCAAAAGACATAGAAAATACTTTTCCTTCTAGTTTAAAACTTTTTATCACATAATCTAAGATTTTATATAGATTATTGTCGGTATGCGGATATCCAAAAAAATCAAACACAATCGTACACTTCATCATTTGCCATGTATGAGAATTAACCTAACGAGCGGTAATGCAAATGTACGAATCCGGTGAACCATGTGGAGCCGTCCAAACATCACAAGTTAAATTTATACCGGTTTCTATATTTTGAAAACCTAAAATCATTTCATTTTTAGCAATTTTCCACATTTTAATAACGTCTCATCTAAGAGTTAACGACTTACATGTGTATAATGAAGTTAGAGCATTTCTCGGATGATTTTCGTAGTTTCATCAAACGTGGATTGTTGAAGTGGTCAAAAGGAAAACTTTCTTGTATGACGAACTTCATCATCCTATCTCGTACCAAACTCGCTTCGTATTGCCAAATCCTAGTATCATTCCATTGTCGTTTGATCATGCTCCGACCCATTTTCACCTCTTTGCAATAGAGAGTTGCATGATTTTTCAAAATAGTATTCCCGGTTTCCTTTAAAAATGCCTCACATTTCTTGCATCGAGCTTTTCTAGTACTGTTAGACATTTCGCACACGTCGTAATTGCACCAAATATCCAAGTTTCTTTTCGTCGATATGACGGAAACAACCGTAACATTGGTAGATGATTCCACAATACCGATGGAAGATTTGATTGCCAACATGATGATGCCATCGCATTTGAGAGTTGAGAGTTGAGAGAATGAGAGTAGAGAGTATATGTTGCGTTTTTTGCGGTTTGAGAGTATTTTTAGAATTTTATCAAAGCTTTTGAAAATTTTAATGTTGTAACTAAACCTCAACATCTACTACATATATATACTATCAAATGGACAACAGACTCACATAAAACACCAAAAAAATGGCCAAAAACTGATTAAAACAGTTATATGGCCGTTTTGCAACGGCTGGTACTACTCAGACAAGAGCTATCCGTCGAATAACTCCCCATATTGGTTTGAAATCAGTTTTAACAGTTGAAAATACAAATCGGTTAAAACTGGTCAAATTGATTTTAAACTGAATCGGTTTAACTTAAATCGATTTGAGCCAAATCAATTTTCAATTTAAAAACAGGTTCACATTTACAAACCGTTTTTTTAACCAAGTCTAGTTTAAGGGATGGGCCCGAAATAGATATGGCCGAGCTAAATTCCCTCATGAGTGGGCTGGACATGAGCTATATTCCCAATTCATGACTGGGCTGGACTTTAGTTATATTCCCAATACATGGTTGATGGTTGTACCCAATCGAAAAAAAATTACACTCGACACCAAGGTGAGGTTGGTCGATAGTAACACCTTCGATGTTATCATTATTTATACCTTGCTACAATAAAATAATATAAAACTGTAAAAAATATGGTATCATATTTACATTAAATATCGTACTATTTTAATATAAGAAAAAATAGTATTTAGTGTTTAATAACAATATTAAAAACTGCACTAAATACTATTCGTATAAAATATCAATTATGTAATAATTAAAATGTATTAATACGATTATAATTTACGATTAATATTTGTGGAATTACTAAATATAAAGTTTGCTTTAATAGTTATAAAAAAATTCTATAAGTTTCATTAAATTTTCATTTATACTTTTAAAATTATTAAATATAATGACTATTATTACAAGAACTTAATGATTATATTAAAATTATAACAGTATATTTTTTAATTATGTATTTTAAATCAATTAAAAAGATTTAACGTTAGGATAACATATATTAACAACTTTTTTTTAATACGAGTATATTTTTAAAAGATTATATTTTTATACTAAAATAATACAAATTATTATAGTGCATACATTCAAGATGTTTTTAGTAGTCTACATCTAGCATTTGTTAATGGCATTCACTATTTGACTATTTTACTTACACTTGACAATCAAACAGAGTTGCTTCAATGCTGTGGTTCAAGCGAATTTATGTACAATTTGGAAATATCATAACGAAATTACATTCGAATAAAAACTTCCTAGAAGCGTTATGATTATATCGGAGACGAAGTTAAACTACTCGTATTATCTTATCTTTGGACCAATAGTCGTATTGCTAGATCGTGTCTCATGTATTATGTTTTCATCTACTGCTCCAAAATCAAAATGAAAAAATAGAATAAAAATGAAAGCATTATTCTTTGATAATAAGTAGCTTTGTGGGTACACTATTTATTATTAGAAAGTTAATATCAATGCTGTCTTTTTCTTCGATTCTTTGGTTTTGGATAACTTTGGTGACGTTTGACCCTTTTATCAAAGATTGAGGATGATATCTTGTTCGAGCAACCAAATTATATTATACCTTTATCTTTATATTATATTATATTATATTATATATTATATTTATATTTATATTTATTTATAGATATATATAATTAAAAGAGGATATGACGGAGGAATCTGAACTGTTTATTGTTTTTCATTATTTGCGATTTAACGATCTTAATTTCTTTTGTATAGTTACTTTTAACCTCTTAAGTATTTGACGTATTTATTTAAATAAAAAAAATAATCAAATATTCTATTCATTTATTAAAATTAAAGAGTCTATAAACTATATAAAAAAATTGACTACGATATTTATTCATTCTATTAAAATTAAATTCGTCTCGCATTATAGCGGGTCTATAAACTATATTAAAAGATCGATCAAATAAAAATTAAATTCGACCCGCGATCTATAAACTATATAAAAAATCTGGTCACAATATTTTATTCATTTATAAAAATTAAATTAAAAGATTTAATTCATTTATAAAAGTTAAATTCGTCCCGCCTTATGGGGTGTCTATAAACTATATAAAAAAATCGGCCACAAATCGACCATAATATTTTATTCCTTTATAAAAATTAGATTCGTTCGACATGCGTTATTGCGGGTCTATTAACTATATAAAAAAATTGATCATAATATTTTATTTATTTATAAAAATAAAATTAAAATATTTAATTTATTTATAAAATTTAAATTCGTTTCACATTATTACAAATTTATAACCTAATAATATATAAAATCTAGATATGATCTTAATTTTCTAATTGTACTCTCCATAAAACCAGCCATCATATTTGATTAAATCCGACCCCTAAACAAAAATTAATAAAAAACAATTAAATCCACCCAAACCCATCATAACTTGTTGGACCTTGTGGTTCTGTAGTATGACCTTATTTTATGTGATCCAACATTCTATTTTACCTTTCCAACACCACATCTACTTTAATTTCATTCAAATCCTCCTTGATAAACCCAAAACATTCTTCCACTCCACCAAATTTGTAATTCTACACCTTATAACTTCTATTAACAGAAATTGGTAATCATCTTTTCAATTTCATTTATTGTTTATATGCATGCAAATTTTACTGATCCTACCTAGCTCTGTTTCTGTTTACAATATTTTCTTGCTATTTGCAACTCTTTTTCTGCATATTCATCATCATATATTTCCTTTATTACATATATTTTTTGTTTATTTTATTACTTAGTTAGTCAATCTACATGTTTCATGGATTCAGCAGATTAAATATTATAAGCTCATGCAAGAAGAATTACCAAGAAAAAGGCACCCACAAACTTGCAGCTTCTGATCATGTTTTCAATATGACATCTGGTAGCTTCATAGTAGATATGGATCATTTCTCCAACAAAGATCTCACCCTTAGTTCAAGAACAAATGTATGTTAACTATTTAGTTTTTATATGTTTTACTTACAAATAAAACTTGATAGAAATTGTTTCTGGAAAAATTCTTTAGAAGGTTGTAACTAGCATTTGAATTGTCATTATTTGCACTTAATTTGTTGCTTTTGTAAACAAGGTTTGTCTTTTCACAAAAACTCAAGCTTTAGTCCTTCGCTAAACGTTGGCTAAAAGATGTAAATCATCAACTAATCATCATTTTCTTACAAACCCAAAAAGATTGAATACACATAACATCTACCTGTGTCAATAACGATTGGTATTTTCTCTATTTAAAAGTCCACTTGATCGACTAGAATTGAATCCAGACAAATCCTTCCTTTAAGTCAATATATTTCAAACTTTTGAAATAACATCAGGACAACAATACTTTATGTATCGTCTCAAGCCAAGCTGTCCTTTACTTCGAAACTATAACGTAAATTAAACTTTATGTTTACTAATATATTCACTTTTATCTTAATTACTGAAATGTCGATATTTTGTAGTTGGAAAGGAGTCTATCGAGAAAAGGGTCACAAATAGGGGCAGAGAAGAAGATGAATTCGAATTGTCTAGTGAATGATGACGATAGAGACGCTATAACCTCACCCAAAGGTGACATCTTATCATTTTCCTAAAATAAAAATTTATACAGAGTACAGTTTACTATATTTATTTTGTACATTTATAGATAAAAGTAACGATCAAGATGGTAAAGAGAACCAAACAAGTAGTTAAACACGTTTAGGCACCGAGGAATATATATATATATATATATAAAGTTTAAATCTAGTAAATTGATAAATGAATTATATATTTAAATACTAGTACTAGATGAATCGATGAGTTCTTCGAGTTCTTTTAGTAGTCTACTTATGGAATGGATTGAAAGTGCCAAACTACTTTGATTTCTTATCTTTGTGATAACATGAGCTACCTTAGGCTAATTTGAATTTATTATCAACTATTTGAGCATATCGAAATCAATGATTTTGTCAAAAATGTATATATGTAAAGATATTGCTGTTATATATAGGAACATAAATAAAAGTTATATTTGATACAAAGAAATAAACAACAATATTGGAACTCAAAGAACAACTCGATCACAATGAATATAGTACCCATCACAACAATGAATAAGATCTTAAGAATTAAGTTCAAATGAGAATAAGAATTTTAGTGAAAATGGAAGAATCAATCTCAATCATCAATTTATCAAGATAATAATACCCTAACATTATTAAAAATTGAATATCTCACAAACGCCTAGTCAATAAAATATAAAAATTCCACCATAAAAATCAACTTTTTTTCTCTTCGATTAGACATCTCATAAGGTATACTTTCGACGAACTTTTTTTTTTTTTTCATGTTTTGGTGGGTTTCGAAAACTGGTAACACATGTGTTAGCTGTTGGGGTAACACATGTGTTAGTGGTTGGTAACACATGTGTTACCAGCGACTAACACACGTGTTACCGATTTTCAACCCAAAAAAGAAAAAAAAAAAAGTCATTGAAAGTTTATCATGAAAGATGTCTAATCGTAGAGAAAATAGCGCTGATTTTTTTGGTGCAATTTTTATAATTTTTAGCCGTTTGTGAGATATTTAACTTTGAGGGAAAATTGGGTTTTGCAAAATAGATGGCTAAGATCTTAAAATTTCATTCTCATTTGAACTCAACCTAAGATCTTAAACGTTTATTGGAGTAATATATTTACCGGGGAAACCCTTTACAAAAAAAAAATTATTTGGTCATTAAAATTCACAAAAGGTTGTTTCAATATCTGGTGCGACACTTCCTGAAAACAGCAACTCACAAATGTTCAGCCGTTTTCTACAAACCGCGGGTAAGTTGCCATTGAACCCATAATCTCTTTCAAAAGAGCCCTTCCTTTTGCGGCTCCACAACAACGATTGCGTTGAGAAAATGGTATTACTTGGATTCGTTTAAATTAATTTCAAGCAAACTATAAAAAAGATCATGTATGTCATAATGAAGAAGCATGAATGAAGAAGTTGAATTTTTTTTATAATAAATAGAAAGTAGTGGATGGATGTCATTACTTTTTATTTCTATATATAGACGATGCATTTCTTTATTTAGCAGATTCGGTAATGGCGGGTACCATGCCAGAAAAGTTGATGTTATTGAACCATGCTGCCGACCGCATCAACAGCAATCAGCAAGCCCACCATCAAATTACCATCATGACAGGTGGCATCACCCCAACCGCCACCAAAACCGCTGGAACGCCAACAAAAAGCAATCTTTATGGGAAGAGATCAATAAGTTTTAAGCAATCATCTATTATAACTCCTAAAAGAATCCTATGCTTCTTTGCCACCTTGTAAGTACAATATATATTTCTAAGAAAATTAAGAGTAATATAATTAATAACGAATAACAATTTTCATTTAGGTATTAGACAAAATTATTGCATGCAAATATGCATATAAAATTGATTCATTCTTAAGCTCAAGCGAGAATCATGTGTATACTACATTTCTTGTTAGCAATTGCGACTATTACCCCGTATTTTCGTAGGCTTGAAATTAATTAGTATATTAAGATGATTGGTTTTATTTTTACTATACAAATATAAAAGTATAGTGTTCGTTTAAAAAAAGAAAATATGAAGCGAAAATATTGGAATATATATATTAGTTATGAACTTATGCAATGCACGTCAATAATGTATATGTTATATGTTGTTGGTAATTTTCAAATTTATATCTAAATTTATATTTATAGATTCTAATAAATTTGAATTTAATAATTTAATATCTTTTTTAATAATTTGAATAAGATTTATAGATTATTTAATTAATTAATATCATATTCAAATATTATCTAACTAATTATTTATTAAATTTAATTTGAAATTCTTTTAGATTGTTACGTGATAAATTCTAAAATAATTTTTTATACCTCTATAGAATATATATATATATATATATTTAACTCAACATTGAACTCATTTTCCTAATTAAGGTTTGTTCATAATAGCCATAAAAGATGTCATTAGAATATTATTATATGCATGGAATGATTGTATTACACCTTATATTCAATTAACATACTATATCTTCAAAATATCATGACATATTGAATGCATTATCGTGATTTTATCATATAGGATGATATGATAAGATTTTCATGATAAAAATGAGTTTTTCTAGGATAGTATTGTGATTTCCTTTCATCAATCTTCACACGTCACTAAGCATTACCTAGATTAATTATTTTGAAATTTAATACATTAAAGTCTTTACACGATTGTTTAATCTTGAAACAACTTTCAACATCGTGAATAAGGAATAAATTCACAAAAATGGCGTAAATTTCTAAGGAAAAGGTCAAACTCTACAAAAAATATCAAATTTTACATAAAAATGGTCAATTTGACAGAAACAAAGGTATATCTCAAAATGATTTGGAAATTTAACGTTATTCAAGTAGTTTTCCCTAATAATTAAGTAATGTTGAAGAGATCTTTTTGATATAAATATTGACAGGTCAAGCATGGGAACCATTCTACTGATATGCCTCACTCTCTCCGGGGACAAGTACCATGAAGATGACCACTTGCATTTAACACAGTATCCATAATGTTTACGAGTTCCGTTTTTTTTATCAATAGGCTGCCTTTGTTTATAGAAAAGAGGATGAAGAGCACTATGACAAAGATAGGGTTCAAACACTTTTGTTTGTGGCGCTGATTAATCCTTTCTGTTCCTCCATATCTGTCTTTATATCTGTTTATCCTTCTTTGAGCACGCACTTTTGTTTACACTTCCTATTTGTTCTAACATGTGGGTGGTTTTTAAGTCCTTAAAGTAATTACTAAATAGTCAACTAAAAAATGAGATGAGATGAGATCAACTTGGTATATCTGATAAAACCATTTATCAACTTTAGGTCGTTTCTCATAGCTAAAAGCAATTCTGAAAGTTGTTTGGAGTCTTATTGCAAACTTGTAATTAAGAGGTGGCTGTCATCCTTAACTCTATTCATATACGTAATCTACTGGAATGGAAATGCAATGAAATGTTTCGACGTTGTGTACCATGTAACCTGTTGGAGGTAGCCGTGTAATATGGTATAGATTTCAATGACCAAATATTTTTTTTGAATCGTATTATCACGTTTTGAAAATAATAAGTTGACTCTATATGTCTGGGTTATACGAATTTTGTTTTGAGATAAGACAAAGTTGTATTTTTCATTGAGGCAACAATTCAAAAACCTGACTCATAAAGAGTATTTATGTATTGTATGTTATCCATGTGAGTTCTATATTATATAGAACACCCAACAAAAAGGGAATTTATTGGAATTAATTGTCCAATAATATCCTCCATTAATCACTTGCAATTTCAAACTTTAAGAATCATAGATCGTTAAAGTCATGATGAACATAATGTCTCAACACTTATGCCAACCAACAGTCATAGCAAAATAGGTCACAATAGTGTCACCTGACCCGTCAACAAGACTATTGTCTGTCATCAGGTATAAATCTACATTTAAGAATCACAATCAGCCATCAGGCTTCATATATAAGCAATAAGACCTTCATAAATCTGCCATCAGACTTCACGTCTAAACTAAGGCCTAAGATTGTATTCAGGCCAATGTCTGTAATTAGACATGCATATGTAAAAAGGCCTAAATTAGCAATCAAGCTTATAGATCAGCAGTAAGGGCTAATTAGCAATCATACCTCATAAATTTGCCTTTCAGGCTTCCTATCTAAAATTAGAGATTCGTCTATAATAAGGCATGAACTAGTAGTAAAGCCTATATCCACAATAGCTTTGGGTCAGAGATGTTATTGACTTAATGGGCGTACATTATGTACCTCATAACCCATTTCCATGTCTAATAACCATATCCCTTAATTACACTAAATTACTAACATAACCTGCACTTCATAGATTATTCTTTGTAGACATAGCAACACAATCTTAAGTTGGATGAATTGGCGCCTAAAGCTAAACAGATGTAAGTCTAAAAAATATTGTAATACGGAAAATCTAAAAGTTCTTAATTGGAAATTCTTACCAATCTTAATATCCTTTATCGATGTGTGTTTATTAGTGTAATCTTACCTTACTCACTAGTACAAAAAGGATCAATTAAGGCGATGAAAATGTCCATTTACGACGGTGAAACGACTGCCCCTTATAGGAGCGAAGTTAAAGGGATCCCTTTTAAGGTGGTTAATGACCACTTTATTAAATCATTTGTTAAAGCGGTTGAGCATTGGGTTATGGTTAGGGTGTAAATAAGACGAGCTACTCGAGTTCGACTCGTTAAGAGACCGATTCGAGCAGAGCTGAAATGAGCTCGAGCCCAAGCTTAAATATTGTTTGAGGCTCGTTTAATAAGCTCGCAAGCCTAAACAAGTTTTTCATATATTTATGCGTGAATTACTTTCTATATAATAATATAATATATAATTATATAACAATAATTATTATACACATAATGTTTAATATAATAATAGTAAATCTGATTATATGCAATTAAAAATTACACAAAAATAAATAAATATTATAGATTAATAAAATAATAATAAAATTAATATTTTTTTGAAATAAATGAGTCGAGTCCAAGTCGAACTTGAGCTTGTATACTACCAAACAATTCAAGCTCGAACTTTATATATTAGGGTCGAAACGAGCCGAGGTCAAGCTTAGTGAATTTTAAATGAGTCGAGCTCAAACATAATCGAGGTCGGGCTTGGCTCGTTTAGACCCTAATCACGGGTGTGTTTTGATTTCTGCCACTAGTGAATAAGGCTTTTAAACAACCACCTAAAAAACAACATATTAATAAAAAAAAATTAATAACTATTATTTCTAATATCTCTTTTATATTTTAACAATAAGCAAAATATTTTTTTATAGTTTCCGAATAACAATATATCAACTACGTAGAAAAATATACAAACAACAAATATAATCTTAATACAAACGAATAGGAAGTATCAACTATGCCATGTAAGTGTTATATAATCTTTATATGATTAAAAGAGAATACGACGGAGGAATCTGAGACCTACATTATTTTTCACACTTTGCGATCCAAAGATCTTAATTTCTTTTGTAAAATTACACTTTTGACAACATAATTAAATATTTTGATGTATTTACTTAAATGAAAAAACTAGACCAAATATTTTATTCATTTATAAAACTTACAGAGTCTATAAGCTATATAAAAATAATTGACCACAACTTATTCATTTTATTAAAATTAAATTCATCCCGCGTTACAGCATGTCTATAAACTATATAAAAAATCGACCAAATAAAAATTAAATTCGACCCACGTTAGCACGGGAATATAAACTATATAAAAAACCAGTCAATATATTTTATCGAAAGTCTATATACTATGTAAAAAAATTGACCAAATATATTATTTATTCATAAAAATTAAATTTGTCTCGTGTTATCGCGTATCAATTAACTATATTAAAAAAATGGCCAGAATATTTTATTAATTTTTATATAATTTATAAAAATTAAATTCGTTCGGTGTTATCTCGGGTCTATAAAATAGAAATGATCAACATTTCTTTCGTATAATTACACTTTTGACTCTTAAATATTTGATGTATTTGTTTAAATTAAAAAATTCAGTCACAATATAAATAAATCGACTAAATATTTTATTCATTTATAAAATTTAAATTCGTCATTCCTTATCGTGGGTCTATAAACTATATAAAAATCGGTCACAAATCGACCACAATATTTTATTTATTTATAAAAAATTAAATTCGTCCCGCATTATCGCGGGTTTTGACCTATTATGTAATTATATAACAATAGTTATTATACACATGATACTTAATAAAATAGTAGTAAATCTGATTATATACAATTAAAGATTACATAAACATAAATGAATATCCTTTACCCAAAAAAAATAAATGAAATTATAGATTAATAAAATATAAATAAATAATTATTATTTTGGAATAAATGAGTCGAGCTCAAGCCGAACTCGAGCTTATATAATACCAAACAAGTCAAGCTTGAATTTTATATATCAGGGTCGAAACGAGCCGAAATCGAGCTTAGTGAATTTTAAACGAGTCGAACTCAAGCATAATCGAACTCGGACTTAGCTCATTTAGATCCTAATTACGGGTGTGTTTGATTTCTACCACTAGAGAATAAGACTTCTAAACAACTGCCTTAAAAACAACATAGTAATAAAAAATTAATAACTATTGTTTCTAATATCTCTTTTATATTTTAGCAATAAGCAAAATATTCTTTTATAGTTTCTGAATAACAATCTATCAACTACGCAGGAAAAATATACAAACAACAATTACAATCTTAATACAAACGAATAGATCATCTGTAAATTAATGTTATTGCGCTCACGCTATGTAGTGTAAATCGATATAGTATTTTAGGAGATGTCGGTAGTCAATAGGAGATATTTGACATTGGAAGAAGCAAGAATTATGAATGTTTGAAAAAAATATTAAAAGTATAAAGAACATAAATTAAAGCTTTATTAAAAATAGTAGAAATTTTAATTGTTTAATTTTTTTTACATAAATAAAAATAAAAAGTTACAAATCTTTTGTTGACCAATCATTGGAGACAACTTCTTCTTCTTTAATTTTGAATTGTAAATACTCAATTGTCCCACGTTAATTGTAAATGAAGTTAGGGAGAACGTCGTACGCAACTATCAAAATGATGTTCTCAAAAGATAGTTGCGTACGACATTCTCCCTAACTTCTTCAAGTAATTTTAGTTCGGATTCTCATATGCCCGTGGGTATTGATTTTTGGAGAAAATTTCAAGCTTTCAACACCATGCTTTGCTTGGTAGCCTCTTAATAGTTTGCATGTTTCTTGTTGCATTCTTGCAGATGCCAAAATTGTCGCCCTGGTCTCGTTGGTCGAATGTCTTGACAAAGTTGCATCCGATGATCCCAAACATCTTTGACTTTTTCGACTTGTTGTACGACCGGGTGGACGACAAATCGGTTTGTCTTGGAATAACCTTTGCATATTGGCCGTAAGTGGGTCGGTTTGGTTGGGATTCAGGTCGGTTTCGTCCTCGTTTAGATTAATTGGTTCCGAAACTTCTTGGAATACTCGTTTGTTGTTGACGACACCGGAATCATCATAGAACTTCGGAATATCTTTTAGTACGAGCCACGCCTGCTCGTAAATGAAGTTCCGACCGATTTGTTACCATAGCTTCAACAAGCTTTCGAAAATTAGCCTTTGAAGCCAAGAAATTAAAGAAATTAAAAGGACAAATCATCCTTTTTTGGGCCGAATGTAAACGAAGGACTGCCGAAAAATGATCAGAAATTAAATATGGTTGAAAGATAGCCACGATAGCCGGCTATTCATTCAATAAATCAACATTACCGATAATTTAGTCAAGCTTCCCCATAATTCCTCCATTATCATTTGGTTTTCGATTCCAAATGAAATACAGACATGTGTTACTAATATCCCCCACTTCAATATCCTCCTAAAACACCAAAAACTCCCGCATAGCTATAGAAAGGCCCACAACAACCGAACAACTATCCTCCAAGTTAAGGGTTGCATTAAAGTCTCCCATTAACACCCATGGCTTTCCCCGGACGAAAAGTTTTTGCTTTCTCAAATGAGTCCACAATTTCCTCTTATGGGTATACGAATTACTTGCATACACAATAGAAAAAAAGAAGGATTTGTCAGTAGCACGAACACTCATATGCCAATGAAGTACCTAATCAGTGTCCGAAATCAACATCAACTCTACTAATTGTGGGTCCTAACGAAGAGTGATCCTCGAGCCTCCAAAACACTTGCTCGCATTCGAAATATAAGTCCAATGACTAAACATATGCACATATTTTTTGTAAATGGGATGAGTGAACATGCGATTCCAAAACTATATACACACTTAAATTACTATCACGTACCACCTGTTGAACCTCCTTCTATTTAGGGACACGGTTCAAGCCCCTTATATTCCAAGAAGCCAGACTAAACATGGGAAATCATGTGACCAAGAGTGCTTGCCACCTCAGAAGTAGAAATCCCCTTCGTAGGTTTCATATAATTAGTCATTTCATCAAAAGCTTCCTCAACATCTGAATCCGAATCAACTACATATGTAGTACCACCTAACTAAGCCCCTTTAGAGCTACAATCATCATTAAAGTCAGCCCCTTTAAAGCTATGATTATCACCATCCAAGAAAATCTTCTTGGGTTGTTTTCCTTTAGGAGTCTCCTTAAGCTCAACATTATCATCATTACGATTAACAACCCTATAAGTCAACTTAGGTTTATTCTTATTAAATCTCACACCTATATTTGGTACTTGTTTACCAATCTGAATCCCACACAGTGGTTTTTTCACTACCTGTTGGAACCCATCAGAATTCTCAACCAATTTTGGTCTTGGAGCAGCCACCCTAGTCAGACATTGATCATCAAAATGACCAAAAACTTTACACCCATCACACTTAGGAGGTGTCCACTCATACTCCGCATTCACTCTATGCAATGACCTGCCCGGCCCGATCCAGAGTGGGGATAACCACATTTAAATACTCCTTTAACGGCCTTTCCGAGTCAACTTCAATCGTGGCTCTAGCAAAATTTGGCCTACCCAAGCATCCAAACACATAGAGCTCGTATAAGAACCAAGCGTAAGTGGACTCCTCACTTTGGTTGCAACGGCACTCAACCCATCCTCTGTGAACGTAGTAAGAGTAACATCATGAGCTTTATCCCAATTAGAAATTTAGTTAAGAATAATAGGGACCGTACAAATCATCCATGGTCCACTTTCAACCACTTGCTCCATTCCCTGTAAGGAAGAAAACTTAAAAAACAAAAACCCATGAGAGTTCATCATAACCTTCTCAATACCTTATTTCTTCCATGCATTCAACACATACCCTGCACCATCGGATACCAAGAATATATCCGTACAACATGTTCTCATACCTTTTACTTGCGCCTGAAACATATTCTAAAGGGATGACAACATCAATATCCTTATCATCCAAATCAATGACTAAATTCCGAAAATTTACTTTTTACTTATTCAATGAAGAAGTCAGCTTTTGAGCATACAAAAGAGATGTTCGTTTGCCATCTAAACCTGGGGTTTTAAGAGATTAAACTACCTCAACCTGGTCAGATACAGAACCTGTAGGAACCTCATTCAGTTTAGAGAATTCTGATTGAGCTTGGCTATTGGAAACAAGGATTTTAAAGAGCTCGAAACCCCAACCTGTTTAGAATTAGTACCAACATTAGCACTACCTAACTTTCAATGAAGACACGTAGCTACATAGTGGTCGACCTGTTTTGTACTATCCAAGTCATCAGAAACAGAAACATAAAGATTAGAAGGAACCAAGTTATCATATATATTATTAGGTCTAATATCTTCACACCCTTCCTTAGAACTAGTCAATGAACCAGGGATTTTACAAGGATGAGAAACCCCAAACCTGATCATTAGTAGCATGTAACTTATCACCAAGAGTACTACTTGAGACCCTAGACTCGCCCATAATTTGATTAGAGTTTATCAAACCACTAACCAGATTAGCGTTAATAAAACCTAAAAGCGACAATCCATGAGGATTAAAACCACGCACATCGACTGAATCACTCACATCCTTATAAATTCCAACTGATCTAATGTCCGGAAATTTACCATCAAGGTTTAAACCGGCCTTAATTCTATGCAACGACAAACCATGAGGATTTTATCAGGGTTAAATTTAACCCTAACCTGATATACTCCATCACTCTTCTTACCATTACTACCATATGATTATCCATTGACCCATAACATTCATGATCCCATCTCGAGATTTTCTGATGTGTTTTAGCATTGTGGTTCAAGCAAGATAATGAAAAATTCGATATGAATTTACTTTTTGGTCAAAATGCTAAAGAGTGATATACCTGATCAGGTGGTCGTTAAACTTACTTCCTGCACTCCCTTTTTTCTTTCTTTCTTGGGGATTTTTTATTTTTTATTTTATCTGTTCTAAAGTAAAATTATTTTTGAACATACGTATAAAATTTAAAAACTGACTATTAGAAGTTTAGTTTCCAAAAATATATATATTTCGTTTATTCGTTGTAGTGAGGACAAAGTAAAAAGGAAATAAGAGTCACGGTATGGAACAGAGTTAGACGATATTTTATTTGTGATATGTGATAATTCTCTTTTGAATCAAACAAACTATATATAGAACAAACAAATTATAGAAAAATATTTTATTTTTTGTTATTTACTCCCATAATAAGTTAGATACATAAATGAACATTTGTTTTTATGTGATCGACTTCTTAAAACCTTGTCGTCATCCACAAGAGTTTGTTGTTATGCAATCGACTAATGTCATTCATTGTTCCATCACCACCCCTTTCATATCCTTCTTAAAGACCTCCCAACATTCTACCATTAATCACCAGAATCGTTACAATCGTGACATTTGTTTTCGCATACACGACTGTGACCAAATAAAAGAAATTTGAGAGAAAGGTAAATTATCCATTATAATGTAATTAGGATTTCATAACTCCAAAGATGATATTTTTGTTGATATTTTATAAGTTTTTAAAAAAATGTATTTCTCTTTGTATCCGTGCAAATATTTTATACAAAGATCTGATCATCATCAATGATACTTGTTTGAGAAATTTAAAATTAATCATCCCTTTTAATTTCTTGTAGTTTTTGTATATGTACTTTTCTTCATCTTACTCTTGAATTGTATCATATTCCATAGATTTTTGGTACGTGGGATCGATAAAAATTCACATTTTCAAGATGAAAGAAGATCACAGCTTCAGAGTGGATATGGAACCTTTCTCTCGCGTCACTAGCAAAGATAATACATTTACTTCAGATACTAATGTAAGTAAGATTATATACTGAGTTTTGAGTGTTAAATGTATGACGACTTCAATTATGATAGACACAAAAGGGCGTGTTTATTTACGAAATTTTTTTTCCCATTTTCCTTTTTCCTTTTTTTTTAAAAAAAAATGACGAGTATTTTAGTTTTTAGAAAAGTAATGAAATTTTAGAAAATGTGTTCAAATGTGAGAGATGAAAGTTTTTCTTTTCCGATAAAAAGTAGAGATGCAGAACTTAGAGAACCATAAAAAATAGTTTTCAACTTTTTAGTTATAAAGATGAAATTAAAAATTTTCCTTTTCTTAGAAAAGTTTTTTAGAAAATTCGATTTTTAACACGTTTTCTAATTTTCTACTATTCTGAAATTTATCAGGAAAAGTAGGAGAGTATTCCGTAACCAAACACGCCCAAATTGTTTTCTAACCAAGTTTTTCTTGCAACTTGTTGTAAGTTAATTGAATTCTTAAAGGCCAAATTCGAATAAAGTTTAGCCTTTTGCTAAACGTTGGCTAGAAGATTTTAAATTGCTTGGTAATTGCTACATTCATCCAAAAGTTATGATATGTAGGTCATATATGTACTTCTCACATCTTTACAACCCGAGCAAACATTAATATATAAAATGGTATTACATTTTTTTAATTTTCTTAATATTCTTTGTCATTAATTCAATAAGATTCCTTTTTCCTACTACTCCCATTTTGTTTTTATCAAAATGTAAAATGGTACTAAAAAGAAATGGAATTGAACATCATGAAGAAAAGCCAAACAATTTAGCCATCAAGAACGTAAGTTTTACTCATGATTTTGTAAACCAATTCAAGACTGTTGCTCGTACTGATGATCATTTGTAATAAAGTTTCAATCTAGCGTTACATCCAGATGTATACACAAATGCAGACGTATTCACATGCATCATTAAGTTTTGTAATTGCAGAACAGACTATCAAGAAAAGGCTCACAATTAGTCGACGAGAACAAGATGAATCGGAACTGTCAAATGACTATTGATGGCAATAGAGAAGTTATCACATCACCAAAAGGTAATACCTTTGGATTCCTTAATTATATTGTTTTACTTTACCTTTCTTTTCTTTTTTATTCATAAGTGTAATAAATATTTATGAGAAAATTAATCAAAAAAAGGTTTGGATTTCTTGCCTATAATTCCATTAGTAGAAGAACCATATATATACCTAACGAAAATAGCAATAGAAATAATATAGAAATTATACAATGTAGACATGTGAAGTCGATCAATATATCATTTTATTTTTTTTACTATCTTTTTTATCTAACTTTTTATAATTTGAAGATATGAATTAAAGTGAAGCAATCTATTTAACAAAAGTCACTCAGCTCTGTTATAATTTTAAATGAATTTCTGCTAAATGTTGGAGAAAAGCAACAAACAGATAACCCCTTGTCTTGTAGTTGTTTCTATAGTTGATGCTTTTTTTGTACTTTGCATTGGGTAGGTTCTTTGGTGGCGGATATGATACCCGGAAAATCTATATCTATTAACAACCCACAAGTTAACTGCAAAATTACCATTGTGACCGGTGGCACCATCACCACAACCATGGTTGCTGGAACGCCAAACAAAAGTTGTTTTTCTCGGAAGAGATTAGGTGGATTTAAGCGCTCATCCATTATCAAACCTAGAGGAATCCTTTTCTTCTTTGCTACCTTGTAAGTACAATTTAAATTAATCCCAAGTGTTTTGGTATGCTTGAAATATATGATTAAAGATTTACTGAAAAAATAATCGGTAGATGTGCAAGCAAAATGGATGGTAAAAAAGAAATATACAAGAGAATAAATGAAATACATGTGTTAAAGAGTATTAACTAAAAATATCTAGCAATATTTTTGACACGTTCTTAGTATTACTCTAGAAACAAACTTCACATTAAAAACGTTAATAGCGGGGGAATCAAATAATTTATATGTGTAGAATTGAATTTGGTAGGTCAAGCATGGGAACCATCCTATTGATATGCCTAACCCTCTCCGCCGCCAACTACGATGCAGATGTCCACTGCTAACACCTGAAAGAAGGATAATACAATTTCAATTTTCATGAGGATTTATATGAAATTTATCCATTAAAAAAAGATGAAACACAAATGGGTTTAGATGCCTCTCCTTGTGGGCAGAAAGTATAATCCCTTTTGTTCCATCATCTTTTTTTTATGTACATTCTTTTTATGCTAGTTGATATATGTCGTTCATTTAAATGCCTCCGTTTTTATTTTTATTTTTCTTGGATGTGAGTGCGTATTATAGATATATGTATATATGTATGGTCGATCAATTCTTTCTAACCACTAGAAGAAGAAAGACCTTTTGCGATGATCCGACACTAGTACTAAATGTTATAACGGTTTTAAGTAAAACCTGTCACAATGATTATAAAGTAGGTCCAAAAATCATTGATGGAGCGGTTTAACGATTAAAAAATGGAGTCCGAACACCGCTAATATAGCGGTTTAACATAAACCGCCCCAAATAACTCCTTTTGTGGCGAGGATAGTAACCCGTTTCAATTGGGGTAACCCATTCGTAACGGGTTATTTCAAACCGCTCTATAAAATATAATCGAGGTGGGAATTTGTCAACCGCTCCATGGTTTTTACTTTAAGTGTTTTCTTTTTACTTTCGTTTTAATTGTATATATATATATATATGTGTGTGTGTTTGTTGTTGACATTAAATTTGGTTAGTGAGTAACTTGTTTTTGGCATTAAATTTGATTAGTGAATAGTTTGTTGTTAACATTAAATTCATTAGATGGTAGATATTCTCATTTTATTATATATATATATATATATACACATATACATAAAATCACTTTTGCCTCCAGACATTAAGTAACAATATGAAGCAACCCTATTTCATGATCCTCTCTTGCACAACAAAAGTAACAAAATATTCTTTTGCGACCGCGTTTTCTCTGTTTAATCTTCCGTCATCCAGAGACAAATCCAGTCTTGGTGACTAAGATGAATATTACCTAAATGGGCCATTCTAGCAAGTTTGGATGCAAAGAGGCCCCTTTTTTGGATGCAACATCTAGTATATTGGGACGTTAAAAACAAAATCGTGTTTATAACATGTGAATGGAGATGACATGTGAATGTGTACATCCATGTTGGGTGGTCCAAAAGTTGCTAGGTGTTGTTATGTTATAAAACTTTGTGCACTCAAGATGAATGTCCTTACTAATGAAGATCAAAATAAAAAACCGTGCAATTTTTGGACTATACAACGCTTGGAAGGAGTTTCTAAAAGATAATGTAGTGCAAGAGTTTGGTTTTATAATGTTTGACCAATCTACATGTGAAAGACAATATCCCTCAATTTTGCTAAGTTTATTGTTATATATGTTATAGAACATTTTAGGTGATATTATGTCGTGTCTCTCTTATGTTTGTGAACTATCTAATAATTTAATGTTATGTTTATAAGATTGTTATGTTGATATTATGTTTGAGAACTATGTAATAATTTGATGTTATGTTTATAAGATTGTTATGTTGATATTATGTTTGAGAACTATGTAATAATTTGATGTTATGTTTATAGCTAAAGGAGATTCTCCCCGACAAATTTTATAAAATAAAAGATAAGCGCTATAGTTACAAAGATGTGGAAGATCCACATAAAACTTAATCTAACACTAAAGCATGAAAGACTAAGTGTATACACATGACATACCATGTCTGTAAGAACCCCATAAATAACCAACCTCTAAGACTAGAACAACACAAAACAAATAGCATAATGAGAGATCAGCTAGGAATGACACATATCTCCCTGTGAATCTTCCATCTCTCCATAATGCAGAGAGTTCAAGGAGATGATCTAAATCTGAAGGAGAACATCTTAGAGCGAACTGTATTAATGATAGATCAGCCACATGCATACCAGATCTTCTACCTTTGCCAAATAGTAAATTATTCCGCTCTTGCCAGATAAAATAAGCAGTTGAAGCCAAGATGAGACGAGCATTAACAAGAATAACATTCTTTGAATTAGTAGCAGCTATCAAATATGAAATGATATTATCCATCCTGTTAGAGGCAATTATCATCTCCGCAAAATTAGAAACCTGAAGCCAAACCTGAGAAGAAAAAGAACACTCAAAGAACATGTGAGCATGGGAATCCTGAAAAGAGCCACACAAGGAGCACTAAAGTAGGTTTAAGTCAGTTAAGGGACCAACATCCAATTGTCTCCATCTATCTTGCGTCTTCAGCTTTCCTTTCAAGAAAAGCCACTTGTGGAAAGCATGCTTAGGAATATAATGAGAAAACTAGACAATAGGCGTTCAGTCCACCAAAGAACCCCAAGACCGAATAGACTCCCAAACCCTCCCCAACTCGAAATTCAATAATATTACCATCCAAATCACGCAAATATATCTATCAAGTTGTGAATTAAGTAGGCACCACTATCTGAGCAAAAATATGATAGCAATAGAGCCCTAAACTGAAAACCAGGGAGAATGATCGTCCGTTGACTCGGAAAAATACTCGCAATAGGGCATTGAGCACACCAATTATCATACCAAACTGATACCTGCTGCTCATTCCCCACCCGAAACCAGCCATAATAATATCTCTGACCTCCAAAATCTTCGACCAACCCCAACCAGTAGGAACATCCCAGAAGTTACGGTTACTCAACTTATGCGCATGAACCCACCGAACCCACAGAGACTCCTTCAGACTAATGATTCACGAAACAAAAGAAGTTACAGTTACTCAACTTATAATAGAGATATTCCACTCACTAAAGTGCTTGATACCAAGCCCCCTCGTGGTTCGGAAGACAAATGTCCTCTTAGCTACCTTGGCTTTCCTAGCCTTCATCTTCCCTTGGCACCAAAGAAAACCCATCATTAACTTCTCAATATCAAGGATAATAGAATCTAGAAGAATGAACACTGAAGCCCAAAAGTCGTGCATAGAAGAAACCGAACCCACATAGACTCCTTCCTAGTAATGATTCTTCAAACAAGAGAAGTCAGAAGAGCGAGATTCGACTCACTCAAGCGCCTGATACCCAAGCCGCCCTTGTGGTTCGGAAGACAAATGTCCTCTTAAGCCACCTTGGCTTTCCTAGCTTTCATCTTCCCTTGGCACCAAAGAAAACCCCAGTTCAGCTTCTCAATTTCAAGGATAATGGAATCAAGAAAAATGAACACCGAAGCCCAATAGCTATGCATAGAGGAAATCAAATCCACAGAGACTCCTTCCGAGTAATGATTCTTCAAACAAGAGAAGTCACAAGAGCGACATTCTACAAACTCAAACGCTTGATACCTAAGCCGACCTCATGGTTCGGAAGACAAATGTCCTCCCAAGTCACCTTGGCTTTCCTAGCCTTCATCTTCCCTTGGCACCAAAGAAAACCCTTCATCAGCTTCTCAATTTCAAGGTTAATGGAATCGAGAAGAATGAACACCAAAGCCCAATAGCCTTGCATAGAAGAAATAATAGAAGTGATCAATTGGAGTTGACCTGCAAAAGATAACAACTTGCTCTTCGAATCTCCAATCCTGCAAAAGTTGATGATTCACTAATACTATGGAACTAACATCCCTACCCAAATAGCATCTTCAAAGGTTGTATATGTACACACCTGCCAAACATGGTTGTTTGTGTATATGTTGTTACCTTATCAATGTCAACCAATAAAACAAGAATCTGCAATGTACTTTCTAACATGTTGTGCATACAGCAAACATTGTCTAACTGTACATGTCAGAACACACAAATTAGCATGTCCAAAATTCTCCAATGAAGACAAAGACATTTGGAAGATTCTGATTGGTTGAAGAGGTTACAAGATATATGCTCACTCACACATACTCGACTTCAATAATGAAGTCAAGTGTGTGCGAATTCAGAGTGAAATAGGAGAGCATAGTATTAGTAGAAATTACAATCCTTAGTAACCAGCTTTGAGTTTTTCTCTCAACGATCAGGTGAAACTCGAGAATAGAAATTTCCTTGTTTCGTAACGCGGAAAATAGATATATTTTGTAGTTATTTTGAGAATCGGTAATTTTATTTTGATCCACAAACATTTTATTGACTTGGTGTTAGGTATACATGTATGGTTGTTGTTATTGAACGCTTGAGGTTGAAATTGATGCAGCACCAGATAACTTTCAACCCCGTCCACTATTATGCCCCTGATTTGCCCAAGAGTTGTGACAGTATAATATCGTCACTCATAGAAGTGGATGTCCCCAATTGGCTATCGCGATGATGCTAACATTTCTTTCTAAAAGTTAGAAAACAATATTTGTAGTGTTTGGTTTTGGTTACTAAAATAGACACACTTTACTCATTTCACTCATATGAGTCAATGACCCATTAGACCCATGACACATATGACCCATTACCCATTTGACAATAAGTTGGAGACAAAGGTGACAAAAAGTCGTCGCTAAAAGTGACGCGGGAATTAAGTTTTGGTGCGCTAGTGGAATCAAGTTTAATATTAATGATAATTAATCCATTAAGGTTTACCAAACAAGTGAAATTCTGTTTCGATTTCTTCATCACAAATGGAGCATTTTGTGGAGAATCTGTCTCATGCATGTTTGTCTAGATTAGATTTTGTTGGAAGCATCTAGTTACCAACCCTCCAAAAATTAATGTTCACTTTCAATAGAAGCCATCTATTCCACGGAGCTTAGTTAATCACGATGGATATAAAAACCCCAAAGAACTTAGAATATATACAGTTGATATCGACTGTAAGACCCATTGCGTTTGGGCTCAAAAACAAGAGTAAGCCCAAATTCTCATTGTAATTATCCTTCTTCAATCTGGTGGGCCTCCTCCAGACCCATCTCCCTTAAATTTCATTGGGCTCCCGATTTCGCATTCAAATTGCGGAACCAAAGTAAGTGTTTTCGTCGTCATCAATTCTTTTGAACGGGAAACCGAATTAATATCAATTGTGCCAATTATGCAGAGCTCATCATTTTAGGCCCAATATTGATTGTGTACTTTCAAGGGAGAAATCAAAACATCATCCTTTTTAAACTACTTTGTTCATTCTAATATCTAGATAACATGATCAAAAATATTTGTGGGTGCGCAAGTTTCATATATGTTTTAAATATAGAAAGATCACTAATTCACACATATTTAAAGATCAAAAATATTTGTGGGTGCGCGCATTTAGTGCAAAAGTTTCACATTATGAAATAATAAGCTAGATAGAATATACGGCACCACGTCAATTAAGAAATTGATAAACTTAAGTATGGTACTTATGCTATAGAAAAACAATTTATAAGCATATCCATTTGATACGATATATGGAACAACATAAACCTCTAGCTAGGTTTTATGCTTAAACTGATACGAAGTTGCTGCACGCACTGCATCTATCTACTTATACGATATGATGTGTATAAAACCAACTATTGATTTGGTATTTAGGTGGAAGTGTGCGTCTAGCTCGGAGATGAAGAAAATTTAAAAACTTCAAAATTTGTTTAAACATATGTCGAGCCCCTTTGGAAGAGCTGAAACAAACAGATCAAAAACTTTCATGGTGGAGGCCTGATGCATTGATGACGTGCTAAGGAATTCTGCTGTAGATTTGAGAAATGTTGCTCTAGAAGAATGAATAAAACCAAAAATAAGGAGATGTCTATGAACTTCACAAAATGAACCTGGGAAGCCCAATTTTATAACCAAGTCTCTTGACGTCATCTTGAACCTGTTGTCTGAACTCTCTAAAGCTGAATCTTCTATAAATTGAATTTTCGACGCAACTTTGTATCATTGTATCGTATGAGGGACAAAAGAAATAAGCAGTCGAAAACCTCTCGGTATGTTTATTAGCTACCACTCTATGCTCAACACTCTTATACACATCATTACTCCATGCCTAGAACAGATTAAAGAGCACGTACAAGACAATGTTAAACAGCAATACTTCAAATATATTAATATATGTAGCGTAAAGTAGTTAAATATATCCTAACCTGAAAAAGATCTCCAATGTTTATGATTAGAGCATCTTTATTTGGTTTAACTGAAATCCATTTTCCATCTTTCACTAATTGTAATCCTCCAACTTGATCTTGGTGTAATATAGTGAGAAAATCACTATCGGTGTGTGGCATTAATCCAAAAACTTGTGAAAATTTTGGACAAGGTGGATATCGGTTCATACGGAGGTAGCAAGTGCTAGGTAAACAATTATACTTGAAAAAGTCTGATTTATGGCCGAGCTGTTCGGCTAAAATCTCTGCTAAAGTTTCCGCTAGATCAGAAACCATCGATGCAAACTGGTCCATTGTGATGCTGATCAATAAATAAAAATTTAAGGTAAACAAAATAAGTTACTTATTCCTTGAGTATAACAATTTCTTATTATACAATTAACCAATTTATCTATTTACTTCATAGTTTAACAAGCAGAAATATATAAAAATGAGTTAATGGATATTGTAAAATAATGAAAAGCCCGTAGGTATCATGTATTATGGTGTCAATTAATTATGGAGTTAATGTACCATAACTTATTTATACAATCAGTCAAGCCGTATTTGGTATAATTCTGATTATGTATTTGTTTATGCAACTAGAGAACTATATTTCTGACTCTAAATTGAAGCAACCGAGTACTGAGGTCTGAAACTACTGCTCATCCACATGCATAAAAGATTTTGAAATAGGTTCAATGGACGGCCAAAACATGATCATGCATGCATGCATATACTAGGAAACACACAATAACTTCTTGCAGCATGTAGTTGTACTACCTGAAGAGATAAGTGTAAAGATAAAAGAAATTTATGCTAGGTCCGTTTTATGTGTTTGCCACAAAGAAAGCTAGTATACTGTTTCTCCTTAATGGGTAAGGTTTCTAGGACATTAGATTACACCCACAAGTCCAGAGGTCACATGTAAAACACACTGTACACAAAAGGGATATTCAATTATTATGGTTAATGATTCACGGGAAAAAACTTTTTTTATTAAGGAGACTTAAGAAAATAGATTTTCTTTCTATATATTCAATGATGAATGAAAAAACTTTTTATCGTATCGAATACTAATTTTGTATTAAATATTCAAGGGTGAGATGTTCATCACTGAATATTATGAATGAAAATGGTTTCTCTAAAATGTTACTTTCATGTGAATCATTTCTTCAGTTTATCTTATTTGTAATTCATCTAGACGTAATGAATGAAACGAGAATCTTTTTTCTTTTTAAAGGAAAAGCCTACGACTACGTCACATATTCTATATATACAATCACAAATATTTTACATAATGCTTTTTCCAAAACTTGAACTCACAACTTTTAAGTTGAGATGCAAACTCACATATTACCAGTCCAAAAGCTTTTGGTGAAGGAATCAAGAACCAATAAGATTTGAAAACAAGAATCCACGAATTCAGTGTTTTTTCTAAAAATAAGTTGACATGCTTGAAATCCTTAATTTTCAAGAACTATGATGGTACTGTCCACATTTCATGAAGCTGGCAATTATCCATCTAGTTTGCTTAGTACAACCCTTAAATATAGCTGGTAGGTCTAATTTTGTTGTGAGATCTAGCTAGGTATATTGTGCTACTTTTGGAGTAACATGTGACTCATAATGTTGGATTAAAGGCATAAATCAATAACGTACTTTTACTTTAGTTATGAAAAAGGTACTGAACAAATTTTACTATCAAAATAGGTAATGTATCAGTGAAAAAGTGTTACTGGTTAGTAATGTACTTTACATAATCTTTTCCAAGGTACGTAATCTACTTATGAATCATATTACCTACATCGACACATTTTTACAACTACATAACCTACCTTGTAAGAAAATTGGTTCGTTATCTACCTTAAAACGAAAATGAAAATATATTGTCAATCTATGTTTTTAACCCATAATGTTTCATCAAGCTCCTTTAACTGCCTTATTACGTGTCACAACCGTTTGATTTTGTTCTTGACTAAACCATCTATCCTATTTCGATAATAATTAAGTGATTAGTATGTGAGAATGCATTTAACTTTAACCCAGACTCTAAATTGTGTATCCAACTTCATTTTTGTCTATTGTGTTTCTTCAACTTTTAAATAAAGATAATGTATGTATCAGTATTACTTTCGATGATGTGACGACTTGTTTGTATGTCACGTGACACTTTACACAAATGACGCACGTAAGTAAAATTACAATTAAATATATACAATGAAAATATTTAAAAGTTAAATACACACAATAAAATACAATAAAATTAGATACACACTATATAATTTAAACTAAAATTAAATAAGTTGTTATGCAGTAACCCCGGTAATCAAATAAAGGTGCTCAATTATACTAGACAAACCTTTCCATACAACATACAACTAAAAACACTATTAGTGTATAGACATTTTTTTTCACAAATTAATCTAAAAACATACATATCTAAGAAGTAAATGCTATGTCACTTGCCTATATATCAACGTTACGACATTCAAACTAAGAACTATATATATGAACGCCCCACCATCTGAGTGAGTCTCTAAATGAGTCTGATTACCTTTTACCTAATGAGTCTGATATGGTCTCACATGAACTGTTTAGGACTATGAGAAAATCAGTACTAAAAATTATGAGTATGTTTAGTAACAATTAATTGGAGTTGGAGTTTGTGATTGAGGTTTGTGGATGAAGTTGGATAAGCCCTTAGTGTCTTCTATAAGTCACTTGAAGCTGATTCGATTTCAAAGGCTTCTAGAATCTTATTTTTTCCGAGAATACTTACTTATTTTGGTTAGCAAAACATAAACTATTTTTTACAATAGATCGAGTTTATAAAATTTGAAAACTCTAAGCCCCTCGAAGCTAAAAAATAGAAGTGCCGAACACACTATATGTTCAAAATGTTCTAGCCAATCAACTATGCATATATATGTTTTTATTATATATATATATATGTTTACATTTTTTTGAAAAAAAAGGTATATAGGTAAAGAAAAAACATTCATCAAAATTTGTAAAGATCAAAAAGTACAAAATCATTTACGTATCTTATATATGTGTAAAGCATTAATTACATAAAAATACAACGTATTCTCAATGGTAGTTTAGTAGTGAGGAATATGCAGCATAGAGATATAGATTACGAGTTCCAATCCCCTCCCCATACCCCTTTAATCGTGTGTTACACGATTTATCTCCCTCATTTTAATCGTGAGACCGGTCGATGAGGACTATTAGAGGGTTAGTTACTATTATTTAATTATTTTACATAAAAGCACAATGTACTTTCAAATTAATAGATTTCTTTTTCTCCAACATATTTCTCATATCTCATTTTTCTATTGTATTTTCAACTTAATTTGTACTTATTTAATCGGTATGTAACTCGAAAATTGAATCTATAAACGTTAATTTATGAACCAACACACAATGTTAACATAGAGTTTCATATATATATATATATATTAGACATGCATATCGAACTGGATTCTAAATTTATTTGTATTTTCTTATGTCCATCATACCTCTCATTGATTTAATCACACATTGTTCTATCTTGTTGCTTTTCATGTGATGATCAGTTAATTGATTATGACAACTGGTGTGCAATTTAGATATTACATATGAATTGAATTGAAGCCTCTTGTGATTAACGCTCAAGTCTAATCCAAATGATCATCTACTAAATGCTAACTACATAATATCAAAATAACTTTTATTAGTAACCCCTTTTTTGTACCTATATAAACTAACAAAACAGTATCTTAATTAGATCACTTCACTAAGTTATAAGTCAACTTCAGGGTAGAATCTCGTTGTCAAAATTCAAATATATATTGTTGTTTTTTTGTCTAAACAAATTAGATAAGACTCGGTAGCGTATTCAATTTGTTTTTGAAGTTTATTTAATTATATTTTATATATGATACTATAAGATTTACTAGCTTGTTTCAAGTTTTTTGATACAAATTTCTTTATTCTACGTTGATAATGAAATTAATTAAAAAAAAAACAAAGATAAGAGGTTGTAGAAAAATTGTTTCATGTATATATTTTTTTATTATAACCACTATTACAATAATTTCCAAGAAAACTATTTATTGTGATAGACTGATAAGTATATATATGTGTATGCAATTATATATACACGTACATAGCGTGTTTGTGCTGTGTATGTATATATGTTCGTGACTTGTGACACGTCACTCGTTTTATGATTTGGTGTAAAATTATTACTTTATTAGCTTACAATTTTTGCCATCATCCATGATTTCAATCAACGGTACATTCATTATTTTTAGAAAAATATTTTATGCGCTTAAAGAAATATGCATAAATATAAACTTAAAGATCGAATTGACGGTCTCGGTGAATATGGCAGAATAATTATTAAGAAAAAAGATAATAATATATAGATTAAATTCGCTATGTATTTTAGATATATTTAATATTATTTTTTATTTTTTATTTAATTGTGATGAAAAAACCATTAAAACTTTGACGTACTCGGCTCTAATTTTAGTAACTGTTTTATTTCAATATAAAATGATACAATACAAACACTATTTCACATGGGTAGATTTGATAAGTGAGGAATAGATGAATCTCGTAGTTAATTTTAATGCATCATCTTACCGACTAATATCTTTATATATTCTTCTTGCGCTATGATTCTATACATGGAATAAAAACTAAAGTTGGTGAATCGGGACTTTAATTTAATTTGTTTCTTGGTCACACATCAAAAGTCATCGATCGATGTATATTTCACAATCAAATTTAACTTCCCAAGCGATTTAAATTCAAAAAGTTACACTATATATATATATATTAAATAAAATCTATTAATTAAATATTAAATACTTAAAAATCTATGAAAAGAATAAGGATTACGTTCACGAACCTCCACCATGATTATGACATCTAATTCTCAAGAGACTTATCTAAGCTTTAAATAATGATCTCCTATTAGTTGGAACTTACAGATTGATCAACTGGCACTCGCTATCAACAACTAGCTAGCTCGTTGTCTAATAGTTAGATATATATTACCTATCGGCTTGATTTCTTCGTGACCGTGTATTCTTTTATATTTTATATTTTTTATTTGATAGACTTCGATGGTATCGAATTTACATTTAATGAGTTACTAATTCACGAGATTTATACCAAAACGCTCCTTCACATGACCAATTATTCTTAGTCACTAACAAATGTGCAATATTACGCCGCTTTTTTTTGTTGGCGATCGGGGTTGATGTTACATTGTTTTTCTTTATTTTTGATAGATCAGCGTTAGATAAATAAATAATGAAATATACGAAGTATAATTTATAATTTATTACTAAATTATATAGGCAAGGAGGCAACATAATATGTTTAGCCTATATTTTTATTGTATCAATATTCTATACGTATAATTTATAATAAAATAGACGAAGTATGTTACAATAAATTTTGATTTGTATTAAAAGAATACAAAATTTATTGCACTAGAAAACATACCTGAGACTAGTGAGACCACCCATGTTGGAGATATTAGTTAATGGTACGTGAAAAGCTTCTGACCACGCAAGCTGCCTTAAACAAGTTGCTGAAGGAGTTCCCCACCGGTAACTACCTGCCGGAAAATTTAAATCAAGACGGTTATTGGCCTTATCGTAAAACGTCTTCTTGAACACTTTCATTTGTTCACATCTCATCTTGTCCAAAATATCAGATGAAACGCCATGATTTATAACTTGGAAAAATCCCCATTTTTGTGACGCCTCGGCTAGCTCTCGTTTGCAATTTGCATTTTCTCGCTCTCCTTGATTTAATCGACTAAGATCGATCATTGGTAGCTCCCACTCTTCTACGTCGTTTAAATTAACTTCAGTACTGTTCTTGTTTGATAGTTGATGATTGTCGAATAGTTCCTTGTAGAGTTCTACAAATGGTGGGTCGCATTCTTCCATTTGTATATTCTCCATACGTATATTTGAAAATTCACGACTTCTCAAGAAATCTTGAAGAATGTAAAAGAGAATCAAGATAGTCTTTTTTTTGTTGTTCTACTATCTTGGGTTATACAAAACCCTAGTGCTAGAAGATCGAAAGATCGGAACGTTGGATTAGGAGTTAAGTTTGATGAATTGTATTAAACGAGAATCGAATATACGAAATTGAAAATGGGTTAAGGAAGAAGGAGGGTTAAGGAATAAGGACTAGGGAAATTTGTTTGGTAATGTTTCTTGTTGTTTCGTCGTCGATGAAAACGTTATTGATTTCTTGTAAATATTTATAAAGATGGCTTTCAAAGACATTGGGGACAAAGGTGATGCATGTCATATGCTGTTGATGTTTAATATCACGAGGGAGAGAGATGTATTTATTTTAGAAGTTGCCGACCAGGATATATATATGAAACTCAAGAAATTTGCAGATTTTCAATTTATTATATATATTACGCTTAATAAATTGATAATATAAATTAAATATTTGACAAATCAATACAATTTGAAAAATATTACTAAATTTTTTTTCTTTTTCTTTCTTTTTCGAAAGGAATAACTCACATACATATACTTTGTTTCGGCATTATAATTTGAACGCACAACCTTATAATTGAAAAGTCACATTGATAATCTTAAGTTCCTATGAGAGTTAAACGCAGTTTAGTAGAGTTTTTGTTCTCTCTAAAAATTTGCATTCTTCCAACCACATTTTTATGTATAATTTTAAGTTGTTTAACAAAATTACCATATATCTTGATTGATTTGGTAGTTTTGTAGAAACTTAACTTTTTGTAGATGAGTTTCTTTTTTCATTATATGGTATAAGGTACCATCAAACAGACACTCTAATAAGGCTTAAGAGGTAGAAAAATAAACCTACAAAGAATTGAATCGAACTTAGGGTTATAAGACCATATATACCAAATAAAAGACTAAATTTATATCACTCGTATTGTAAATTTGAATAATCAAGAGCAATCTTAGAGTTCGTACTTCTTGTGGTCATATTGTGGTGTTCGTATTCCTCCATGGCTCCATGCCACGAGCACTATGATAGACACAATCATGTGATGAAGAAGTAGCGGTGGGACTTGTTCTCATAGATGGGTAAAGTTGGTTTAATAGAGGGTAAGTTATGATAGTAAGTATTTTTAGCATTGTCGTGGTAAGTTGTTGTGACCTGATGCTCATGTGACAGTTAATTTGTTGGATACTTTGTATATGTTGTAGCACGTTTTATAGATGTGTGATAGGTTAGAAAGGTTGTATCTGTTGTAGCACGTTTTATAGATGCGTAACAGGTCAGGAAAGTTTGTATGTAATCAATTATTGTTGGTTATAAGATTAGTTTAGTCAGTTATAAGTTAACTGATACGGATGGATTCTTTTTATTTATTTGTATGAGAAATTATAGGTCAAAATCTATATATGTTGTCTTAAAATATAGGGAAATTAATTAAAACACTCTTTTTTATCTTTATTTAATATTTTATCATTTCAAAACACTACAAAAATTGCGTGTTGCATGCACGGGGTCGTAACAGTTCGTAACAGGGATCATAATCTTTTTTGGCTAAATTGGCTTTTTTTATCTATTTTCGGTTTGATTTTGTGACATTTTTGGGACTTTTAAAACTTCTACATATAATATGACCCTAAGATAATATGATTATTAAGTTATTTTAAATATTGGCTAAAACGGTCAACGCAAAACGAAAAGTTGTCGGTCCTTGGTTGCGTTTTGCGTGTCCCCTTCGGATAAATTAGATTTTTTAATCCGTTTACGGTATGATTACAATAACTAAAACATTTTATTAGATTTCGATTTAGAACATTACACGAACAATACAATGCAATAACATCTTAAAACTACATGTGTGGAATATTTAAAATGTGTTCACCGATGGGAGGAAAGGAATGTGTGTATGAAGGACCATTGTCAAAGGAGAAATGGCGAAACAATTCGGTGAGCAACATGCCATAGGGCAGTGGATTATCGGTGTTGGTCAAGACATGTTGCATTATTGATGCTATGATAAAACCAACATCAAAGTTAATGTTGGTTTTTATCCAATAGAGCATGAGGGCCTCCATGGCATAGACAAAATGGAGCTCTGTGGATCGACAAGAGTTATTATGATGAACAATATCAAACATTGTTCTCATTTCTGGTTTAAAATCGTAGACTTCAGTAATGGCACGCAACCTACATCTACTTCTACTATTTCGAATGCAAATTTCATCAACAATTTGATTCGCATGAATGATTTTTAAGATTAATGTATCCTAGCTCTTGTTGTGGGCAATAGTATTGAATTCCTTGGCGAGGAAGTTCAAAGCAGCAAGTGAAAGTCAAAAGATCCCATTGAATGGGTTGACCGTTCATCTTGAATTCAACGGTTTTGAAAAGATGGTCAAAACGGAAGTGTTTATAAAATTCATGAACACGGTTTGGAAAGATTCGTCGAGGAAGGTTGAGTTAATTACCCAATGATCTTTCCTCGAATCTTTGAATAACAGAAGTTGAAATGATATTTGAGCGATCGACGATTCTTCCTTCTTCAATTTCTCTTTCGAATGTTTGAATTTCATTCGAAATTGGGCTTGAAATGTATCTGTTGGTCATCTTGTACAACTGAACTTGAAACATAATAGGAGAGAATATAACACCCCTTAAATTACCTCAGGGTTAAAATAGTAATTTGACTCGGAAGCGATGGATAAAAGATAATATTATAACTTATCTTACAAAATGACCCTAGATTTTTCGCGAGTTTACAATATTAACATATTGCTGAAACAAAACATATAATTGTTATACAAAATCCACATACACGTTAATTTACAAAACATTCATAAACATATCAGAGTGATGGCACGTGTCAAACATTCTTCAAAACCACCTTCCTGCCCAACCCACAAAAGACATGCATAACCTGCAGGAAGGGAAATGGTGGGATTAGCACAAAGCTAAGTGAATGAATGTACAACTAACAATTCAACTTAGCTTAATAATCTGTTTACACTAAGCACAGTAAACACATAAACTCAAGAGGATCGGCGGTTACTGAGGAACCCTACAGCCGCGGTGGCCCACAGTAACACTTACCACAATCTGTAAAGGCCCATACAGAATAGGCCGATAACTTGGCACTACAACACCACAACACACTTTCCAGCGACAACACATGTATCTGGAACGTGTGTTGAACACAGTAGTAGCCAAGTCCAATCGCAATTGACCTCTGAATAACACAGATGCCCGAAGGCCACATATGCATAACAAGCAGATATATTCAATCATAACTCAGACTAAATAGTCAATCAAGGTTTACGTTACTTGTTGTAATCACACCATTACAACTAACTCAAATTATGAGTTGCAGATCCACTCACCTGACTGCTACCGTTCACTTCTCAGAATTCTTATATTACTGAGTCTTTGACTGATATGAGAATACAACAGATAATGAGTTAGTAACTCACCTTGAAATCGTATAACATGTCTCAATGTATATTATCCAGATAATAAACAATTATCAAGTTACAATTTATCTGTTATAACCGCTGTACAACTATCAATTATATCAATTTATAAAAAAATTTGCTTATTTAATTATTTACTCAATTAACCAAATTTTCGAATCATTATTATAACATATTTAATCAAACAGGTGACCCCTGTATTCAAGGAATAATAAAAGTTCGATCCGCAGTTAAAAAAGAATCTTTCAATTTTGGTCGCTAAAAGTATAACCTTTTACTTATGCATTTTCAAAATTTGCGACATTGCAATATCGCCACTAGCGACATTGCAATATCGCCAAACCAGTTCATCCTGCGAACTGGGCAGAAAACTGGCTGATTTTCACCAAAAATTCTCAAATCGAATTCTAACAACGTTTCTACACAAATTAAACGTTCTAACACTTAGTAAACACATAAACAAACACTCGAAATGCATCAATTCAACATAAAAAC
This sequence comes from Logfia minima, assembly GCA_963921325.1. Taxonomy (NCBI): domain Eukaryota; kingdom Viridiplantae; phylum Streptophyta; class Magnoliopsida; order Asterales; family Asteraceae; genus Logfia; species Logfia minima. The sequence continues at coordinate 27,621,106 of OY992772.1, forward strand.
ACATAATTAAATCAAACCAACAAACTTTCTCACTTTTTGTAAAAAAAACAAAAACTAATCAAAACTAACCTTAATTTGATTTAATCCACTGAAACAAGTTGTAGAAATGATCTTCTATGAATTCCGAATCTAATGGCACAATTTGGAGATGTTTTGGGCTTGATTTGAGCTTCAATTGTGCAAGTGTGTGTTTTAGTGTGTGTTCTTGGTGTTCTTGGTGTTTGTGTGTGTTTTTGAGATGAAGAATGTAGATGAAATGGCTGATTTCTGGATTCTTGAGTTTATATATATATAATTTACGTATACTACGATGTATTATTATCATTAATCTAGCACACGATGGTATTAGTTATAATAGTTAGGCTAATCCGTATTTTAAACTAAAAATACCGTAATTCCCATTTAATTATTCCTAACAATTATACATTCAAACATTTCATATAAATGAATTCAAGTAAATAAGGTAACATAAGGTAAATTTACCTAAAAATACTAGGTCATTGGGGAGGATGTTACAGAGAAAAAGGGTATTTTAGTGATGAAAGAGATAATGAAGTTTGTGTGAATATGTAGATGGTTCAAAGATCCTTTTAAAGTAATACAATCTTACCCAATCTTACCCGACAAAATCTGGAGAATCTAATAAAATCTTATTCGTACCAAATTTTCTATCCACAAGGGACACGCAAAACTTTGCGTTTTCCGTTTTGCGTGTCTGGGTAGATAAAATCCCTTATCCACGAAATTTGGTTCGGATAAGATTTTATTAGATTTTCTAGATTTTTTCGGATAGTCTTTTGATTTTAAACACAATTTCATCAAAACGCTTATCATTTTGCCGAAATTGTTGCTTATTTTGCTGTAATTGTTGTTAAATGAGTCAAGTAAATGAGAAGTTTAAGATTTATGTTGCTTATTTCATCAAAATGCTTATCGTTTTGTATTATTTATCTCGATTTATTAAGAAATTGAGTCAAGTAAATGAGAAGTTTAAGGTTTATGTTTGTTATGGAGGTCATTTTGAATCTATTAACGGCATAGCATTGTATATGCCAATAGATTGCATAAGAGTTATATTAAAACTTCCCGTAGCACCAGAAAAGCCAATTACATATAATGCTTTGTAAAAAACAGTTTTAAGAATATCAAGAATACCACTTCATAGTGATATATGTCTAAAATATAAGGATGATCAGCTTGTCATAGATATAACTGATGACGTTGATGATCTTAAGGAATTTTGGTCTCATGTGATTAATAATGCTCTCGTAGAATTATACCTTGTTAATACAGTAAGAAATGTTTCGGGTATGGGTAGCAATCAACCTAGCAGTAGTGGTAGTGGTGGTTTTCAGCAACAATTTCAACAACTACAAACCCATGAATACAACCACCCACCTCAGAATGCTCAATACTAAATGCATCCTCAATATCAAATTCCGTTTGCTTATCCACCACCATATTATCCAGTATATCCACAATATCATTATCATGCCTCTCAACAGTACCCACATTATAACACCCACTCTTATGGCCTAGGGGTAATCTGGTAATTTCTTAATTTTATATTTAATTATGACTTTTACATATTATATTAGTATGTCTATTAGATAGGAAGAATTATATTTAGGTCTAATAGTTAATTGTGTCTGGTAGAATATTAATAGTTTTAAATTTAAAATAGTTGTCGGTAAAATAAAATAACTTGTCTCGCAAAACGGTTTTCAGGTTCCAGACAATAAACCAAACAAGGGATTAAAATTAACCAAGATTTGAGTTGGTTGGTGATATAAATCACCTAACTCACCATTTTCATCTCATTTCACCAACTCATTTCCTTCATTTCTCTTTCAAGCTTCTTTCTAAAAAAAATAAAAAATCATCAAACACCAACTTAAACATAAATTGTGTGTGATATTGTATCTGCTGTGAATCCTTGTGTTACTTGCCATCATCATCTTCATCTTGTTCTTATTTAGTTGTAAGCATTTTCTAATTTTGGTGATGAACTTGAATTTTATAAATCTTTGGTATGTGAGTGTAATTGATGTTGAAAGCTTGTTATTTGATGTTTAGGAGATGCTAGAAAGCTTGTTAGATTGATAGGAAACTGATTTTCGTGTTTGAGAGTTGAAATGGTTCGTTTTTGGGGTTTCTGCGGTTCAGTTCGCAGGATGAACTCAGGCAGCAAACTGAGTTCTGCGAACTGAGTTCCTTCCCAGCGAACTGAGTTCCTGAGCTGCGAACTGAGTTCCTGCCCAGCGAACTGAGTTCTGCGAACTGAGTTCCTGAGCTGCGAACTGAGTTTCTGCAAGTAAAAGGTTATACTTTTAGCGACCAAAATTTAACTGATCATTATTAACTGCGGATCGGACTTTATTTTTCCTAGATTACAAGGGACACCTGCTTGGATAAATATGTTATAATAATTTTTCGAAATTTGTTAATTGAGTAAATAATTAAACAAACGAATTGTTATAACCTAATATAAATTGATAGTTGTAGAGCGATTATATCCGATAATTGCAACTTGGTGATTGTTTGCCATTTTGATACTAAGTAATGAAATATGTTATACGATCATGGAAAGAGTTACTAACTTCTAAATTATTATATTCTCAGATCAGCAAAAGACTCAGTAATATAAGATCTCTAAGTGTGGGCTGAGACAAGTCAGGTGAGTGGATCTGCAACTCATGAATTGACATAGTCGTAATAGTGTGGTTACAGCAAGTAACGTAGATATTGATAGACTGTTTAGTCTGAATTGTAATTGTGTATTTGCTTGTTATACATGTGGCCTTCGGGCATCTGTGTTGTTCAAAGGTCAATTGCGATTGGACTTGGTTACTAATAGTGATCAACACAGGTTCCATGAACATGTGTTGTTGCTGGAAACTGTGTTGTTGTTTAGAAGTACCAAGTTATCGGTAAATCTTGTATGTGCCAATACAGATTGTGATAAGCGTTACTTGAGGGCCACCGCGGCTGTAGGGTTCCTTAGTAACCACCGATCGTCTTGAGTTTATGTGTTTTCGTGCTTAATGTACACAGATTGTTATGCTAAGTTGAATTATTAGTTGTACATTCATTCACTTAGCTTCGTGCTAATCCCACCATTTTTCTTCCTGCAAGTTATGTATAAGTTGTGGGTTTGGGCAGGAAGATGGGCTTTTGAAGGAATGTTTGACACGTGCCATAACTCTGATAAATATTTATAAATGTTTTGTTAGTTACCATGTATGTAGATTTTGAAGAACAACAATATATGTTTTGATTTAGGAATATTTAATTGTTGTAAAACTCGCGAAAAGTTTATGGTCATTTTGTAATATAATATATAATATTATTTTATCCATTGCTTCCGAGTCAAATGACATATTTAATATTGAGCAAAAAGAGGGTTGTTATACACATCAAAACAACCAGGACATAAATTTTAGGGTAGAAGAAGTAACCGACGATGTTGGTAGCAACTTATCATATTCACAGGCCACCCCTAATGATCATGATTATTCAGCTTATCATGTGGGGGATTCAAATGTTGAACATTATGAGGAAGAAAATGTCAATCAAGAAAAGACATTTGACCATCCTTTTGAAAATGATATTGTTTCTAACTACGACCAAAAGACATATGAGGAGGGGGAAGAACTGACATGCCACTACCACAAGCAAAAACTCGTAAAGATCAATTCTGGAATATGTCATTACTTTTATCAGAAAATGTTAAGGGCAGTATAAAACGACCGGTTAGCATGTATGAAGCCTCATATCGGGTAAGTGTTAGACATCTTTTTGAAAGTAAGAAGGACTTCAAGCTTCAATTGGAAACAAAGTGCTTGGAAGAGGGTTTTACAACTCTGTTACAACATTCAGACAAGGTTAGGTATGTTGTAAAATGTGTTTTGGCTAATTGTGATTGGAAATTATGTGCACGCAAAACTATGTGTACCGAGAACTTCCAAGCAAATAACCGGAATGCAAACAAGAGAGTCCTTGGTCACATATTAAAAGAGTTGGTGACCAAGGAAGGACGTGTATACAAAGGCAGTGACATACAACTTGACATGACTGCGTTTCGGCATCAGCTTTACATACCACCAAGCATGGAGGGAAAAGTGTTATGCCATACATTTATGGACAGGTACTCCTCAAGAATCATTTCAACTGCTTCCCCTTTATTTGCACAACCTGAAGTTGACAAACCTTGGGAGTGTTACAAATGTGCTCACAGATGAGGTAGATGGATTTGTAATGTGTTTCATGTCCATTGGTGTAGCGGTAAGTAACTATATTTTATTTCCTTGTTCGAACTTCCATACATATTATACTATAATTGATATATTTTTTAAATTTATTTTCTTTGCAGATACGTACATTTGTTAACTATACGCGCCCAGTGATTATCATAGATGGGGCACATTTGAAGGGGGCTTACTTAGGGACCAACTTAATTGTTGTAGCTTTGGATGACAACAATGACATCTTGCCATTAGCCTACATAATCAGGGCAGCAGAGACGACCGATCATTGGACGTGGTTCTTGGGAAACTTGCGTGACGCCATTAAATCCAATGGTGGGATTGAGAATCTGACTATCATATCCGATAGGGCTGCTTCAATTGCAGCGGGCATTTCAACGGTGTTTCTAAACGCATACAATGCGCTATGTTATCATGATTTGTTGATAAACTTAAAAATCCAGTATGATAGAATAAAGTTTTTCGAATGGCATTACTGGAAGATGTGTAAGGTATACTGGGGTTCAGATTTTGATCACCATTGCGGTGTGATTTCACGGAACTTACAAACCTCTTCTAGTACTCTTAACAATGTTGGAAGAGAAAGATGGGCAAGATGTCATGCTACAAGGACGAGATATGCTTACATGACATCAAACAGTGCCGAGTCCATTAATGCCTTAACCAAGCATGCAAGAAGGCTGCATATCACAATGCTCTTACAATGTCTCTCACACCGTTGCCGACCATAAGATCGGCAAAAGAGTGAACAAATCGTTACGTTGGCAAGTTAATCTAGTAACAAATAGGATTTCTGAAGTGCTTGATGGCAACAAGAATGGGTTGGTCAACCTTGACACAAGAACAAGCAGTTGTGGACAATGGCAATTGTCTAGTTTTCATTACGGACATGTTATAGCAGTAGCACGAATGTACAAAAAAGACAATGTAAGCTGCTATGACGAGAGATATTTCACGTCAGAGACTTATCGAGTGGCCTATGCAGAGGCCATACTACCAATAGGTCATCCTTTAGAATGGATTGATCCAGATAATCTGCAAACTGTGTTACCGCCGGTCCTTGTGAAGAGGCAAGTTGGTAGCCGATATGGGCGTGCTCATATTCCTTCCAAAGGAGAGAAGAAAGATAGAACGGACCACTATAGCCGATCAAGATCATAATCAACATCTAAATTAGAATCGCCTCAACGTTTTTTAAGTGTGCATTTGATTCACCCATGAAATTATTGTAATGAAACACTTATGTTCCTTAATTTAATTTATTGAGTTTTCGAGTTTTCGACCACCGAAAAATCTAAGCGTTTTTTAGCGAATATTTAAAATAATTTGATAATCATATTATCTTAGGGTCATATTATTTGTAGAAGTTTTAAAAGTCCCAAAAATGTCACAAAATCATACCGAAAACAAATAAAAAAAGTCAATTTAGTCAAAAAAATTACGATTCCGGTCACGAGCTGTTACGGTCCCGTACACGGGTGTTACGACCCTGTGCACGCAACAGACAAAGACTATCCGAGGGTAGTATTTTATAATTGTTGTTTTGAAAGGATAACATATAAAATAGGAGTAAAAAAAGAGTATTTTGGTTAATTTTTTTAAAATATATATTTTTAAAACTATGTTGTATTAAAATAATATTTTTTTAAAGCTCTCACATTGTTTCTCAAGTTATCAGAGAGTATAAATTATTCGCTGGTATGGCTATGAAAATGAACTCGTTGCTAAGACAAAAACTCTCAGTTTTACCGGTTGAGAAAAGGTCGTGGGTACGGGTTATGGGTAGCAAAGATCCATAATCATGACCAGCTGGTGTCATTAATATTGAACTATCTTTTAATCTTCGGCAAGAAAAACTAATAAAATTAAATTAAATAAAAATGATTAAGGATATGGACTTTGACGCAATGACGCCTTGAATCAAAAATCTCGAATCTAAAGATCTCCATTATTTGATATTAGTTATAGACTTGTTTATTGTGTATACTTGTGTATTTATACGAACGGACATATAAACGATTATAGCTTTTTAAATAGATAATAATCATAAAGAATATTATTATAAAAGTTCGTATATAGATATTTAATTAGTTATGTAAGGTTCATTTGACGTAGTTATTTTATTTTGTGGCTTTGAAGTTCACGTTTAACAATCATTTTGCTTTGATTTGTCAATCCATTTTTTTAAAGATATTGTTTTGTATAAAGCTATATTTTGTTATTGTGGTTGTTGTGTTGCTTTACGTTTTACGGAATTTCATTATAGTTAATTCAATTTTTCATTAAAATGTGCTTGTATTATTCGGAATTTTTCTGTGTTATTTTAGATAATCGGATGAAAGTTTACGATTTTGGTGTTTATGGTTTCGAGGAAGACGTATTTTCATATACTTGTATATGTATATAATCATAAATAAGAACAAAAATACCATAGTTTGGATACTTTTTCTAATAATAGTTAATTTATATTTAAATTAAAAGCTAAAAAGACATATAGAATATGCTCAACTACTACACATATTACCAGCTCCTTGTTTCACTCTCTTAGCAAATATTAATTTTTTATTTTCTTGGTTTTACACTCTTTTAACTTTAAATAAAAATATCAGTAATCATTATTTTGGAAATTGGTTTCGTTCTTAGTTTTTAGTATTTATAATTCACTACAAGTTCCAAATCTATATATTCTTGATTATTTTACAAAGAGTAAATAAATCTCTTATTAAAGAAAGCTATTTAAAAATTAAACAAAAATCTCTATTAAAGAAAATAAAAAAGAAAAACGTTAGCTATGAATATCAAATATATTAGTAAGAAGATGATTCAGAGATATAAACGGATGCTAAAGTTTCGAATTCGTTGACAACATTTATATGTATTTTATTAGATTATTAATTATAACTTCTTCTTTCAATGTTTTATCTCTTAGGTTTTTAATAAATCTAGCGATATCTCCATTCTATAAATCCAAGTGTGTCTAATTTATTCACAAAAACATTGTGACATTTATGATCATGCATCTTATAGTCAATCATAACTCTTCCCTGGTATCTAAAAACATGACAACTCATGATTAAGGTTGATCATACCTTTTGTGGACCTAACAATCTTTCAGTCTGTCAAATAGTATAATTTGCTTGTTGAACTTTGCAGGTAATTTTAGGGTTAAATTTTATAATTTAAAAATTATAATATAATTGTGTTGACTCTAATTGATTCAAGATTAATTAAGATACTTAAAAGGGTAAAATTTTGATTTTAATTGTCCCTTTTTTAAAGGATCGAGAATTGGTGTTCAAATACTTTATTAAAAAGATGGGGCCTACTGTTTGGACACCCCTTAGAGCGTGACGTGACTAACATATACACACACATATATGGGGTGATGGGACTGACACAAATCCCTATACACTCACACATAGTGTACTTTCAAGAACATTAGGGTGTTCATTTAGAATATCCTAAAAAGATATGTAAAACTGACTATCAACCCTATGAAATAAACTGTCCCTTAATTGCAGTGTATAAGTTAGCACTTATAGTCAACGATCTTCGTTGATCATGGAGGTATATTGATATTGTCATTCTATTCCATAATTGTGGTAGAACGTTTTTCCTCCTTTTCCTTCGTCTGTTTTAAAAATTAAATTAATTAAGGTTGATAGATACTAATCTTAATATTACGATTTTATAATCTTGATTCACGAAAGCAGTACTGATCTTTTATAGGATCTTAAAAAGAATAGAATTCGCTTATGATTTAGATATTAACTATAAATCTTAAGATATAAATCCGATCTGATATTACTTGACTTGAATTAATTCAATTGAAAAATAAAATTATTTTGAGTTTTTTCATATAAAAGTCAAAAAATGAGTCATTTAAATGATTTACAATAATAAATTTAATTAATTCGTCAACTTCAATAGTTTAATCTTCAAAACTTTATATGATTTTAGTAACTTAAATTATTATGAGACAATTACACCACTGTTATAATGTTTTTATACATGACACTATTGTTACAAATTTGGTATTATATACATTAATTACTACACTTATGTATGATTTCAGGTATTTGAGTATGATATTATGTAGCACATTAGGTATATCTCACATCGGTCGTGGACATGAGAGATATCGGATTCATAAGTAATATCTTGGCCGTACTAGACACAATGCGTTTTGAGCCACAAACACTATAAATCTCATGAGAACTATTATCATTATAGCCTATTTATCCAATCAGGTAATCCCTGAAGTCTAGGCAAACAAAAGTTCAATCAGAAATGAACTTAGAAAAGTCCGCAATGACGTTTAAAACTGAAAAATGTCATTTTCGGGCCCTAGATGACCCCGAATGGCCAAAAACTACCTAGGCTAATAATATATAGCCTTGATTACTAGGTCGTTTCCGAGTGACCATGCAAATTTCAACTAAATCCGAGTTATTGAGATTTTCACAAAACCACGTCGCATTTTTAAAATTTGCAAAATAAAATCTTAAAATTCCAGTTCGCAGTGATCTCAGTTCGCAACTCGGTTCGCAGGTCAACTCGCACCGCAAGAATCTCAGTTCACAAGACGAACTGAGAACTTCGAGTTTTGCTGCTGTTACGAGTTTTTCAAATCAAAACTCACCAAAACTTCAGACAACTCAATTCTATGGTTTCTAATACTTCAAGTAACATCAAACAACACCTAATAACAACATATCAAGCTTCAATTTGATTTACCCACTCAAAATCAAACTTACTTCTTTTTCTTTATTTTGAAAATGAAAGGATGGATAAATCTGATGAAATTAGAACATGGATGATGGTAGTTCAGATGTTATGAATTCGAATTCACAGAAGCATAAGCATAAATCAAATTTTGGTTATAACTTCCTTGAATTTGCTAGTTTGCCAAATGAAATCAAGATGAAGACATGAAAACTTAAATATGATTACAAAGTCGGTTTGCAACCGACTCAAACAAATAATTGGTATAATTTTATACCCGTCCTAAATCTTTTGTCTGAAACTTAAATACCATTTACGAGAAATATTATTTTATTTTACCGTCATCTATAATAATTTAAAACGACTAATATTTCACTAGTCACAATAAGTCAAAGGACTTAATTATCTACTTTTCACAATGAAACACATAATAATAATATTAAATAATTTCTAAAACAATTAGATAATCAATTAAAATAATAGAAATTACCAGACCGCAGGAGAAGATGTTACATCCCTTTTTTAAGGATTAAGAAAGAGAGTGTTAAATGCTTAATAAGGGTTATAGATATTTTTCTAATTTATATCTCGGAGCATATATTTTGCAAATAACTAATTAGAATTTTGAGAGATATGGAAATTGAATGAATTGAATTCTGTTACGCGTTTAGGTAGCCGAAAATTGAATGGTATTCGCCTTAATAATGATTTTTTTTCTAATAAAATAAGTTTTATGTCAATATACTATAATATAATAATTATTTTAAACAGATATATAATTATTAATATGTATATATATAATATGAATACTACTAATAAAATATAAAATTGTTAATATCAATGATAAAATATATTTGTAGGATTATTCTAAGTATTATATATAATATATACTAAAACTTTTAAATAAAATAATAAATAAAAAAAATATTGTAAAAATTCTAAGGATTCCAATTTTTTTTATTAACGAACCGAACACATCGTGGAATGTAATCTATTTCATTACGTTAACTAAAAAGAATATAGAATGAAATTTGATTTCAATTCAATCAGATTCCTAAAATATGGCGAACCAAAAGGGTCATAACACTTATTTAGTTCACAAAATGTTTTTGAAGAAATCGGAACTGTCAAATGAATTAAAATTTGAATGAAGTAAAATATGAGGGAACATTAACTTGAATGACGAAATATGTCACGTGTTTGGTTAACTGAAAATGAAATTTGAATCAATAATAATAATTTTTAATGAAAAACTGAATAGAATGTACATATAATATTAATTATATAAGAGTAAGATGTTAAAATAATAATAAATAATTATCTTTTATAGAAGTATAAATAATTAATATTAATAGTAAGGTAAAAACTTAAATGGTGATAAATTTAGGTATATAATAAGTTATATATATTTTTTATTATAATAAACTAAAGTAAATAAAAATTTATAATATAAAAAGACTATTATAATTTTATATTCTACATAATATAAGGAAAGGGAAATAGAAATATAATATAAAAATAAGAATATTATTGATCATATTAATTTAAAAACTCTACATTTCGATGAAATTGTAAACATTCCATTCAAAATTTTAAAGACTTATTTGCTTTATCCGATGGATTTTAATAGATTCCAATTCCTTGTATTTTTCCTAACCAAACACAATGTAATAATAAATTCTATTATGCCAACCAACACGATGTGGAATGGAATTATTATTCCAATTCCATCTCATTCCTGCGAATTTTGTTAATTAAACGAGGCCTAACAGTCTTTTTGAATATACTACCGTGCAATAACATGATATGGTCCATATGATGGGGGTATTTGAATTAGCTTTTTTTCAAGTTATAAGAACTTTTTGACTTTTCAAATGAGCCTATACGCTCTTTTATCGGGCTTATCAAGTAGACCTTATTGGCTCATAGTAATAAACCGTGCAATAATATGCTATAGTCCATATGATGGGGGTATTTGAATTAGTTTTTTTCAAGTTTTAAGAACTTATTTGACTTTTCAAATAAGCCTATAAACTCTTTAATCGGGCTTATCAAGTAGAGCTTATTGGCTCATAGTAATAAGCAAGCAGAAAATGAAGTTTATTGGCTTTTTGAAAATCGAATAAACTTATTATCCTGCACAATAAGTTAATTTAAACACCCCATAATATGTATTATAACTGTTTAGGCTCATTTAGTGGAGTTATTAATTAAAAATACAGTAAATATTAATAATAATATTAAGTAGGACCGAACACATGTATAAATGTTGGATAAATAACTTGAATTAAGATTATACAAATATACATATGGGGAAATATGAAAAGATTTACACATTAATAAAAGTAAGATGTAATTTGTGCATCATTAAAATCTTTAACCTAAGTTTGTTTTGGAAATGTACAATATAATTAACGACACATGCCAGACAACTAAAATATAAATTGTGGTGTATAAAGAATTTTTGATGATCCATATGAGGTAACATCATATCTAGTCATAATGTATTTGTCACTCCAACATAAAAAGATCAGATAAAAGTGATTGAAAATTAATGGGGTGCGAAAATGAAACGATGGGTAAGATTGAGAGTCTATGTTTAAGAAAAGAACACGTTTCTCTTTGTCCTATCATAAATCATATATACAAATAAATTAATATCTCTAAAATGGAAAAAATATAAAAAGAATGTGTCTGTGTTTACTGTGGGGAAAAAATGTGACGTTTACATATTTTTCATAAGAAGACATTACATGTGTTACAAATTAAATATAAACGATATAATCATTAAAAGTTTCGTTCATAAAACATGACTTGGTTATATGCTTTTGTTATCTCCGTCATATATCAAATCATATACGAGTAAATATATTTCTACTTTCTTTTATAGGATATATAATTTATTATTTATGTTCATTCATCTTCCCACTTTGAGGATTGATTTTTATTTATGGTAGGGTACCACATAATTGGTGAATAATATACATCCAAGTCTTCCCACTGCATCGAAGACATCTTGTACAACACAGTTTATTGTCTCTATCAGGGAGTGGAGGAAGTCACGTGTTATTAAAGAATGGAAGGAAGTCACAAAAGTGCGAAAAATCTACAAACCAAAAAATATTTACATGTAAATTAGTATATCGTCCTTCATTAAATAATGAGAAAATAGAGTTACACTAGTTTCTTACTGTACTTTATACATTATAATTTGAAAATATTATTACAATTAGGAATAATTATTAGTCCCAGATTAACAAAAAAAAAAAATAATAGGTCAATATAATATTTTCGATTTAGATGAAACACAAATTTAATTCAGATTCTAATTGAGAAACACATATCAGACCGGCTGCAATGCAACCTCTGTAGGGTTTCGTCTAGTCACTACGATTCACCACTAACGAAGTAGTAACTGTGGTGAGCTGTCATCGTGGAGCACTATTATACCACACAATTCATGCGAGCCCTATTTAATATTTATTATTTATTTTAATTTTTTCAATATTTAAAAAATATATATATGCTAACAACTATATCATTTAAAAATAATGAAAAAATAAAAAGATTTGAACATTAGCATTAAGTTTTTTTTTTAACTTTTTTTAGACCTATTTTACTTCTATATAAATACACAACAACTATACAATTTTCTAACCAAAAAATTCATCGGTTCACTATGTACATATACACGAACACTATAAATTTTCTAACCATGTTTAATCCAAACGAAAACTTTTCATACACGAATCTTCTCAATTTCGGCTCTACGAATACCTCGAGTTCTATGTCGTCACCATCAAACCCGAATTAACCACAATCCAACATTTTTCAACACGTATTGCCCACAACAATCACTCGACCTCAACCAACAATTCCGACAACAACAATGATTCCAACAACAATTTCAACTATTCCAACACTAACAAGCACAACAACAACAAAAATTATCACAACAAGCATCCACATCAACTAAAAAAAGAAGGAGAAAAGGGTAATTGATGTCTCACGAGCGGTGGGTTTATCGTGGCGTGTCGTCCTGGGTTATAGTTATTGCCGGATGGTGACAGAATGAGAGAATCAATGGGTGTTTAATATTTGTAATGCAGATATCCTAAATTACTTACTACGTGCTAGGGTTTAGTAAGTAGTGAATATCACTTAGGTGTCATTCTTATTACTCAACGGGCATAGAATCTTAAGGCGTAAGTTATCTGTAGAAATTTAGCTAATTTTCTTAAAGTGAGAGGGGTTTTGGTTTTCAGTTACTCTAATCTAATTAAATAAAGTAGTAAAATAAAGGGGAACAAGTTGCTCAGTTGCAGATATAGGGGTGTCCACTACGTTGGATTAAGGTAGTTATGATGTTATGGCTTTAGTAGTAATAGATTCATATTTCTGAATGAGTCGTTTCCACGAACCTGCCTCTTATCTTATACGAAGTTGTCCATAATCATATTAGTGGCATGTCACTTGGGTGGTGGATACGAAAGGATATATTGCACCGGGAATTCTCCAAATACTATAGCCAGCTTAAACTGATAGTCATCATCGAATCATGTTCCTCATTCTCAGACATCAGAGATACCTGTATTGTTGACATGAATCGTTGAATGAACGATAACATGAACGGGTGTTACCCCACCGGAACAATTTGGGATGACTTTGTCTAACGACCAGTTAAGTTGTCATCATTCATACATAGAAGCTACAAACTACTATTCTACTACATTATTATGAACATACAACAATCAAATAATATTAAAAGACCTAGTCATGCATTTAACTTAGTAGTGTGATTAATTGATACTGACTATAAACCTATGCAACAGTCAAACAAGAACATGCAATAAGTATGTGAGGGTAGTATTTAGTTTTACGAGTTAGGTAAAGGAACTATAAAGGAACTATCTAGTATGTGATACCAAATCTAACCTATCTCTATTCCCATGAACCGTGTCTCCCACGGACATATTTCAGTTAGGAGAATAGTCGTCATGTCGAATTCAATGATTCTTCTTACACAGAATAATTAAGTGACCTACACCTATTAATTAGCTATGTTTATTTAGAGGCAAGGTTTTAACCACAACATGAGTTGGACAAGTGATCAATGGAGATTCGATTCACATATTTGTATATTAATTAATTATCGTGTGGACAGAGTAACTGTATAATCAGTTACATAACTACGCCAACGGAAACTTCTATCATAGCAAACACTTTAAATTAATTAGTCTAACATGGTAATTCTAGCATGCATTTCTAAACAATAAATAAAGCAAAACATATTGAATTTAATTGTGTAGATAGAATTAATTAAAATCTGGTACAGACGAAGTAACATTCTAATATCCCAGTGTCTGGAGCAACTCCTTACAAATTACAAGCCTTAATTACCCTCCTAATTAATTATTAATCTTAGTAATTAAATAATTAACTACAGAGAGTGGCTAGTGAGAGAAAGAAAATTGTGTGTGTAAAATTGGTGTGTAAGGGGTGTGAATGTTGGATGAGGAGGTTGTTATATATATATACAAGTTTCTGAACCGTATTTTGACCATCCGAACCGTATTTGACCTTCACGAAATTGACCTGTACTGCACGAACCAATATGCAAGATTTATAGAGATACAGGTCGTGCAAACCGTATACTGTTGGTGCGACCCGTATTTGTGGGGTGGTGTGCTTGTGTGCAAGATCGTAATTCCTTCCTTGCTTGTTTTCGTCATAACTTCTTCGTTTCTCGTCCGTTTTTAGCGATTCTTGAACCCACGCGATCGTAATCTTCTGATCTTCAATTTGGTGTTAATCAAAGATAATTTCCATAATATTATCAAATAGATGATTTGAAAGTAAGCGAATCGCCTTGTGTTGACTTTGCTCCGTTTCTTCGAGTTTTGCTCGTATTTGGTGAAGTTTGCAGCATTGTCTTCATAATTAGCTAATTAGCACAATAAAGCAAATAAATGTAATGTTTTATTTAAAATGTTAATTATTTAATTAATATGGACAAGAAAACTTGCGAAAAATGTGACTTTTTACGCGTTATTAGTAATTAAAGGAAGATTTCAAGGCGTCCTAGTCGTATGCAACAAAAAAAGTTAGATACCTCTAGAAGAAGTGTGGTTGGCACAATGTTGGGTTGATACTTTGGAAGACCCTAAAGACGGAAACTCTCAAAAACGATCTAACTTTTGGGGTAAAGTGGTTAAAAATTGAACACCAATGACTTGGGCTAACAACGAGTCGAAAATCAAATTACAGGAAAATGGTGAACCATTAACCAAGTTTGTGGTCAATTTAATGCAATTTACAATGAAAAGTACCCCACATGAGGAAATAGGCAAGACGACCGGATTATCTTTGATCAAGCAATGGCCAAATTCACAACCATCGCCGAAAAGACGTTTTGTATGAAAAAGTCTTGGTAAATACTAAAAGACAAACCAAAGTGGTATATGAAATCGGGATTAGGTTGTCGGCCGATACGATTATTTGACGAAGGTCAAGAATGTAAGAACAAGGCGATTAATCTCGAAGAAGATACTATGAACGAGCTTTTTGGTGATGATGCAATTAGAAGACTCGAAATTACGGTGGAACACATAGCGAGCTATAAAGATAAGATGGAAGCTCAATATTTAGAAGTTGTGTGTGAGATTAAAGAAGCCGAAAAAATGCGTGTGGCAATTGAGTCACTAAAGTTTCTGAAAGAAACTATTGAGGGCTACAAGACAAAGGAAAAAGGAAAAGTAATAACATGAAAAACTATATTCGCAAAAACTATGCGGAATTCATGGACCTTGATGTAGACGAAGACGAAGCTGAAACCGAAGAATAGTTTTAGTATTGCAACGTTTTGTTTTTATTATTTAGTGTATTCAATTTTAGTATTGTAATGCGTTTATTTTTATTAATTAAGTACTTTTTAAGTATTTTAACGTTTTTATTTTTATTTACTAAGTACTTTTATTTAGTATTGTAACGTTTATATTTTTATTAATTAAGTACTTCTTAAAATTAATTGTAGTGATTTATTTAATTTAAAATGTAATTGTGTTTTTAAGAAAAATAAAAAATAAATAAAATAGTGGGTCTCAGTTTCTTCGTCTTGAGAAATTCCACTGTGACTCGTTGCGGGATGATTGGGCAACGTGGTGACGTGGCACCCACGACGGATCACGACGGTCCGTTACCATTTCAGATGGTCTTATAATTTTTAAATTAATAATTTATTTGATTGAATCAAAGAATTATAAGTTAGATAAACGGAATCAATTTGTGTTAAATACTCATTATAACACTCACTCACTATTAGAGAACACACTCTAAGATGATTACAAATAAATGGTAAAATCTCTAACACTATACTCTCAACTTGCTACTGAGTCACACAACTATCTCCACAATTGGAATCATCCATTTATAGTTGAGGAGAACATTCATTGTATCATCTTCAGCCAATTATAAGTTTTCGAGAATCCTCTAAAGCAACAATCAAACAAGAACATAAAGTAAGACATCATAAGCAGGAATTGGTTCAGTTTGTGGTTAGAAATTGAATAGATAATTAAATCGTAAATGTTCTTAAAAGTTCTCTCTAAAATATTTACTATATGATATTGAATCTAATTGTCTCTAATCCCATGGTCCGTGTCTCCCTCCGATATATTTCAATTAGGAGAACAGTGGTCATGTTGAACTCATTGATCATCAAACACATAATAGATTCTTCTTTTTTATCAATCAAAACCCCTTCCCAAACTATACAAGCTTCTTCCAAAGCATAAGTCTTTCTGGATGTAGATGACTTGGTGTGAAGCCTTGGACCTTACATTAGAAGAGCAAAAGGGGGCTAGGTTCAGCTGAGGGGGATGGACTTAAACCTTGGAATCAGCGTAATTCTAGTTTAAAGGGTTCAAACCACAACATGAGTTGAATAGGTAAACAATAGAAATTCAATTCATATATTCATTCGAAGAATACTATCATATAAGCAGAGAAAAGGTACTTTAAAGATTACATAACTAACCTAGCAAAACTTCAGTCATAGAAAACACAAGTTCATTTAGCTTAACATGTTACTTTTAGCATGCATAATTAAACAATAACAATACAAAAAAAAACATGCTTAAAGAAAACATAATTAAACTAAACTAAACCTAGAAAAGCATATACGAATCGGGTCGACCTGAACTTGGGCCGGATTCTGAACCAAACGGTCAAGGCATGATTGAACAAATTTGCTTGTTACTAAGACCGAATGGTCATCACCGAGCAAAGGCTTGATCTTGGCAGGCTTCGGTCATCACATGGCCGGTTTTCTTGACGCGTGACCGAGTCGATTGACTGCAATACCGAGATTGGTTACCACGTGATCGAAAAAACCTCAGCTACGACCTAAGTTACTCTTTCATTGCTTGTCGGTATCTGATCATGCACTCGGTTACCGTACTAGGTCATTAGCTCGGTCGTGATTTTAGTTTTCTCGGTCATGCGACTTGGCCATGACCGAGTAGTTACTCGGTAACGGCTTGGTCATGTTTAGTTTCTCGGTCATCTGTGCTCGGTCACGAGCTAGGCTAGCAATCTGGTTTTCTCGATCCATTACCCGGTCATGTTTTGGACCATGACATAGAGATTTTTTCGACCGTGGCTTTGGCTTGTGCTCGGCTATGGCTTGATGTTTTCTCGGTTTCGTGGTCTGCTTATGGCTTAGGTCCATGCAATGGTCATGATTTGGCTCAAATGTACCTCACTTCTTTATTTGGTGATTTTGTGCATAGTCATGTGATCCTTGATGTGTAGCCCAACGGTCGGTCGCCGCGAAGAGTTGTCAGGGTATACGCCGGACGGTAACCGAGGGGCGCACAATTAGTAGGTGAGTTTTATAATTTTAGAATACATAGGGCTCAAACTATATGTACTACCTACCACACTGGATGAGTAAGCAGCAAGTATAACTCGAATTGTTAACTATGTACGTTAAAATGTCAGTTATGTAGAGTTTAGTTGTTTAACCATCTGAGACTACTGATGAATCTTGGCTTTCATTTCTAAACTCCATTTAAAACGTTTAAAAGCTCAACTACTTTTGTCATGGGCTAGACCCTCCTTTGCAATTAGTCGTTCATCCCTAAACCTACTTACGATGAATCTAATGTTTACCGATATATTCATAGCTTTCGTGTTCAAAGCATGTCTAGGGGTGACTCCTACGTATTTTACATAATAAGATACCAATGGCTTTTCCCGGGCTTCCACAATTGTACCACACACGATGGTGGTTCCATTGCTATACCAAGTACTTAGCCGAATTACGGTAGTTACGTTGTTTTATACAATACACAGATAACTACCTATTGTAATTAGGCTTGATAAATTCCTAACAACTAAGTGATAGTCATATGAAAAACTAGAAAGGGTAATCCACAAATTAGATCTAGTGCATGATGAGTCTAACCGGATACATAGAAAGACAATTCCTAATTATATAATTAAAAGATTAATTAAACATCATTCATACTTCTAATTATCTACATTTCAACAATCAAAATAATTAACTACTCACTGATCATGGCATCAAATAAACCAAGATAAACATTTAATCAAGTATGAGAGAATATCACCCGAAAATAAGTAGCGTATTATCGAGAACTTTGCAATCTTGAATTAAAGCTTGAACACCACAATCCTTGATTAAAATTAGTAGATCCTCTAATTTAGCTTAATTACCACTAATTAACTAACTAATATTTAAAAAGCTAGTTTCAAGAGAGAGAAACTAAAGAGAGAAGTGTGTGTGTGTAATGAATGAATGAAAGTGTGAAGGTGTGTTGAGTAGGTTGATGGAGGGGGGTACTTATAGGCTTAAGCACCCTCAAAATACACCCAATGTGCTCACCACCCGTATAGGGGTGTGGTATAAAAATCAAATCTTTAAGGTAAACCTTGACACCCCACCTTGACACCTCTTGGATCTTGGGGGTATGCACAAGACCAAATAGTGAGTGAAAGTCACCCAAAGTGAGGAATGCCCCCAATGCAGGAGGGAGTATACACCCATGGTGAGGGTATACGGTCACTTTGGAGGGCATATACGGTCACCATGGCAGTATACCCTCTCCCCTTGGTCGTATGGTGCTAGGTCGTGAGTCTTGAGTGCGAGATTGTAATGTGGTTTCTTAGTTTTGCTTTAACTTTTTCGTTCTTGATCCATTTTGAGCGATTCTCGCGTCCACGTTCTCGTAATCTCATGAGGAACATTTTAAGATATTTTTCAACTTTAAATTTGGATTTTAAGATAAAATGAACGTCCGTTTAATTTATGCCCTTTTTAACGCGTTTTTCGTCCCTTTTTACCATCTTTTGAAATATTGGTTAAGTTTTGACCGACTTAACAAAATATGCTTGATAATGAAAATTTAGTGTGTTTTTGTTAATTTTAAGTCCGATATGGATTAAATATTATGAAATTTATGTTGACATAACTCTATATATTCATATATACCATAAAATTTATGTTGTCTTTTAGAAAATCGAGTACAAAAAATAAAATTTAAAAAGGATAAAAGATAAGACATTTTCCATTCACATTTTTACTACCCCTTAATTACTTGTCGATTTTTTTCATTGTTTTTACTTTTTCCACGTTATTATCTTTTAATGAATATTTAAAAAAATAATTTTAAAATCATTTATACGATTCTACTTATTACGGTGTGTCGTATCAAGTTCTATATATAGTTGAAATACATATGTTAGTTTTATTTACATGTTCCTAAGTTTTAAGGTTATGATACACGGATTTTTAACCCTCTAACGCATTGAAAATTTAATATTATAATGCCATAAAAATTTTAAATATTAAAATTATTTAAATTTACAATTTCTATGCATCATAAAAGTATAGCTATGATGCACTCAGATTTTTACGATGACAATGTTTATCGTATATTTAAAACCGAAAGTGTTTTATTTTATAACTATGAAACACCATATCTTATAACTATGATTCACCATTATTTAATTCAATAATAATGCTCTATCGTATATTTTGAAGGTCGATACATTATATTTAAAGACCCAGTGCATCATATTCAGTAAATATGGTGGATCAGTGTATCATAGTTTATGATGTTGGTGAACACAATAATAATTTAGTTTATTGCATCTCGATGTTAATATTTAACTACATAGTATGATTTTGTATCAAGTGCATCACAAATGTAAAAAAGATATAAATAACAAAGGGTTTTTAAAAAGTAAATAGAAAATTTTTTTATTTATTTTTCTATATATATAAGTGTTAAAAAGAACTTTTTAAATATTTTATAAAAGTGTAAAAAAAATTTATGAGTGTTATGAGAGTTTTTAAAAGTGTTAAAAAGTTGTAACAAAAAAATAAAAGGAACTTTTTTTAATTTCTTTTATAGAAATAAAATAAAATTTGCAACAAAAAAAAGGTGGAAGGTGTTAAGGAGGGAGAAAAAGAAGCGCGGAATTGAGGAAGGAGGAAAAATGGAGGAAGGTAAAGAGAATGAGCTCAGAAAATGGAGGTAATGAGAGAAATGAGGAGGACATTTATCACCTTCGTATTGACTTGTTTCCCTCTTCTACTAAGAGCATGAGGAGTGGTGACCCTGGGGTTACAGTGTTCTAGACAATGTTTTGAAAGAACAACGTTGCCGAAAAAGTGGGTAGTGAGAACAGTGTTCTAACATTTATTTTTGATTTTTTTTAAAATTCAAATAATTTAATAAATTCAATTAAATAAAATAATAATTTAAGTTAAAGAAATAAATTCATTAAAAATAAAAATAAATATTACAAATCCTAAAAAATAAATTTATAAAAATAGAAAAATACATCAAACGTCTCCCCAACCTGAATCCAATCCAAATCTCAACTTCTCACGAATCTTCTCCTTTTGAATTTCTTTTATGATTTTATCTCGTCCCGTCAAGTGGTCCGTCGGCATAGAAAAATCCAGAGTTGTGCTTCAAGATCCGTTAATTGATAGTAACTTTGCTTGTCGGAATAGATGACTTCAAAGGTATTAGTGATCGACTCGTTAAACGAAATACCAAACGAAGCGGCGGAACCGGAGGACATCTTTTGGGATTTTTCTTTCCTTGCTTTCCCCGTGGACGTTGGAACTGATCATCACCGAATAGCGTAGCATTCAGGTTCTTTTCGTCAGCCTCTGATTCCTCGTCCAAATCCACATCGTCCACGTGCACCGTCTCGTGGCATTGGAACGTTCTGCCTTCCGACGAAAACAGCATCGGGAGTTAACCACTTTTGGCGATCCATCAAAAAGTTTCACGTTTGAAAATTTTTGAAAGGTTTTAGCGTTTCCAACTTATATTGAGCCTCTACCCGAATCCGAAAGTTAGCATTATTTTCCCAGCTTCTTCTTTGTCTTTCAAGCCACTTCCAAATGCCTCACTACTTTTGGCAAGTAGCATTGAGTTTCTTCCATTTTGAGGTCCATATGTCTTTGGTCCGAATAAATGGAGGGTTACGTGAATGGTATTTTTTTCATGAAAAGACACCAAAAAGAGTAATTTCCTCAATGAGAATCTTCGGAAACAACAATCCAACTTTAAGCGAATGGAGTTCGTCCTCCGGTACCCAAAATATGACTTTGTTATAAACCCTTTATGGTTTCGATTGTGATGGTCCAACCTTGGTTTTTTGCATTTCTTTTTTGACATATTTCTACAAGATGTTGATGTTGATACCTCGTCTTCGACCGAGTACAAGTTTGAGTGTTTTGTGATGCTTGCCACATTAAGAAAGCATTATATTAATCAAGTGATAATTTTCGTTCCCATACCGGCACCGCAATGGTACCGTACCGAACAAGTACCAACCGATTTCAAACAGTTCGGTATTTATTACTCACTTTCGGACCAAAAAGAGAACTGGTACTTCCAGTTCGTTACTAGTATTTTCTCACTTTTCCCGTTTTTGGCGCCATACCTTAAATATATATTTTTTTCTTTGTTATTGGTAGTTCGGTTGTTCCTATATTTTATGAGATTTATTTAGAAAAAATATTAGTGAGTAAACCATTATTTCCATGATCATATTATGTGTATATGAACACAAAATGATATGTTTTGGTGATTAAAACAAATAGAGTTAAGTATCACGCATAAATACAATTGGAATTTTATAAAATTCTAGCTAATGTTTTTTAACACAAAAATTCACGTTTTAGCACCTTAGTTATATCGAATTCCAAGCGTATTGTTTGCCCGTGACTTTGTGTCATTACAAAATCACATAACATGATACAAAAACGTTTTCGTATATATATATTTTTCTTCGTCGTTGTCCTTCTATGTTAAAATTTTCATATATATTTATTGTCTTTGAGTTTTATCGAATATAATGTATTTACAGAAGACTTCACTCATATGCTATTATTTATATAGTTTTTAATATTTTCGATAATAAACTGTGTACGATACCACTTTTACCGCACCGGTACCATACGGCTTCAAATGGTCCAGGATTCGGTACTCACTTTCGAGCCAAAAAGAAAACCGGTACTAACCGGTTCAGTACCAGTTCCGCCCGAGCTCATCTCTAGTATGGAGTACTAAGACCAAGCATGTTGGTTGTTGTGGAAACGAGTTCTATGTTGGGTGTAGGTTGTACAAGTTGTTTGGGTGTTCGACATTGTGAAAATTATAGTGAATAATAGAGTTTTTAAATTTTTGAAGTGTGTTTGTAGATGAGAATGATTGTTTTGATGTGTTTAAAATTGTGTTTGAAATGTGATATTAATAGAATGAAAATAAAGTTTAAAAAATATTAATTAAAAAATGACCGTTAAGATAGCTGTTGGAATTAAAAAAAAATATTAAACAGTAATAATACCCATAAGAAAAAGAAGTTCAAATAACATTCCAGATAAAATGTTACTATGATACATCGTCCAAAATGCTATTTTAGAATGACAAAACATCGTACAACGATGTTCCTAACAATGAATTGCAACCATGACCAAACCCACTACACATACTCTGACCCCTCTTCTTCTCTCTAACCTCACCCCATTACTAAAAAGGCGATCACTTTATGTTTCCCAATTAAAATTCTTAGATCTTATGGACCCAAAAGAGAAATTTAGAAAACATGATCTATCACCTCTGAAGAACGCCAAAATTCCATAGTAGGCCAACTATTACCTAACAATTGCAATATGCAAGCTCGTGGAAGAAGTTGAAAGAAACTTCATTAATTTGGTATACTGTAGAATTCACTTGAATAGGACCAAGAACCCTTAATAATTATATCTATTTAAGAGAAGAAACAAAAAAAAAAGAAAGTTAAGATATACCGAATAGTTACTTTATCTATAATTCTTATTAAATATTTAACACTTTCTTTCTTAATCTTTTAAAAAAATGATATCGGAAATTA
Source organism: Logfia minima (assembly GCA_963921325.1). Taxonomy (NCBI): domain Eukaryota; kingdom Viridiplantae; phylum Streptophyta; class Magnoliopsida; order Asterales; family Asteraceae; genus Logfia; species Logfia minima. The sequence goes on from OY992772.1 coordinate 27,644,538, forward strand.
CTATGTTATCCCTCCACTTAACCCTTCACTTATTAATTATATAAATCATTCAATTAATATTATATTTCACATAATACATTTAAATATCTTTTTTCTTCTTTTATATCACAATATTGAATTTACAATTACAATAATTTAAACTATTATAAAAAATCGCTTTCATTAAAAAATTATCAATTATTATTGCTTTCGTATATCATTAAACATTTGTCTTTCAATATTAACATGTGAAATTTTTACTCACTGCTCTATGCGAGATTCGATGCTAATTTATAATAAAAAGTACACACAAATATTTAATTAACTTTATCATCCAATAACTCAATTTTGACAAATTTATTGTCAAAAATAAAGACCTAAAAAAAACTCACCATTAACCCTAAAAATAATCCTAAAGGCATCCGCATTAGTTGGCTTTTAATAGCTTTTTCTATAACTTTTATGTAAAAGCTTTTTTATAAAGTTTTACAAAAACCTTTTACTTCAGTGATGAATAGCTTTTTTGTAATTAAAATAAATTAAATCATTTAAACGTATGCTGATTTATCATTTAAATGAATTCACGTGGCTCAATTGTTTTGTCCGAGGCATATATAAGCAAGTTGGTTATTTGTATGTTAGCATTTAGGTGCTTCATGTTTTACCTAGGGTGAGCGTTTGGATTGAGCCGGTCTGAACCGGATCGAAATCAATTTAAAATTGGTACAAGTCACGATACGTGTGGTACATTTTGAAAAAATAGTAAAATTTATAAACAAATAAAATTTTGAAATGATTACTAATTGTATTTTTGATCTTGACATATGATTCGTAATGACTTGTACATTCATCAAGTACACACTCGTTAAAGTCGATATCTATTACATAATAATCATGAAATAGCACAAACTTTAAAATCATCAAATTGTAATTGTCGTAACACCAAAATTCGTAGTTTAAACTTTAAAATCACTTCAACTAATAAGCTTTTAGAATTGGATTTGGGTCCTATATATGATCACGCATGCATCTAATAAAGAAGACAACATATTGCATTTTTTAATTTTAATATTCCATATATAAACCGGTCCAAAACCGGGAACCGGTGGACCCAACCGGTCCTAGAACCGAAACCGATGTTACGCTAATTTAAAAACCGAGAACATGACCTATTCAGTATAATCGGTAGCGGTACCGATTCGGTCCCGATCCAGTCCAGTCCAATCGGTCCAAACGCACGCCCCTAATTTTAGCAATTCTTTTTTTGCAATCCATTTTATGTATCCATACTAATACCTTCTTGTTATGGGTATGCCATCATTCATGTAACTTGGTATAGTTTTTTCTATACTATCCAATATATAAAATTTGCTGTCTAAAAAAGATTAATAGGAAAGTGTATATAAATTGATTGATAGGTGTGGAAGAAAAAAACTTTCTTTTACCTGAAAAATTCAATAAATCTTTTACAACTTCAATAAATCAAAATCCTCAGCTTCAATAAAATAGATTTCAATAACATGACTATTTTTGCATCTTACTTCACTTAAAAGTTTCAATTGCTTCTCTTTTAAAAACATATAAAATTAAAAATTTAAAGAAAAATAAATATATGGGGTATGGAAATTAATGGGTCAATGCTCCCCTTGAATTTATGGTGGCCCATAGGAAATGATTGGGTTATGATTATGGGTCCCAAAATTTTAAAATATCCCGTAGACCCTCCTAGACTAAATATCATTACATATGAGGACATGCATGTGAGGTATTTCCAACGTGGGATACAATATACGTGTTACTGACTTACTATGGTCCTACAAGTGATTGTATCGTGCCCGGTTCGCGAATGCATACACCACATGTGAATTCAATTGCTCTAAAATAATTAAAACTACTAGTATAATACTTGGGCCGATAATTCTCAATAATACTCAAAATTCGACATAAAATAATTAAAACTACTATATAAATGTATTTATGAGTATCCTGTTTTGGGTTTTTTCCTTTCCTTTTGAAATAATTGAAACCATTATAAACAAGATTTGGTTCTCAAATATAAATGTTTGCTAACACAATTGTACAACTTATATCGAACTCAAACTCATCTGATCATCATCTTACTATGATCATGCAAGAACATTTTCCATAAATTGACTTGTTTGACTTGAAACTGACCAACTTGACCTTTTAACGTGAAATTGACCCTCTAACGTATTGACCTGGCTTTTTAAACAAGTTACTCTAGTCTAGTCCCAGTTACATGTTATGCTTGAAATAACCAACATGTTTATTTAATGAGGTGAGGGAGATTGATGAATTTTGACTCGTGAACATGACCCAACTCAAATGTCACCCTTACTCGAGACGGTGTTTGGGACAAATTAATGTGTGATGCATGCATAAAAAATAGTCAAGGAGAATTGAAAATAAATTGAAGTAAACAGTTTACAAAATTATTAGCCTATGTTTAAAAAAAAACATAAAGAACTATAATATGAAATAACCCAAAGTTAAATATTAGCAAGTAAATTAATTAAATATCTATATTCAAATGAACGTTGTAAAATTTAACAAGTTTTTCATACAAATATACCCTCAGCGTAGATTACGGTGGTTAAAAGCCACCGGAAAGCATGGCGCATATAAATCACAAGTCTCAACCATCCACCTCAACAACATATTCATATAATTCACAATTTAATCCATTCATCACAATCTCCATTGTCTCCGATTGCCGTTGTTCCGGTCAGGTACCATAACATTTTGTTATTCTTTGCTTTCATCCAAATCATTGTTCTGGTTGACATGATTTTTTGTTATTTGTTTCCATAATGTACATACGTACGTCAATGCATTGATCAGTTTTGTCTTTATTAGATTGTTCCCTATCACAATTATAGTTTGTAAACGCTTAGGTGCGTTTATTAGATTGTTCGCTATCACAAAATACATGTAGACAACCATAAATGATAGTTTTCAGATTTTCTAGTTTTAAAAAGGAAAATCATAATTTTTGTATGGTAGAATTTTTTTTCAGAAAAATCTAACTTGAATACGTTTTCTAGTTTCAAGTTTTCTTAGAAAAGTTTTCCAGAATACGAGAGACCAGAGTCTCCTGTAACCAAACGCACCCTTAAAAATGTTACAAGTACGTCAAGATTTAGAAGCTGATGTCATTCAATTTTGTGTTTCAGTTTTGTTTTATGTTCAACAGAAAGAAGCCGGTTTGTGTGTTTGCTTGTTTTTTTTTTCCTTCCAATTCTAGCACTCAACTTTCATGTCAGAGATCGACATCCAGATTCCAACTGCCTTCGGTATGTTAGAATAATATTGTTGTAACATTTGTATGTTTGTGATATTTGTACGTGTTGATATATCTTATGATATTTTGTGTTGGGGCATAAAGATCCATTCGCTGAGGCAAATGCTGAGAACTCAGGTGCAGGGTCAAAGGAATACGTTCATATACGTATACAGCAACGCAATGGTAGGAAAAGCCTGACAACTGTTCAAGGGTTGAAGAAAGAGTTTAGCTACAATAAGATACTTAAAGACCTTAAAAAGGAATTTTGCTGCAATGGTACAGTTGTTCAAGACCCTGAGCTCGGAAAGGTAATAATACTAACAAACCTGAACGTAGTGTCTAAACGGGTCGGCTTTCTTTTTGTTCACAAGTATTTAGTCTTATTACACATCACTATTATGTTATGTCAAACATGATTTTGTAGTAATTATGATTTTTCAGTGATATTCTATTATTATTTTGGATAATAGTACGAGTTACAAGGTTTTATCCACTAACAATATTTGTTAGGTGACTTTTGACCCTTTTGACCCGTTAGAAAAGAAGCGGTAACCGAATTAACCACTCAACAATTTACATTTTTAGTAAAATACATATGGGAGTGATTAATATGATTATGCAAGTTAAAAAACACAGTACAAAAAAACAAAGCGTCTGATAGATCATATCATATACAGAGTGCTAAATATGTGAATTTTTAAGGTTAGACGCTTAACTGCCATAAACAGGGTGTAGAAATTTGTGTACAGATGTTCTTATCATCTTACGTTTTTTGCAGATGTAAAATTCAGAATCAATTCTTCGTGTGTTTTCAAATAATTATATTAGTTTTTCATATTAAGTTAAACTAAATGATTTTACTCACCTTCTCTTGTAACTGATATAGAAACTGGTTATCGAAAATCAATAATCCGACAGTGGTTAATCATGTGTTTATATAATTGCTTTTGGAATGCAGATTATCCAACTACAAGGTGATCAAAGGAAGAACGTATCTACCTTCCTCATTCAAGTAATTATCATTTACAGAATACAGATTTTTATGTTGGTACGCTCCTTTTTGTGACCGAAATGTTTTCGCAGGCTGGCATTGTGAAGAAAGAACACATCAAGCTTCATGGTTTTTAAATAGCATCAGTGGCAGCATAAGACGGTGATTGCAACTTGTGCTGTATCTAAGTGATATTCGCTCTTCTTGTTGCTTGTAATCTTCCAATATCTGCTAAATTTTATCTCTTCTGTTTTATTTTTGTATAATATCCCATTGTTTTAAATTAGGAAAAAATCTTGAAAATAATTTGCTGTTGTGCCTGAATTGTATTGTTCAGGGCATGGCAATCCATGTTTCTTCTGTTTCTTGGTCTAATTATGTAGCAGGAAACAAGCATCTGTTTACATTGTATATGGAGTTTTTAACTTTTGTTATCATCCTTCTGTTTATATCATCATTTGTTTTTGTCTGCGTCATTAATTCAGTGGTTAACATCTTATATCTATAAATAAAACATAAATTAGGAAGTACATGATAATAAACCGGGTAATTCAATTAATATTGGATTAAATAGTCAATTAGAAAGACTGGTTCAGAACCAAGAATACATGTACCATTAGATTAATTTGGGTTATGTTTCTTCTCAAACAGGTGAATTAAAATTAAAAACTACCTATATAAATGGGTGAAACAGGTCAAAAGTCACAGTAACTGCATTTGAATTTTAATGGATGAAACCTACATATTTTTACTCAGCAACTTATATTACTTTTGGTGCCCTATAGTAACCTCTGTAATCATGTTCACAGTAACTATTTGGATGTACTTGATGAAAATTAAAAAAGAAAGTGTTTGAAGTGACCACCCGACCCGCCTACATTGCCACCTTTAGTCCATATCATCCTCTCTAAGAGAAGAGTGTGGAAAAACATCGTTTCCCACAGACATTCATATTAACAATTTATGTGCAGATATTCATACTAACAACTATCAGCAATCAACAATATAAACAGAAACAATGTTGTTAACATGTAGGTCAGCATAACAATTGTAAACGGTCATCAAGGAGACAACATCAGCTGAAAGCAGAAGATGACCCTACTTGTAAGTTCCCAAGGTTTCTTCTATTTATTACACGTTGCTTTGCTTGTAAAACTTGGTGTCAAGAATTTGTTTCCCACACATAGCACAAACCCCTGCAAGCACATTCATTACAGGAGCATGTTATTCAAGAAATTCAAAGATGATTTAACAGGAAAAATGAGAAATTACAACCATGGCAGTTCATGCAACTGGGCAAAACAAGCAATTTTCTCGATACGTGTCGAAACAGGTCATTGGGCCCACCCAAAAATACTTCTTTTGAGATTCTTCAAGTAATTAATGTGTTAAATATGGTTGCAAAAATATATCTAATCTAAATCTAATCTATCTAAACATGTATTAAAACAGGATAGTTAGTATAATCCTGCCATGTGGCCCTATTTCCACGTCTCCTTCTCAGTTGCTAAACGGTTATTAATTAAAATCAAAAGACACAAATATTTGCATCGTTTGATTGCTTATACATATCCAACAAACCTTACCAACCTCTCTTTCATATTTATTTATCTATATCTCATAATAATACTAATAATAATGATAATAATAATAATAATAATAATAATAACAATAATAATAATAATAACAATAATAATAATTAAACCTGTTCTCCGATTTTTGCACCCAACTTTTAAACGTTTGTTTTTTTTTTCCTTTACTCTCCAATATCAACTTTCTTACTAATGATAATTATTAATTCAATAATAATATTAATAAAACTTTCTATACATACGCGAAACTAGGCTTTCTTTGACAGTTAACCCTTCTAATAGCCTAATTACATAATTTTTGTAATCTAAATATTAATTAACTAAACAATAAATATGTTTTCGTACATAATACTAACCATCATATCATTTCGTAAAAAAGATACAACCGTTTGCGTTTAATATTATATCTCCTTCTAAGTGATTATTTTTCATTAATTTTTTTATTAAACTTGCAAACTACACACCTTTACGATCTACAATAAAAACTCCCTGTTTTCTAATTGACATACTCATCTTTGTATTTTTGGTATTCAAAACTCACATTTTTTGGTTATATATATGCAAACTCTTATGGCAGAATGATTTTTTAATGTTTACGTATTGCAATTCAACTTCGAATTAATCAGCTTTCCCAACAAGGTCTGCCAAAAATAATGCAAAAACAGACAACATCGGAATTGAGTGAACTTGTCGTTGCCAACTATATCAATATTGTATTCGTTACATCATATTAGAATAACTTTTTTTGTCCTCAACAACTGTCAAGAACACAAACACTTCGGATGGTTCTTTACGTTTTTTAAACGGATTTCAATTTATTTCATTTGAAAATATCTTAACTATTAAATGGTTGTAAGGAGACTCTTGGTAAATGTTTGTGCCTAATTCATTGTCACCACTCTACGATATTTATTTACTTTATGATTCCTATCAAAATTACACATACATTGTTTCAATTTAAATTACTTGAAATGACAAGAATAGGACATTGCATTTGACAAATCATTTTCCGCTTTCTTTAAACTAATAAGTCTTCTTAATTATAATACAAAATGTCTTGTGATTTATGCAAATGCATGAATAACAAATTTATCACTTTTTAAACGACCAGTGTTGTCTTTAAAGAAGTGTAGTGTACGATCTACGAAAATTAATGTAATCAGTGACTACAACTGGATACCCAACCTTTCCATGGTTATTATTAATTAATGATAAGAGAAATGAAGTTTAGGAATCATTTACTTCATTATCGTATAATCAGAATTTCTTCATTGCTTAATGTGACTTGATCAATCCAATTTGAATTAATTTCTAACTATTTAACCAAGCATTGTCACTAATATAGTACCGAATTTTATACAACCTTGCATCACACGGGCAATGGCACTAGTTATTACAATAAATTTTATCATTTGCACCTTTATCGAATAATTGTCAATCCATTTGACCCACACTCAACCCATTTGACAAGTTCCTATTAAGCTAAATATTGTAGCCTAACCCACTTGCCCCATTAAATATAAATTATAATCCAAATCCCTTCGAAACATAATTGGGCCAAATATGCCACCTCGACAAGAAATGCATGTATGCATGTAGATTGGGATGTAGTGTACCTTTCGAGTAGGCGCATGTATGACAGTACTTGCCATTTTGGTGTACTTGCTGCTTGCAGATCATGCACTTCGTCGTTCCTAATGGCGACCATCTAGAGGCAAACAGATAATATATGTTAGAATGCAAAGCCTTACACAAAATTTCATATATGATAACAAAATTTTATTAAATTTGAGTACACAATTGAGGTGGCAATTTGAACTCGTATAATTTATTAATCGATTGAATTAGGTTAGGTTAGGTTAAGTTATTATCTCTAAAAAGTTTAAAAGAAAAAATAAAAGGATGAGAAGCTAAGACTGGAGCCAGTCAGTTGGGTCAAAAGTTACGCAAACTGTATTATCAATGAATACAACTCTTAAATTGCTTAATTCAAAAATTTAGATTTGTTACTGAACATGCATAATTCCATATACATACTTAGCACATTAGTTATTTAATATATATGTTCATAGGTGGGAAAAGAAGTGTTTACGGTCAACCCAACCTGGCCCAACCTGTTCGACCAGTATAGAAATATACCTATTCTGACCCGTTACCCAGCCCATCTGACCTATTTATTCAGTAATCTCTAAACAATGCATTATATTCGAGTAAAAAGTGAAAGCAATATATTTCATATCAAGTTTAATACTATAACTCATTAACTCTCTTTATCTCTACAATCCGAATATATTAATTTCTCATAATGCTATATTGTTGCAATCTACAAACATGATGAGAGTCACATAGTGGAAAAACTGAAATCATTTATGCTACATCATCAATTAATTACCAATTACATAAATCTTTCTGATGCACCCTGTCGACATGATCACTTTTCTTATTTGTTTGATGCACACAAAATCCAATATTCTTATTAGGAGTCGTATTAAGAAAGGAGATAGGTTATTTAGTTATTTAGTATCATACTATAACAAAGCTTAAGAAAACAATACATAATCCAAGTCCTCATTTCTCCTTGTTCTCAAGTAAGCCTCTCACATGATATACGAAACATCCTAAAGTTACTAAAATACTTACTTTATTAACTTATCACTCTCAAGCAACAGTTCAAAATAAACTTAAACACGTGTGACATGTTCACTAGAAGATTTAATGCACATTTTATTAAATTATCCTCAATCATCAATTAGTTTCTGAAAATATGAAGTTCACCACATTATTACAACTGTGATTTTTAGCTAAAAAATAATCAGTTTCAACTTCAACCGTCAGAAAATTCCCCCATGGATCACAAATACTTAAACAATACACACAAGTTTTAGTTTAAACTATAACCATCGTTTTCCTAGAGCACATAATAATATTATCAATTTCAAAATAGATTATTAGGGTTTCTGGAATGATTAAGATTATTATTTTAAAAAATCGATACCTGTTTTTCTTGGAAAGAATCTTATTTTCATTGATCTTACGGCCACCGTTTTCAGTGGTATTGCTTGCTCCTTCTTTCCATTTATCAGGTACAATTACTTTGGACAATTTCTTCTCACCTGTTTCAAAATCCCCAATAATTATAAACCCTAGAAACTTCTTGAGACGAAATTAAATGATATACACATGAATCAGTGCAACAAAATTGAAATTAACTGGTAGAATAAAAGTGAAAAAGGTATGAAATAAGAAATTGAAGACTTACACTTGTCGCAAACCATTGTAGATGTAAGATTTCCTGGAAGGAATAAAGTATACACGAGGATGAAAAATAAAAGCACGTACTTTTTATATCCGTGGGCAACACCTCTCTTTTAGAAATTTACATGACCCAAATGCCCTTACTATCTTGTGTGTTATTTAAAAAATTAATAATAATAATATATAATTATTAATAATAATAATACTCAATAATAATAATATTTAATAATGATAATAATAATGATGATGAAAATGACATCACGAATGTGAGTATGATTAGAAAGGAGGTGGTAGTTGGAAGGAAGATAGCCAGGTCAAGTCTAGCTTTTAACTCGTTAATAAATAAAGTGCTTTTCGGAAGGCAACTCGTGTTTTCTAACGATTTACTTTTTATTTTTTAGTTTTACTTGTAATTTTGCAGGTTTAGATGATGGTTGGCTCATTCCGGTGTTACGAGTTGTTGGAATACACACGCATCTTTGTTTTTTCATCATTTCTTTAACTTCTACGCATACCCTTGGAAGTACTCGTTCCATTTTACTTCCCCCTGTGATATTTTGTTTATGCTTTTGTGCAATGGGGGCATTACCCAATTTAAGTGCAAGGGAGGGATGATTTTCACTTGAACTTTGTTTATCCTCTAAGCATATAATTTTTTTTTATAGATGAATCAATGAGTGTAACTTGTTACAGAACTTGCTCTAGCTTGATACATTTCGAGACTGTAGTGAGACCACAATCTTGTAGTATAAGTGTTGTATATGATAAGGAGGTAATTAAGATCCTAACATTTTTCTTTACACCAATTCTATCACATGTTACCCAGATCGTAGCACTAAACGTTAGTGCTAGAAACAACAGTGAAACCATCACACCTACACCCCATTCACATATTAACCGATTTTATGTAATCTTAGCCTATATTAATTTGGTTGATTGTTGTTTAGTGTCAATAGACTTAAATCCTTAAGCAATGTGGCATTTGATTTAATTGGAAGGAACTCTTGTGTTATCAAACTATAGTTTGATGCTCAATTAAGAGAATTATAGAAGAAAAAGAAATTAAACATGTGGGGTTCGTATTATTGAAGTTTCGTTATTTGTAATCATTTAAATGGCCTTTGGAACTCGAACAAGTAGGCTCCAAGGAATGCTTGTCATTTAACCACCTAAGATCTCTTTCCGGTCTGGGATTGGTTGGGTTGAAAATTCGGTACATTGGTTCCATAGAAAGTCATGGACTACAGCTAATTTAAACGAATTTGTTAAACCATAAATGTGACCTTTGAGGTTCAGACTATTAAACATGAGGGATGTTCATCATCTAGCTTTCTATGATCATTTCCGGTCTGGACAAGCTGGTCTAACGTCTGCTACGTGGATCTCATAGAAAGTCACGGGTTTTAATTCATTAATAAAAATAAAAAATAAAAAGAAGAGAAAACTCAATTCGTTGAAAACTTATAGAGAATTAATACAAGAAATCCTGAAATTTATCTTTATGTCACATTTGTGAGAGATCTTTGCAACATGATGCTTATTTTCCCAGTAGTTAAGTTTGCTAATTATCTAACTTAATTACATCGACACTACCTTCCCTTTAAAATCCTCCTTTGATACTTCACTTGGTGCTTACACCATATCGATGGAGATTTGATCCTTTTGCAAGCATATGGTAACTTTTATATCAAATGAACTAGTTTAGAATTGATAAATTATTGTTTGCTTGAGGACAAGCAAAGTTCAAGTGTGGAGGAATTTGATAATGTTCAATTTATATATATTTTACCCTCGCATTATCTCTAGTTTTATCCGTATTTATCATTGGTTTGATAAACTTTTGGTACTTAATATGCTTGGAATGTGTTTATTATCATTAAGAACGGATGCCAGAAGAAAACGAGTGAAAATGTCAAAGAAAAGATCAAGAAATAAGAAGTGTTGTAGATTTGGTGAGATGGTTTCGGCCATAACTCTCTCATACAAACTCCGATTGAGGTGATTCAAAAGCCAAATTCTTGGACCTCAAAGGGCTACAGTTTCCAAAAGGATAGTACTGAGCACCCGTATGGGTGAGGCCTCACCCATCCGGGTGAATGCGCACAGAAAGTCAAGTCGTTTAAATTTCTCGTACGGGTGAGGTATAACCCACTGGAGCCAAAATATGTTAGTCACCTGTCTGAGTGACCCATTACCCATCCGGGTGAGGTGTATTTGCAGCTTTTTCCCATCATAACCCTAATTTTGAGGATTGAATTAAGATTACTATTGTTTAACCCATTTACATCAGGAGTCTGACATACCATATACACACCAACCCATTATCTTACACCCTTTTAAATCCTCCTTTGATACTTTACTTGGTGCTTACGCCATGTCGGTGACGATTTGATTCTATTGCAATCTTCTGATGACATTGCATCTTGACCTGGTAATTGAGTGTTATTTCATAAGTTACTTGATATCTAGATTAGATTGAGAGTTGAGTGCATTAAACACTTACCCTTATTGTGAGGTACTGAGTCATGCTATCAGGCTTGGCAACCAAATGTGTATGGTCAAATACCTTATGAAATTATTTATTAGAATGACTTAGTGGATCAGTTATTTACGTGATCGTTTCATTATGTTCTTTTTAAATCTTGAATATGTTTTGACGATATTGCCTAGGGGATAACTTGAATTTTATAAGTGCTAATTTGCTTGAGGACAAACAAAGTTCAAGTGTGGGGGAATTTGATATTGCTCGATTTATACATAGCAATATCCCTCGATTTGTTGATGTTTCTTGTTATCTTAGTGGACCTTCGGTACTTAAAAGGATGAACTTATATTTCCGGGTATTAGAAGTCGATTACGAGGAAAAATGAACGAAAATGTGAAACATACTGAAAAAATGAAGAAATTACTGTTCACCCGTCCGGGAGGTATATGATCAAGGCGCGTGATGTTCATCCATCTGGGAGGAGAAGCAACATAAAGTTTCACATCTAAATCACCCGTCCGGGTGACTGTCCATGCATTCAGTTGAGTGTGTTGGTGTTGTCCTGTCCGAGTGAAGATTGTTCAACTGGGAGCCAAATTTCTCTATCACCCATCCAAGAGACCCTCCACATGTCCGGGTGAGTAGCGGTTCTGACGGCTTCTGCATCTTAACCCTAAAGTAAGAAAAGAAAAATACATAATTGGAGGTAGCCGTTTTCTCATAATACTAAGGCAATTTATGATGTTTTTTAAGCTAGAAGACATTCATTCATTCATACTAACTCAAGGATTAATAATTCAACATTCCAAATGTGTTTATAACTTGGTTTCTATTCTTTCCATTCATAAAGATGCTTAATTTCAGTCTATTGATTCGTTTGGTTGATTCTTATTTGATTATGAGCTAAATTCCTTTACCTTCTTTTTAGATGATGTGAACTATTGATTAGGGGCGTTAATCATTTGATGTTTATTATTGTTTAGTTAATGCTTGATCGATGATCCAATTGCGATTGAGTTTTATCTATTTAATTATTCTATTGATGAATCATTGGATATTCTAGTGAACATTATTACATGTTTTGATTTGTTATAATCATTTGTCTATGAATGGTTATTGAATTAACGCGAACACAAAGTTTAAATAGATTAATTAATTAAACATAGTTATGGTTGTATTAAGTTTAAGTAGAGAACTCAAACTTAAGTTTAGGATTCCTGTGAATGTAGGTTTACAAGATTAAATCATTGGTTATTAAATTGAATTGAGATTAGTTTAATTAGAAACCCGTAGTGAACACGAAAGGTTAATTCTATTTAATCTATTGGAAAAAGTGAACACAAATTCCATACTCAATTTAGCTTGATGAACAATAACATATAAACTGGTTTTAACAAACACCCCGAAGTCATTAGTGAGCTAGTCTAGATGAATGTTCCTTTTACATATGATTCTAAAGAATCCACTTGCCAACTCTTATATTTATTCGTTAAGTTAAGCAAAGCAGCAATTCGATTGCAAAACCTCCACCATTTATTTACTTGTTAGATTAATTACATTCACTATCATACTCTTGGTTGCATAGTCACTACTGCGCGACAGGGTACACTGCCTGGTTGTGTAATAGTTAATTGCGGTAATTCTTAGTATAAATTTAATAACTAGATTTTACACATCAGGTGACTCATGCGAATAGAACGAGGACAAAAGAGAAGTATAAAGAACTCAAAAAAGAAGCAACGAAGATAGTTGCGCAAGCAAAAGGAAAAGCATATGAGAACTTGTATAGGAAACTAGACTCCAAAGAGGGAGCAAATGATATCTACAAGATAACCAAAGCTAGGGAATGAAGAAGAAAATATTAACAAAACATCAAATTTATCAAAGATGAAGGGAGAAAAAGCATAGTGAAAGAGGAAGAAATTTGGAAAAGGTGTTGAGAGCATTTCTTATGTCTTTTTATTAGGAGAATGTTGGAGCCAATCATAGAATTAGAGAGCACTGCTACAAGACAACAACTGCTACTGCACGAGGATCAACAACTACGAAGAATTAGAACCTGATCGGATTCCCATAGAGGCATGGCGGTACCTAGGAGACTATAGGGTGAGGTGGTTGAAAGATCTTTTCAATAAGACATTTAAAAGCGCTAAAATGCCAGATGAATGGAAACTCGACAAAGTTATTCCCATTTACAAGAATAAGGGGGATTCGCAGATCTACAACAACTATAAAGGTATAAAACTACTTAGCCCTATTATGAAGCAATGAGAGACAGTGGTTGAGATAAGACTTCGATGTGAGATAAAAGTGTCGGAGAACTAATTCATTTTTATGCCAAGACTTTCTTGAATCGAGGCGATACACCTTATCATATGTCTTATGGAGAAATATAGGGAAAAGAAAAAAGCCTCACACATGGCTTTCTTAGACTTGGAGATAGTCTGCGATAGTGTTCCACGTGACTTGATTTGGAAGACCTTTAATGACAAAGTTGCACTATGTAAATACATTATAACTATTCGAGATATATAGAAAGTTCAAAGACTTGCGTACGGGTGTCAGTCATAAACATATAGTATTTCTCGGTAGAAATAGGCTTACACTGGGGATCACCCCTTAGCTTGTACCATTTTTTCTTAATTATATACGAGTTATCGCGAGGGAAATATAGAGCATCCCATGGTGCTTGATATTTTTCGGTGTTAATGTGCTAGTCTTGGAAACCAAGCATGACCTAAATAGCAGACTTGAGTAATTGAGGGAAGTCTTAGAAGACAATGGCCTACTCCGTTGACAAAAAATAGAATACCTACGGTGTGACTTCGACATGAACGAGGATAAGCACAGAGATGGAGTGTACATATGCATTGGGGACCAACTCCCACACCCGCATGAGTATTTTAGATACCTAGGCTCAATGCTACACAAATTAGGGAGGATAAACGAGGATGTGATCCACCGTATAAAAGTTGGATGCTTGAAATGGAGAGCAGCGACAGGTGTCATGTGCGGCCATAAAGTCTCTCTTTGTTAAAATATAGATTGTAAACATTGCTATTATAATAAATTATGTAACTAGCAATTAGACTATAAATAGGGATAACTAGGGTTAGTTATGAAACACTTACAATTTTCCAGACATAATTACACTTAATAGAAAACACATTCAAAGTGAATTCTCTAAACTATTATACATTCAGCATAAGATTGCTTGAATATTTCATTACAATTGGGATCACAAATAGAGAAATTGAAGGTTTGAAGGTTATCAGGAAGAATTATCAAGAAATTCATAAAAAAAAGTCAAACAATTTATTCTTGAGCAATAAGTCAACAAAGTCAACTCTTCATAATTCTAAAATGAAATTCAAAGATTTGATTATGTTTTTGTGAAAGTGATTTGATAGATTTAAAGGATATTGATAAAGGAACAAGAATCGAGTATCATTTTTTTATAATAACATATCAATATTGAGGAATTAGAGCAAAATTTGAAGAAATTGGGTTTTCAATAACACGTACTATATTTGCCAAATTGAAGAGATTTAGGGAGTGTTTGTTGAATTCCAAATTGTTCTATATTGAATTAGGTACCTATTAATATCAATTTCATAGCTTGATTCAAACATTTTTGAAGATTTTGATTTTGAGCAAAAATGGCGGTTATGAATGATGAACTTGAAATGAACATAGTACAGATTCGAGCTCACAGGTTAATCTCGCAAGTAAGTGTGTTTGTCTGATCTCACATGTTGATATCGCAAGTATACATTCGAGCTCTATAGGTTTCATCTCGCAGGTTATCAGGTTTGACCTCGCAAGAACAAGATATCGAGCTCGATACAATCAGACCTTGTATCCATACCTTGTTAAAAAAGAAGTTTTTTGAAGGGAAAAATTTTATCAACTACCTAACTTTGAGTTTAAGCCTACAATTTGATAATTTTGGTTTGAAAAAATTTTCATTTTACTCGAGAAATCTTTTGAAAATTTTTGGAGGGAAAAACTCGTACGAATACATTCAAATTTTTGATCAAAGTTTTTCGTCAAAACTTCAAATCTTAACTCTTTAAAGATCCATTCAAGCAACGTTTTTACGATGATGAGAGATGGAACAACGAGTGTATATGATGAATACTTCAAAGCATTACAGGTTGAGCTAATAGATAGATTATAGAAGCAAGCAGAAATGAGTATATACCGACAAGGCAATAATTGTTATACTACAAACGGTTCAGAAACACGTAGTGTTAATGGAGAACAACTGGCAGAATTTCTAGAAAAACTGAAAAATGATGTGGTTAATAATATCACAAATTAAAATATTTGATTAAAGAAATCTTTGGTTTATCCTCTCAACTTGAGGAATATGAACGATTTGCAAACATTGCTACTCGACAACATGCTCATGCAATTGCTGAGAATAAGAGAGTTGTTAGAAAGTTAAAAGAACTTGAAACTACTTTGTTAAAATGTGGTCAGACCGAACAAAGTATTTTTTTAATTAAACCAAAGGACATTAAGTTTTATAATCTAAGGGAAGGGATAGGTTTTGACAATCCATATTATTTGAATAAAGTAATTTCAAAAATAGCACGCTTGTATGATGACGATTATATGGGTAGCCATTTAGAAATGCATTTTCTAAAACAACTAATAAGGAGTAAGAAATTGAGAAGTTTAATAGCGCAAGATAAGATAATGCTCAATTTTCATTTGATTATAAAAATTTGAATGAATTTGAGCTATGGGTCACGATAAGTACCACTTTCCGAGGACTATTTTCCAAGCTACTCAAAATCAATTTCTAAACAAAATGATGTTTTGAACAAGTGGTCCTACTGAGATTTATATTCCAAGTTTAATTTTGGAAAATAAAATCTTTGATTTAGAAAAACAAATAACCACTCAACAAAATAATTTTGATCAAGAACGAGCTTATCTCTTACAAACTATTAAACTTCTTAAAAGTATTTCGTCCCCATCAATATCAACCCCATTGTCAAAACCCATGCCTTCTACTGATGTTTCAAGAAAAGAGTCTGAGAAACGGTGTATGTCCACTCACAACAAGTTTGAGTCTTAAGTTTTCAAAACGTCAAAACTTCAAGTGAAAGTTCCAGTGAAGATTTACATGGATAACTCTTCCAAATCACTTTCGAAAAGGATTTCTCAGTTTACCAATTATTCTTTGCAAAAGAATAAGAGATATTTTAGGAAATCACAATCACCTATAACATTTACTCAAACGAATTTTCATCATTATGATTCTTATGGTTTTGAAACTTCACATTAATCAGTTTCATGATTTTCAAAGAAAACCAAAGTTTTGAAACCGAAACAAAGCTTTTCTGAACAATCTTCCCGAACAAAATCACTCAAATATTCTAGATCACAAATATTTGCACTTGCACCACAAAACGTTTCTTATCCGGTGCAAAGAATGAATGATTTTGTATCCCCCGCTACCAAAAGATTTTACTCACCATTGATTCCATGAATATTATTTTGAACTCCAAGTGGAATTCAATGTATTTACATCAAATAGACACAACTTACAAATGATTTTCAAAATTCTCAAAACCAATTGGCACCGTGATCGGATGGGTTCCCAAAGTTGTTGTCTAGTTTTGTAATGACTTATAAACAAATTAGTTCATAACTCGTTCTTCAAAGGTCATGACTTTACTTAAATCAGCGTAAAACCCGTTCATCAATGTGATAACTTATGGACACATCAGTTCATAACTTGATCGTTAAAGGTTGTGGCTTTTACTTACATCATAGTAAGACCCGTTTTTCACTGTCATGGCTTCTGAACATTTAATTCAAACCCGTTTTTAAATTGAAAGAGCTCAAATGTGACATTCACTTAATTTGAAAAAAATCTCACTGATTTTAGAAAAGTTTCAGTTGTTTGAGATTGAGCTCCCATCTTAATACCTTAGGAACAAGTATGATATATTTGAGGGGGAACTCGAACAATATCAACAGACACGAAAACTTCACCTTTATATGTAGCTTTTCAAAACATTCATGTATATGATCAGGGGAGTGTTATTCAAAATAAAACTTCCAAGTGTTAAAATCTTTGTTAGTATCAAGCACTTTGGAAGATTTTCAACTTTTTCGGTGCTCATCGACTTGAAGAAATCTTCCCCAAGACATCCAAGCGATGTTATGCTCTATTCTTGTTTTGGCAAAAAGTTACAATCTGCACAGAGTGTTATAGAAATCAATTACTCCTACGATCCACCAGAGCCGGATGGATCTACCTTAGGAGCCACCTCCCAAAATGTGACAACCCTCGAAAACCGGTATATTTTCTGTACACAATTTACGTGCATTCTTACGCTAATTTCCTCTTAGCTGAAATCAATGTGATTTAAACTGAGATAAGTCTAGCACACGCCCATGTTGCATATTTAGGTACACACCATTTCAATGCATGACGCATTACGTTTACGTAATTAGTGAGAATTGCGTGATTCAGTCGGATGATTTCCAACAAACACGAACTTTTAAGGCTTTCATAAATAACGTAAAACTATTTGATAATTAAATAGTAGTTATTTACTACATTATTATGCTAGGTTAAGAGCATAACGTGTTTGGGTAATTTAATAAACGCATACACCATTTAAATTGAACACAATGATTGCTACGAATACGCATTTAATCAAACAAAGAAATCGTGACGTACATACAATATCGAAACAACTTATAATTTTATAAATCCACATTTGATTTCTCTTAATTACCCAAACTAACCTTAATTGTGTATCTTACACCTATTAATCTCTACTTAGTCTAAATTGTCAAAATATCTAGTGATTAAATCCTAAATAGACAAGAATCAAGAGAGTCATGCTCTCCCTTGACTTCCTTGAACTCCCTAACAGTTTTTCCACAACCACCTCTACACCCCTACACCATACCCCTCCAATATAATAATACATGCACACTACTTGTGATCTTTTGGTGGTCTTATAGAGTTGTATAAGTGGCCAAACTAGAAAAACAAACACACACACTTCAACTTTCTGCACACTCACTCTCTCCCTCTCCCCCTCCATCGATTTTCACCATCTTCATCATCCTCCCATCTTTCTTCAAGTAACCACCAAGAAAACCACCATAAATCACCACTCTTACATCTTTACAATACTATCTCTACATCATCTTAATCATTATTCGAAGCTCATCTACATGGTTTAATCATCTTCTTGATCTCATAATCTTGAGGTTCAAGCATTTAAAGGGAAGCTAGCAAAAATCGGGTTTTATATAAAAAGATTTCTGGTTGAAGATTCAAGTTCAAGTTCTCTTCTTTTCTTTTATATTTTCTTCCAAGAACCTTGTAAGAAAACTCTCTCAATCTCTTCATTTCCTTCCGTTTGAGTACTTACATGCTACATGTTCACTCTCACGATAAAATCGACAAAATGTATGTTAAAAACAATTATTTTGAAAGTTAATCGGTTAAAACAAGTTAAAACGAGCTTCTAACGACTTAGAACGAAATGAGTGTTAAAATGGGTGGTTAAACATATAACCTTGATAATACATGTATGATTTAGTGATTTCATGTTATATGGTGTCTTTGTATGTGTTGAAAAGAATTTGTAGTTAAAATGGTGAAGGAATCATAAAACGAGAGGAAAACGGGTTTATAGACGAAAAGCAAACGAGACTTTAAAAACGAGTAACGAAACTCTCGACCACCTCATTTGACTAAGAATATGTTTTAACCTTGGTAAAATGCAAAAGAATTGATTTAAAACGTCAAAAACGAGCCTTGAACACATTTTATGAAAAATTGGAAAATAGCCGAATATGGCCTTACCCGGACGGGTGAATTAACCCGGCTGGGGTTCTATTGATCAGTTACCCGGCTATGCCACTTGGACAGGTAACCTTTGTTTCAGCTTAAAAAAAAAATTATCGATTACCAAAATTTGAATTTAAGCTTACCATTGAGTAATTTTTAATTTGAGAAAAATTTCGTTTTACTCGAGATATTTTTCAACAAAATTTTGGAGGGAAAAGCTATAACGAAAGCGATCGACTAGTTTAAAAAGGTACGTTTTGAGGGAGATAAAGAGTATAAATATATTTTTGGAAATTTTTGGGGAAAACGAAATCACTATGCTTTCGATAAACATACACGTATACATACAAAACTATCACCAACGGGTCGTACACTTTTCGAAAATGAAATACTCTTTCAACCTACTAGTTGAGTGAAGAACTAGCATAGATATGCGGGTAGCTATCTACATATATAAACCTAGGTGTGCGGGTAGCCACCTACTATTACGGGCATACATGTACGGGTAGTCATCTACTTTTACAAACCTAGATATGTGGTTAGCTATATACTTATACAAACAACCTCATGCGTAAGGGCGCTGGGAGGCTATTTTGGGCAAACTTATTTAATTAAACGCTAGCACTTACACAGCTCACCAGGTGAGTTCACAGCCCCTATTTTACTGCTTTTTACTACTTGCTAAATTTGGGGTGAAAAACATATGCACTGTTTACATACAAACTGTTTTCATGCGATGATTGAAAAACTTACAACGAATCCTTGTGCGAACCTACGTTACACTAGTTATAGTGCATAGAAGTCCTCATGACTACAAACTGTAACATTAGCTAGATGACGCTAGCCACCGAATATACCAATAGTACTATTAGGATGACGTCCCTCCCACTTTTATTAGTCATGCTAAATGTCGACAGGATGCCGAGACGAGGAGCGTATATTTTAATTGTCCAAGGCAAACTATTCACAAACAGTCGTGGTTTGGTTATAGTTCTAGGTGTCGGCACTTTAACTCGTAAGGTCTAGCTAACCTTCGGGGGATCACCGTCAGCTATTTATTGTTTTACATTGAATATCATCGTACTATTGGCCATGGATGACAGGATCTATTTTGCGAAACGTTTACTAAACCCTTGGTTTAATGATTGAGTCTTAAACCTGTTGATTTCACTCAACAATTTTGTTGATCCTTTTAATATTTTCAGGGAATTAGCAGCGACGTAAGATTTGCATGCATGTTAGGACCCGCGCCTACTACATTATTTAGGATGCCACTTTTGGAAAACACACGAGATTTCTTTCGTATTACTACAAACTGTTTTAGTTATAGTTGCGAAATCTCCAAACGATTGTATTTTGATAATACTACTACTTTAGCGATTTGATAAGTCGCAACTTTTTGTTACAAAAAATTTATGGCATTCTAATATCAGGTTCCGTTGATAATCATACGCTCCGATTAGTTAAATGACTAATCACGTCACACCCCGTTCTTCTGCATTTAACTCTGATTAGATTTTGGCAGGGTGTGACACAAAATTTAGGATGCAAATGGTCAATTAAGTCTAAGTGAGAGGAATGGTGGAGATTAAGGTGCGAATCAACATACTTTCAAACATGCCAACATCGTTTTTCATCACAAATGAAAATACGGGATGAGATTAAAATGTGAGAGGTTGAGTGAGGAGTGTGTGACAGGGTTAAAAGAAAAAGAAAACCTTTTCTAGACCAACTAAATTTTCAGGTTGCCACATCTACTATCGGATTTCATTCGTTGATTTCTGGTATTGAAAGAGACATCATGGACCCAGTGATGCAATGCACATTACCCTCCTAGCCGCTCAAGTACTTCTTAACAAATTATTGTTTCAAATTCTCATGGAGATTTAGCACATAATCTATCGAAATCTCATTCGGAGATTGTTAATACTAAAACAAGAGGACATTCTGCTCCAGTCCCTGACGTACATTTCATGTACATATAGAGTCTACAGCCAAATTTAAACATTTTTTTAGGACATAAGTGTACTTTTACACTCCATGTCTTTATGACATTATGCATGTCTTTGTGACATTGTCGGAACATTCATAGTGATAACTAAATAATGGTATTCCATGATGACTAAATGAAAATCCTACCGTTGCTAACATCAACGCTAACACTGAACGTAGGTCTCTCAATTGATTCATTTAATGTTTCAATTGATGTGTAAACTAGTTGTAACATCGA
Source organism: Logfia minima (assembly GCA_963921325.1). Taxonomy (NCBI): domain Eukaryota; kingdom Viridiplantae; phylum Streptophyta; class Magnoliopsida; order Asterales; family Asteraceae; genus Logfia; species Logfia minima. The sequence goes on from OY992772.1 coordinate 27,666,208, forward strand.
GAGAGTTCTAGAAGATGAATTATAAGAGAAAAGATGAAATATGCTTAACAAAACTTGACAAGTGGTTTAATGAAAGATAAAGCTTCAAAGAAAAATGTCATTGATGAATATTTTTCAACGGTTTTTTTATTGACATCCCACATCATCTTTCTACAAGTGTGAGAAGAGTTATTGGTTTGAGGGGAGCAGATTTAGAAAATATAGAACTGGTAATGCCAATCAAACTCAAAAAGATAATTATCAGTCTAAGGGGGAGTTTGAGATCAGATAGATTAAAAAGGATTCATCGGCAACAACCATTTGGAATATACTTTCATAATCAAGATTATTACAAGGTGTTGTTAAAGTGTGAGCTTTAAAGAGAGATATTCCAACAATACGTTCAAGACTATGAGTTGCCGTTGAAGAACAAGAAAATGATTTGTCTTCAAGAATGCTCTCAAGAATTAACATCAAAGATAAAGGCTGAGTCGTGATTATCAAAAGGAAAATGCGCTTCAACATTGTACTCAGCTTACAAAAGATTTTTGACATTCGAGCTTCAAAGTTATTTATCATAATTGAAGACAATAAAAAAAATATAGATTGTAAACATTGCTATTATAATAAATCATGTAACTAGCACTTAGACTATAAATAGGGATAACTAGGGTTAGTTATGAAAAACTTACAAGTTTCGAAAAACAATTACACTTAATAGAAAACACATTCAAAGTGAAATTCTCTCAACTATCTTACATTCATAATAAGATTTCTTGAATATTCATTACACTTGTAAACTGAAAGGGAAATTTTATAAGGTAGCAGTTAGACCAGCTACCTTGTACGGAGCATAGTGTTGGCCGATTAAGAATAATGCAAGTGGTGAAAATGAGGATGCTAAGGTGGATATGTTGTAAAATCATGTTATATATGATAACAAATGGAGTTTTGAGTGAGGAATTAGAAGTCGCGAGCATCATCAACAAGTTGAGAGAATGACGATGAGATGGTTTGGATATGTAACGAGGAGACCACAAACAGCGCCAGTTAGGAGAGTAGAAGCCCTCACTGTTAACGACTCAAGGAGAAGGGGCAGACCAAGACGTAAGTGGGAGGAAAGTCTGAATCTCAATATGAAAGAGTTTCTCGTGACCAAAGACATGACTTCTGATAATAATTTGTGCAGGACTAGAATTAAGATATATGAGTATGGTATTCTTTGATAGATAGATAGGTATATTTATATGTATTTATTTCCTAGTCATATACTGTCAATATTTACACATATATATATATAACAAAATACATATATCGATACAAAATCTTTCAATTTGTTAGATACTCAGAACATAAAATGAGTAGCTTATATATATAAAATATTTGGTAACAGTACGTTACACTTTTGATTAATTAACCCTATTAAATTTTAACAATAATATCTAAGAAAGAAGTCCTAAGGATAATCACTTACATACTATTTTTCTATCTCACGTATGTAGAATTATGTAGAATTGAATATGGTTGCTGTTCTATTAATTAATTCATCATCCTCGAAAATGAATTATTGGCTTATTGCAACTTTAAAACGATTGTCATTCTGCGAAAGTATCGTCAAAGTAAGCGGTGCAATTGTCAATTTGTTACTGACTCTCAATATTTTAGTTATTACTGTAGAATTAAGTTCAAATGAGAATGATAATTATTTGTGAGAATGGAGGAATCAATCTCAACCATCCATTTCATCAAAAAAATAATACCCCCAACACTTTTAAAAATTGAATATCTCACAAATGGTTAGTCAAAAAAATATAAAAGTTGCACCATAAAAATCAGCATTTTTTCCTCTTCGATTAGACATCTCACAAGGTATACTTTCGACGAATTTTTTTTTTCATTTTTTGGTGGGTTTCGAAATTGGTAACACATGTGTTAGTTGTGGTAACACATGTGTTACCGAAACTAACACATGTGTTAGGTGCGATAACACATGTGTTAGTTTCGGTAATACATGTGTTAGTTGCGGTAACACATGTGTTAGTGGTTGGTAACACATGCCACTAATACATGTGTTAGTTTCAGTAACACATGTGTTACTGGTTTTCAACCAAAAAAAAAAAATAAAATTTTTTTACCGAAAATATGTCATGATTGATCTCAAATCGTAGAGAAAAGAACGCTGATTTCTATGGTGCAATTTTTATAATTTTTTGATTAGCCGTTTGTGAGATATTTAACTTTAGGGAAAAATTGGATTTTACAAAATGGATGGCCAGAATTCATTTCTCCATTCTCACTAAAATTTCTATTCTCATTTGAACTCACCTCTGATACTGTAATTTATAATTCTTTAAAATGAAAGAACATGTAAAATAGTTACTAGTTAGCGGAACGAGGCTGACTTGGCAGTGTTTCATTGGATCGAGTGATTCATATTGCAAGTCAAAGTCAACTCCAGTCATCCTCTTCTTTTCTTCCTAAAACTTCAAACAAACAAACGAAACCCTAACAACAGCAGATCCGGTAATGGCGATTCCACCGATATCAGCTCCGATCGTCCTACTGTTACTAACAATCACACCATTTCTCGCTGGAATCACCACCGTCACCGCCGATGATTCAGATCTACTCATGGAACTCAAATCAATCCAATCCCGTTCCACCTCCTCCGTCATCCACCTAAATGACAACCTCCTCCGCCGTATCATCACCACGAAACCCCGTTCATTTTCGTTAATCATCTTTTTCGATGCAATTCAACTCCACGATAAATCCGAGCTCCATCTCAAATCACTCAAATCCGAATTCAATCTCTTATCAAAATCCTTCACTCTCAACAACCAAAATTCACCTTCCGCACTCTTCAAACTCTTCTTCTGCGAGATCGAATTCGGAGAATCGCAACAATCATTCGCTCAATTCGCTGTTAACGCGTTACCTCACATCCGTTTACTTCCGCCAGATGCTGTCAATTTGAAATCAGATTCAATCGCGATGGACGCTGGAGACTTCTCGCGGTTAGCCGAATCAATGTCGGAATTTATCGAATCGAAAACGAGGCTTTCGATAGGTCATATTCATCGTCCACCGATTATTTCGAAAGTGCAGTTAGGGTTTATAATCGTTGCGTTTCTAATATCGTTACCGTTTCTGTTTAAAAAGTTATTAGCCGGTGAAACATTGTTTCATGATAAGAGGGTTTGGCTATCGGCTTCGGTTTTTGTTTATTTCTTTAGTGTTTCGGGTACTATGCATAATATAATTCGTAAAATGCCGATGTTTATATCCGATAGAAATGATCCAAGTAAGATGATATACTTTTACCAAGGGTCTGGGATGCAGTTGGGAGCTGAGGGGTTTGCGATCGGGTTTTTGTATACAGTTGTCGGATTGTTGTTGGCTTTTGTTACTCATGTTTTGGTTCGGGTGAAGAATACGAGTGCTCAGAGGACGATTATGATTATAGCCATGGTTATTTCGGTTTGGGCTGTGAGGAAAGTTGTGTATTTGGATAATTGGAAGACTGGTTATGCTGTTCATGCTTATTTGCCTTCGAGTTGGTGAAGTAATCAATGATACTCGGTTCGTTGTAGTTTTTTTACAGTATTTGATAGTTATGGCTTGATATGCTTAACTATGCTGTTATACATGTTATTACTTCAAACATTAGGTTTAAAGAAGTATGCTACTTTTAATGAATTCTTGTTTTTAGTTTCTTGGATCAACTAATCGTAGAATGAATTATGTGTCCTTTCGGTTTTGAATTGACTCACTTGCTGGTTTTATATACATTGAGAACTTCGTTCATAGACTAACTGTGTGAAATGTGCTGAACATTAGTACTCCTGCTTACATGGTCCTCCTAGGTATGCAACCCTTGAAAATTGAATGTGATGTGAAACAAATGAAAAACGTTACTTCAGTGAATTTTCTGAAAAGAATTTGCTATGTTAGTGAATATGCTAGTCACAGTTCCCACTTAATTGTAGAAATGCTGTACGATTCTCCTAGCATGATCTGTTCTTTTGGTATTAAGCTTACTCTAAAGGTGAAACTTGAATTGTGGTGATCTTATTTGGAATCATTACTTCATTAGTATTGAATCTTGTTTAACATTAGGTGTAGCATCCCTCAACTGCTACATTGTTCTGTCTCATCTAGACGTGTCATCATTTAAGGCACATTCTACCTATTAATAATTATATTCGTATGGTTACCGAGCAAATGTTCAATCAGATTCACGGACATATGTCTTGAGGTTCCGTCGATGTTTTGTAACAGAAAAACTTATAATCTTTGGATCCCTGCTTGAATGAACAAAGATGATTTTGCTCATGGCTTGATTGATTCTGCATTTTGGTGGTTCTATCTTCTGTACTGTTACATAATCTTGGTTATCTGTTAATGTTTTCTTATATTAAATATGAGTGTACAACTAGATCATTGCAACTTGCAGTAGAAATGTTGACCTACTAATGTTTAAAGTTATGACATTGAAACAAATATACTGTCTAATTGGGTCAATGAACTAGAACACCACTATTGATTACTCTGCATCCCATATGGTCTTTAAATTGCATCAGGACTCCCTTGTATGATTCTTGTCTAAAGATCAATTTTCAGTTTGATAAATCTTGGTTGACAATGGCAGCGATATTTTATCCCTGCAACTGAAATCATTAGTTACCCAAGTTTTTCTCGCTAAATGCTTAGAGCATCTGAGCATCTGTTTTACTGATCTTGGATAATAGTTAACTTCACTGGATTCTGTTTTACTGCTCTAAGGTCTCTGGTTTTTGAGTATTCTGGCATGAAAGTTGGTTATTCTTTTTGATATGGTAGAAACACACACACATCTTGTTTAAATGGCTCCCAAACTATATAAGAGAAATTTAGTTTGTGTGTAGTGGCGAATCTAGGATTCAAACTTACTGGTGTCCAACGTTGTTATTTGAAAATCATACTAAAAAACAAGTAAAACAAGAGTCTTTTTAGTATGGGTCACATCGTTACAAACATGCGGCTTAACATAATCATGTCATCCATCATTAATATTAAAACATAAATAATTAAAACTACAATTGTAGTTGATACAATTATTTCTTACAAGTTTCAATTCCATCAAAAGTTCAATCAGGGATTTTTGTGTGTAGTTAGGCTAATATTAGCGAATCATTGAGCTTAAACTTGAAAGTAGTTGCCTTTTTTTTCCTCCAAATAACTCAATACTTAAGTTTTAAATGGGGTACTATATTAGTTTCCAAGTAATATTACATGTAATTTTCGTATCTTTTGCAAGAAAAATTGAAACTTTAGTTGTGTCGAATTCAGTGGACCCCTTACTATAGCTAGAGATTGGCCCCTGTTTGTGTGCCACTCGAAAAGAAGCTGTGTATATAAAACTGGCTGAATAGTGGAAGAATGTGCTTGAGTGAAAAGAAATTTAAAGAGGTGGTAACCGGCAAACCGTGTGATCCGAAATAAGTGGTTTGTAAGTGTAACGAAACTGCTTTGGTTGATTCATGAATCATCTTTTATTAACTTTTAAGTTCATGTCGTAACTAATTTTCATCAAGTATGATAGGAGAACTATATTGAAATATATATATACTAGATTTATAATCATGCGATATACGACATTTTAAGTTAAGCAATTTTTATATTTATAATTTTTATAGGTTTAATAGTGTTTGAGTAGGATTCATAGATTTTTTAATTAATTATTATTATATTCAGATATTATCTAATTCTATCTAAATCTATTTTTTAATTTAGCTTTTAAATTTAAATAATTATTTATTTTTAAATTATGAGAAGTCGTCACGTATTATTTTGCATATGTGGCATAATATGAAGCAACATTTTATTCTCCTTTAGTATATATATATATATATAAAAGGTTGCTCCGTATTTTGCCACATAGACAAAAGGCCACGTGACATCCTCTCATAAATTAAAAATAAATAATTATTTAAATTTAAAAGATAAACTAAAAAATAGATTTCGATAGAGTTAGATAATATTTGAATGTAATATTAATTAATTAAAAAATCTATGAATGATACTCAAACACTAATTGAAAATTAATATTAAACTAATAAATCTATAAAAATTGCGAATATAAAAATTGGTTAACTTAAAAAGTATCAATATTAAAACAACAAATATTACATAATCTATATTGTCGTGCATCGCACGAGATTGAAACTAGTATATATATATAGGGAAATGATCCATGGGGATGCTCCAAATCTTGGGGAAGGACGGAAACAAATTTCAGCCCTTGATTTTTTCATAAATAAATGTTTTTAACATTCATTTGTGATGAATGTTAAATTTTGAAACTTTTTGTGATTTTTAAAATTCATTTATGATGAAATCAAGGGTTGAAATTTGCTTCCATCCTTCTCTAATTTTTTTTACTTCCCTCTTGATCCCCACCCAATATATATATATATATATACATATAGATCTCCAATTCGTTATAATTCAGATTCATCAAAAATTATAAATTTTGTGTATAACTTTTGGGATTTTGTGAAAATTTTGATTCGTTAATGAAAACAGTAAAATTAAATGAATTTCATCGTACCAAACTTATAACAAGTAATTAATCGAATTATGGTCATCATAAATCATCGTATTTCACAAAATTAGAAATTTTAAAACGTTAACATACATTTAAAATGAACGCTAATCAACTTTACAATTTAATATTCTTAAACATTCATTTATAATTAATATTAACTTATATATGATATCACACATTGTTAAATGTGGTAACATAACATTCATTAGTGTATAATCATGTATATACAAGTTAACATTCATCATAAATGAATGTTATAATGTTCATTAGCGTATAATAATATGTATCAGTTAACATCCATCATAAATAGTTAATATTCATCATAAATTAATGTTATAATGTTCATCAATGTAATAAAACATAACTTAATAATCATCAAAAATGAATATTAAAGACTTTAAAAAAATGAGATATTAACATTTCATTTATGATGAATATGAGTTATTATACATTGATTAATGTTATGTTATGAAGTTCATCGGTGTATAATAACATATATATGTTACTGATCGTAAATGAAATTTTAAGAATATTAAGGAGTAATTTTGATTTACATTCATATCAAATGAATGTTAGCGTTCTGAAAAATTTAATTTTGAGAGTTTTTTTGTTTAAAATGTAAGATTATTAAATTTTTTTTTGATTAATGATGTATATAATCAATCTATTTATATTTTGCTTCATATGTATCTCACTTTTGGTTTGTGTTTCTTCATTTTCAATTGATTTTAAGTTATTTACGATTATATCACTGCGTTGACTTTGTGTTGACCAAATATGATGGATAGTTGATATCAGTTTCCCCTCTTCCCCCACTTTTCACACTTCCCCAAGAATCTCTCTCCTATATATATACATATATATACATATGGGTTGGTTATTGTGAAAATAAACTTTAAAATGATATAGTCAATGATCATCAAATATATCTAAATGATAAAAATGATAATTATAAAATTTTCAGATTTATAATGATCGTTGATGCACAAATTCGAGTTTTAATATTTTTGATTCACATAGTACTTATTCGTCAAATACTGAAAATTTGTCACCACTTATATAGTTTACCATTAATTATGTTTTATGATAATTAAACACCTATATTAGATCGAACATTTTTAACTGATTGATAAATTGAAGCTCATATATAAGTAACTACTCATTTGGACAAACTAATTTTAAATGTACATACCTACATTAGAAAGAATGCATATGATTAGATGCACAGTTAATACAAATTTAAAATTTAAAATTTGAGTTGATTGGTTTAGATTAATTTTAAAATGTGTAGGACTAATCACACACACACGTACAAAACATGTAGTTAAGAATTGACTCACTGCAAAATGGATACATACAAAAATTTATTCACATCGTACAAAAACGAGTGCCTAAAAGTGAAGCACGCGACAAAATATATCAAGGAAGTGATGCACGATTGTTTCCAAACTGGTGCACAAAAGTTTTCGATTGATTCAACGATTGATTAGGACTGGTGCACGATAGTTCCCGTAGCTATCTTTTTCTTTGTATCATTTTCTTGGGTTTCTTGCAACCTTTGTTTCAAATGTTCATGGTGGATAAATTGTCACTTCAGAATGAGCTCTCTAAGAGCATAACTTCACGCGCATTTAAGAGTATATATTGACTGCTTATTACTAGGAAACAAACAACAGAGACTCAATCATTTTCATCAAAGAAATGATTTGTTTATGAAACGATGAATTGAAATTAAGGATCCTTAAATAAATTAGTAAACAAAACTTGAATTTCAAATATCTAAAAGAAAAGAGAACTAACTGCTGTCTTGATTGAATTCCATCTAGAGTTCAGAATCACAGTATGATGTAGGCATTGTGAAACAGAGTAGGTTTCTTCGCAATAAACATGCAATGTATAATAAGCGTCGATTAATGAATTATTCATTCATGGTGTGGAAATTAAAATTGGCTAACACTAATATTTATAATAGGATTAATGATGCCCGACTGGAAGAGTTTTTTTTGTAGTCTTTCTTTTTCACATAACGGCGGGCTGGAGAAACGCTCATGTATTGTATGGGCTTATAATTTATTTTTATTTTTAATTATAATTATAATAAATATCAAAATGTCAGAAATTCCCTTGGATCAGGGATAGTTGGGAAAGTTTTGTGATGTTTTATTTGTCTTATTATAACGTTTGTCTCACATGAACCATTTCATATATATATACATACATACTAGCTAGTAACTTGCGTGTTGCAGCGGCAAATAATTTGAAAACGACTAAAAAGATTTTGAATGACCGTTGTACATTTGATGCGAAATATACTTATGAAACAAAAAAACATATGGTGAAACACTTTAAAACAAAGTAAAACAAACTTAAAAGCCTATGTGACATTATTCTAGCTTATTCAAACGCGTAAAAATGATGCACACAATAATTTAAATCTGATACCTTATATATATATATATATTCATAAACAATGATGCACAATAATACAACAATGAAAATATATTCTAAAACTCATAGAAAACTAATAAATCTGAAATATATACAAATAGTATAGAACTGATGCACCTGAAAAAACAATAATCGTGACTGATATACAACTGATGTACATGAAAAAAATGATGCATAATGATGCACATAAAAGAAAAAAGAATTGATTGATGCACACTAATTCTGGCGATTCGCACAGTTTGAAAACGGTGGAGGTGAAGAGTACGCTTTCGTGAATATTGTGGTTCTTATTCGTATGTATGAGAAGAATGACTTATGCACATGTTGTGAACGGTAATCTTTTTGTATCTTTCGTTTATGAAATCATTGTGCTGTTACACCTTGTGTTTCCGCTTTAACGGGGTGTGACAACCACTGAATCAATGTACAAGTGGTTTTTAGCTCTAATGTCCAAAAAATATCAAATGAGTATGATGGGAGAAGTAACATAGTTTATAAGGTTACAAGATCCTATGATATAATGGTAGTAGGGATATAAGGTCCACTGGTTATAACATCACAAAGTCTATCATCAATCAAATCAAAGAACATCATCATTCGAGACATCTATGTTTCGGTCTGTAAGAGATCGAATTCTGGAGGTTTGGTTGTAGAACCATTTCCTTTTTGGTATGACGAGTCAACACAATTATACTTAACGGACTCCCTTATAGATATAGTTAGTGAATTAAACCAACACTATTGTGATACCAATTGTTAATCCCAATTATCACTTTTTTACTAATTGATATGGAGTTACAATGTATAGGCTTGAATTGTATAGGGGGGTTAATACAATTTAATACTGAATTTTGTATTTTAAAACATTAATCGGAATAATAAGTTTAATACTTGTTTGATTTAACATATTATTAATTGCAAATTTGAAATTAGTAAAAAGATTTACAAGAAACAAAAACTTAAATGGTGAATTTATTAATCACAAATTACACTAACTATTAAATGTGGAATAATCTAACCAAGGCTTTGACTAATTCAATATAAAGTTACAAGTTATTGTAGCACTCACTGTGAAAATTGTATAATCTAGCCTAAGTTTAAACTATTACCCACATACTCGAAATTGTACTTAGAACAAATTTTATCACTGACAAACAAGTGATAGATCCAAATTGGTGAACATAAGTACAATATGTCACTGTATATATAGACAAGATATTCCCGTGAATATCTCCCAAATTATAGGAAAATAGAATGAAACTTGTCGCTGTATGATTGGCTTAATTTTAAATGACAAAAGTTTAAGAAGGAATAATTTGTGGTCCTAATCTGATCAAGCTTCTTACGTGTTTTGATTTTCAACCAATCACAATCAACTTTGGCGTCAGGAATATAATCACTTTTACTCTGAAGGTTGCTGACGCAATATTGATTAAGAACCTCACACTAGCGAGTTGTAACTTGAAAGATGTTTTATTTATATATTACTAAAGTTGTTGGAGGAGTAATAAGCTCCATCACTCATTGTGAGCTAACAGCCTAACATGCTCTTCTTAGGGGTGTTCATTGGTCCTGTTTATAGTTTCCTCGGTTTTAATCGGTTCAGTTTATTTGGTTTTGAAATTTTGGGAGCAAAACCGGAAACCGAATTCATATGTCTAAACTGAACCGAAACTGAATTTGAATTCGGTTTGGTTTCGGTTAAAATCGAAAAAACAACAAAATTAAAATTTAACCAAAAACAACCTTCAACATATAAAACTACGAAATATGCACGATTATACGATAAAAAAACTAAATAAATCTAACCATTAATAAGTGTTAGTTCTTATCCAAATTTGAGTTCACAAAGCATAAAACTATCAATGTACATGCACTTCAAAGTCCAAACAAACATTTACATTTCACAAACACATGATAGATAAAAAAAATTAAGTTTTCAAAACACTAAAAAATTCAAGTCTTCAACCGAATTCGAAAAATCACACACACATATATATATATATTAATATATTTATTAAAATTGAATTTTGTTTTCGGTTTAACCGAATTCGAAAAAATCTAAACCGATAACCGATATTGAATTCGATTTCGGTTTTAATCGATCCGGAAACCGGTTATCAAATTCGGTTTGGTTCCAAACCGATTTTTATTCGGTTCGGTATTCGGATTAAACGGATTCAAACCAAATATTGAATATCCATGGTTCTTATAGAGTGACTTGATAGTGATCGCATAAGTAAATAAACCTCTTATGCACACCAGCGAGTAGAATACACATAGTTGAGATTATTTACTTAGTAGTGATCTTCTTCTTCTATACTGAGAGCTTGACTTCATATTTATAGCAGTGACTAGGTTGACTAGCGATCAGTGACTCAACTTATAGTTTAAGAGTTTTGACTTCAACGTTTCCAATTATGTACTCAGTGACTAAGTTGGTGAGCCACTAGTGACCTAACAGTTTTCTGAATTAGCAACATTAAAAGAAAAGAATGTTAAAGCTGCCAATGCTTTTAAGGAATTCCAGAATTCTCTAACACTTCAAAACTTTTTCACGGATGCTACAAATAGATGATACATTAAAGTAATCTCATGAACAACTAACAGTTATTCCAACTAAAAAGAGATCAAGTAGACTAAAGTCAATTTCAAAAAGGAGAGTTGCTAAGAAATCCAAGTTTGTTGTGGATTTCAGAAGATGATGAGTTTGTAATTGGTAGTGGTGGTCAAGGAAAAAGAGTGATGATGATGTTCATGTTGAAAAGGAAGAGAAAATGGAAACTGTGAATGAGCTAACTCCACAAGAATATCCAGCTCAAGCAGACACCTCCCTAATAGTTGAACAACCTAAATCTTCAAGTTCTATAAGAGTTCATATGCCATCTACCCAGCACACAGCAGAAGGATGGCAGGATCCTTATAAAAAGCTAGAGAAACAACTGGATGTGGTGGATGATGAACCTAAAGAGAATTCCAAAACAACAGGTTTTGAATACCTAGAAGGCATGCTAGATAAAGAAAAAGCCGTGTTTAGAGAAGCATCACAATTAGGTATATATGCTGAAGAACTCAAAGCTGCAAATCAACTCAAACATGATGCTTATTCTATGTATGTCAGAGATATTGTCAGGCCAGAAGATCAAGAAGATTCCATATTTGCATAGAAGTTGAACATGTCACTGGAAGAATCTAGATCTATTACTCGAATTGATGAAAGAGAAAAGACAGAAGAAGAAATTCTTGAGGTAGGAGCTTATGTAACTGCTTTGAGTGTTGCAGAAGAAGAAGAAGAAAGAAATTTAAAGAAAGATGAAACAGTAGCAAAGAAATTAGAAATGGCAGAAAACATGAGAGCAATGAAAGGGAAGCCAGCTCACAGAGTTGTTTCAAGAATGTTTCTAGTAGATAAGTCACCAGCCATAACATGTGAGCAAGCAAAGAAAGTTGTTGATGCTCAAAAAGAAGAGAAGAAGAAAGATTAGCATAATGTAGCTCATATTTCCCAACCAAAATCCTCAAACATATTTGATTGTTTTGTATCTCCTCAGAGATTTAGAAAGGTACAAGGATTGCTCAAAAAGAAGAAAACACCCATCAAAGATTGTCAAAGTTATGAGGTGCAATGATCAAGTGGTTAACATCACAAGATCACATGACATAGTTGAGAATGTTAGATTATTGAACCTATATGATTTTGGATTGTGGTTGGAGATACAAGCATACTACCAGCACAAGAGTGGAGCCACAAGGCATGTAGTCATGAAGAGATTGCAAGAATTGTTTGATAAAGCATCTAGGTTGGAAGGTACACCTAGAAGAAATGTTTCTAAACTTGCTCCCAAGCCCAAGCAGAAGAAAGTTAGGAAACTTATAATAGTTAGAGGCAGTCAAGTGCAACCTACTCACTTTGGTCAACAAAGTCAACTAAAGAAGAAGATGAGCGCTGACCAGTTGATGAATATGTCTACTATGCATATTGTTGATGAAGGATCCCCTCCATTAACCTACACCATACATGGAAATTCTAATCCACCTAAGGGAGTACAAGGTTATCATGCTTTGGCTATAGAGTATCTTGTTCATGGCATCTTTTACGAAGATGGTGATGTTTTAGGATTCCAAAGAACATCGTATTAGGTATGGCTAGCATTCCACGTCTCATTAGTTTGAGAGCTATGACATTACTTGCTACTGGTTCAGGGATGTATTCAATTCAAATAGCTACAAAGATGAGAATGAGAGGTTTGGATCTTGACAGTCCAAACATGTTGAAACCAATTAAAAAGGAGGAAGTAGGACAAAGATAGCTGATAAATGAAGACATCAAGATCAGTATGTAGATACTCTATCCAAGTATAAGTGATATAGATAACTCAAAAAGATCTCATAAAAGAAATCAAAGGGACATGTACTTATTCATTTTTCATAATTTTCATCTTAGTAAATTGTCTATGTATATTGCTTTGTGTTGGGTTAAGTGTCAAAGTGTTATCATCATCAAATATGGGGAGATTGTTGAGGCATGATCCTTCTACATTGATTTTATGATGACAACAACTTGAATTTAACACTAAAATGATTATATGTACATCCAGCACTTGGATCTCAATAGATAGTTAAGAAAACTCACAAGTGTGTTATGTGAGCTGGGTCTAAAGAGTTTATGTATACGACCACCCAGTGGAGAGATATAAACATATGGACAACTTTCAAATTCCATCCTATTGAAAAAAAAAATTCTATGCTATCTACTCTTTAACACATTCAACTAAGTCAAAGATGAAGTTGAAGATGGAGAATGAAGACCTAGCAGTAGGAATGAATTCTATTTGAAGCCAACACACATAATAAAAATTATCACAGTTGTTGCAGATTCAAGTTAATGATTTACCAACACTTTGTAACTATGATCCTTATCCAAATGAAATTTTCAAAGTTGTACAAATGTACATACATGTTAAAAATGGTCGTTTGTGCATATGGTGTTCCTTTATCAATGTCAGCCAATAAAACAAGAATATGATGTGTACTTCTGACAGACTGTGCAAACATCATACATTGTCTGGTAATGCATGTCATATCACATAACAAGCATGTCCAGAATTCCACAATGAAGAATAAGATATCTGGAAAATTTTGCTTGGCTGAAGTGGTTACAAGGAAGATACTTGCTCACTTGTAAATACTGGACTTCAACCTTGAAGTCGGGTGTATGAAAGGGGTGTGAATTCATTGTGATTTTGATAGCAATAGTATAAGCAGTTTAACATTCCTTAGTAACCAGCTTTGAGTGTGTTCTCAGTTGATATAGAGTGTTTAATCTGTATTCAATAGTTATTTACGCATACAACTAACTAGTAATTTTTTGATTCAAATCTAATAAAGAATTACATTTAAAAAGACTATATGTGTCTCATTTACACGTCGTAATTAACTTAGTTAAAATTAAGTTTGAATCAAAAGATTGTATTCAACCCCTCTACAACTTTTATTGTTAGTTTGGGACCAAAAGAGCTGTTTTCAAATAGAACTTGACTCTCACCGCTTGGTCTTCATTCTCCATCTTCAACTTTATCTTTGACTTTGTAGAATGTATTAGAACAATGTTAGCTCTGTATTGGTTGAACGTATGACCAGTTCATAAAATTCCTTTACTCCTAACTCACAAACTACATTTGTGAGCTATTTTCATTGTCTATCTAAGATCCAAAGCTAGCTATGCATAGAATCATTTTTATGTTACAATCAAGTTTTTATCATAGTATCAATGTCAATAAGTCTTTAGCCAAATGTTTTATTTATTTTTATTATTGTTATTATTTTTCTGTATTAATGTTTGTTTAGAATTTAAAAAATTGAACTTTTGAAAAGTGTTATTATCTATTTGAATGAATATATTTTCTTGAAATAAAATGAGTGTAAATTGATTTGCCATTAAAAGTTTTTCAAATGGAAGATGCTCTAATAAAAACTTCTATATGTTTGTTGTATGTATGTGTAAATATGTTATTTTAAGATCGGGTATATTTGACAACATCCAGTTGTTTTTGGTTGTTAGAGCAGGAGCTACAGGTGGAACTGAATTATGGCTGAAACTTATATTTTAAAACTGATTAAGAAGCTTTTATTTTAATGACGTTTGTTGGGCTCTAATCCTCTAGGATGCAATTTTTTTAATAATTATCTAAGTGTAGTATCGCTGGGATCTAACATGTGTTAACCCAGCAAGCAAAAGGATGAAGAAGTATTACATCCTTAAGTATCTACTATCTGGTCAATAGCCAACAATCTTGACCAGCGAGTGATACTCTCTAATACTTGCTCTAGAAGAATGCAATACTTCAAGAAAGTCAAAAGTGAACTTAAAGATACATATTATCCTCGTTGGGTGGAACAACGTCAAAGATACAAGATCTATTTATCAGATGCCAGTGACCAGAGGCATTTGACAAATGTGTTTGTGGTCTATGTCATTTACTTAAATTCACTAGTATATTTCTAAAATATCTTAGTCCAATTTGAGCGGGATTTTTGCTAAATGCAAATGAGCAGCAAAACGTCTTCTACAATAAAGTACATAAAAGGTCTCACAAAAGGTCTGAATAGTTGTCTACACTATTTATACTTTTGTCCTTTGACGTAAAAATGGAAGCATCACATTTAATGAAGTATGTACTTCACCAATGAGAATGTGACACGTCAAAAAGTGATTTGCACTTCAACGGACATTCTCCTTCTATATAAAGGGAATGTTTTTCCAAAGTAAATGCGTATGTTTTTATCACTCGCATTTATTATAGTGCATTTACTCCCATTGAACACAACCAATGAATTGTCCCAGGGAGCTTTTGTTCATAGCAAACAGTTCAACTTTTGTTAATTTTTGATCAGTGGAGCAATTAGGTAAAAGAGACTATTTGTCATTTCAATAGGCACAGATACATTAGTCTGTGCTTAATCTATTTCACACTATACCTTGTAATTATTTGATTCAAAATCAATAAAAGATTACACCATTGACAAGTTAAATAATATCATTTTATACTTTATATATACACTGATTTATACATTATAAGGTTAAAAGTTTTTAATAGTTTAATTAAATAACCTGAGTGTATTTAAGTAAACTAACTTGTTATCAGCCATGTTTAACATTAATATATTCTAAGTAATAATAATTATTACTTAGTAATATATGAGACTATCAACTTTGGGATATTTTTCGAAACTAACTTGTCATAGGGGTTGGAAAGTTGGAAATTTATGACTAGAGTTAGTTGATAAAGTTTATATTCAGAATTGATAGTTGTATCTTATAATTTCTTAACACGTGTTTTGTAAAATATTGACATAAAAAGATGAAAATTAAATGTGAATATATTGACATAAAAATATGAAAATTATTAAACATGATAAATAATGGAACAAGAAGTATTTATATAAATTTATTTTTCATAAATTCAACTTAATTTCCAAAAGTTGTTTTACCCTGTCTCATTTCTAGAACTTATTTTTCGAATAACCTCTTAACAATTTACATACAATATATTGTTAGTAACATAAACTTTAATAAAAATAAGATTAAATTTGCATAAGCTCCGATAACTTTCAATATAAACCTGAAAAGTACTTAATTCTCTAATAAACTCCACTTTAGCGTTGCTAAAAAACATTTATTCATTAACAGCAGTTTAAGTTCAAAAAATCAAACCCTATAAACGCACTTGGTCTCTGTTAGGTCTTAGTTAAAATATAATTGATAAGATATCTATTACTAATAATAAGTAATAAATGTATATATGCATATACTTTAACTTAATTTAATACACTTTATGCATATCTATGTGCACGCATTTGCCTGTCTATAAATGACCATAATAGGACAGTTTTATTTGATAAAATTTGTGTTTTAATTACAGTTTTAAAAATTAAATATCTTGAAAATGCAAGTTAAAAAATTATAAAAATTACACTAAAAAATTAGCATTTTTTTCTCTTCGATTAAACATCTGACAAGATATACTTTAAAAAAAAAAAATTCATTTTCTGGTGCATTTTGAAAACTGGTAACACATTTGTTACCAGCGACTAACACATGTGTTACATGCGACTATTACATATGTTATAATCGATAGTCGTTATTAACACATGTGATTGTCGACGGTAACACATGTGTTAGTTGTTGATAACATATGTGTTACCAGCTTTCAAAACCCACCAAAAATGAAGAATTTTTTTTTTTTTGTCGAAAATAAGTCTTGTGAGATATCTAATCGAAAAGACAAAAATGCTAATTTTTATGTTACAATTTGTATAATTTTTTGACTAGCCGTTTTTGAGATATTTTAATTTTTTAAAATGTGAAAATTTTGTTATTTTGATAAAAATAAATTATTAAAATTTCTTCTTCCGTATTTTCAGAAAAATGTATAATCAAATAAAATTTTCTTTTAAATTAAATAAAATATTTACTTATCGATAAAGATTAATTTATTTGGAAACAATAAGCTTTTTCTAATTTATACCTTCATATCGTGATGCATATTCTTGTTGTAGCATACTCTTAGCACATATAGTTTAGAGCACTCTCAATGGTGACTGATAACCTACTGGTCACTTTCTGCCAACTCAGCGTCACGTCAGCTTTTCTCAAAAATGACTGAAACTGAATAACAACTGACTGACCCGTGCCAATGTTCACGGTCAGTTTTTCGGTCACTTTTTCATTTATATATTTAAAACACAATAATTAAAATAAAACACATTTATTAAAATGAAAACATTACAATAATTAAAAATAAACATTACATTTCCTAAAAAAAAATACAATAGTTATAGACAAACATTACATTTCCTAAAAATAAAATACAATAATTAAAAACATTACATTTATTGGAAAAAAATACGATTAACGTTGACAGAAATTTGGTGGGAGATGTGCAACGTGTTCGATTAGAGCATCGCGAAGTTGATGATGTACCGTTCGATCGCGTAATTCCTTGTACATACGTAATTGAGTTGCAACCCTTTCTTGCCATGAACATCGGGGTGAATTTTTCGGGTTTGCCAAATAATCTTCTTCAAGTTGACACATGTATTGACGGTTGTCCTCGGTTATTATGTTGTGTAAAATCACACAACAATACATGATTCTTTTTATTTTGTTGATGCTATATGGTCTTGCTGGGTCTTTGATGACTTGCCAACAGCCTTGAAGCACACTGAATGTTCGTTCCACATCTTTTCTTGCGGATTCTTGATATCTCTTGAAACGTATTTCTTGTTGCGTTTGTGGAAACTTAAATGACTTTACAAGAGTAGCCAATTCTGGATAAATCCCGTTGGCAAGATAATAGCCTTTAGTGAATTATTGTCTGGTAATGGTGAATTCTACTTGAGGAGCTCTATCTTGTAGTAAATCGACGAATAAATCTGATTCATTCAGAACATTGATGTCGTTACTCGAACCTGCAGGACCAAAGAAGGCGTGCCAAAGCCACATATCGTAAGAGGCTACCACTTCGAGCATTATCGTTGGACATCCCTGATCACCTCGGGTGTATTGACCTTGCCATGCCACTGGACAATTTTTTCAAGGCCAATACATACACTCGATGCTCCCGAGCATACCCGGAAAACCATGCAACTCGGCATGACGTTGTTGTAAACGTTGCACATCGTGGAATATAGGTTTTCTTAAGTACTCGGTCGAAAATAGATGAAATACACATTTACAAAAATTGTCTAAACAATTGTATGGCGTTTGTTGACCCATGTGTAAGTATTCATCAAACACATCGACGGCACAACCGTATGCCAATTGGCGTACGACGAAAGTGCACTTTTGGTAAACGTTAAAACCAAGTGCACCGATAGCGTCTCGACTTTGGTGAAAATATGCAAAATATGGAGGTAGCGGAAGTTGGGAGTACGATAATATACCTTGACATATACAAATAAATAAAGGCCGGCTCATTCGGTAACATCGTCAAAAGTAATCCGCCGGGAATGTTGGGTGCTCGGCAAAGTAGTCTAAAAATAAACGTTGGGCCGCCTCGTCGCGATTTCTCTGTAAATTCTTCTTTGTCTTCTTAGCGGATTGAATGAACTTTCTACATCTTCGTCGGAATCGGAGTCTATCGAATTAATCATATTGATTGTGGCAGTCGTATCGAAAACACTCGTAAGCGTTTGAATTTCTTCAATATCATAATCGGAATTGGAATTAGCCATAATATGTATTTTGTGTGGATAAAATGGGTGTATAATTGTATAAATTTTATAGAGAGAATTGGTTGCTTTTGGTGTGAATTATAGTTGTTTGGAGAGGGTATATATAGCAGTAATTGTGTGTATTAATTTAGTGGAAAAAAAAATTAAAAAGGAATACTAGCCGTTGCTGTCCCATTTTTCAATTTTTTTTTAAGTAACGGTTAATTTGTTTGAAAATAAAAAAATTAAACATTCAAACCGAACCAACGTCGGCAAACCGACTTACTTAAAATCAACGGGCCAGCGACGAGACCGTGCCAATGGCGTCGGTCTCGTCGGTTCGAACCGACCCCAAACCGTGCCATTGGCATTGGCCTTAGTTTCCAAATGAAAAATAATCTAATTGATGTTAAAGAGGCATTCGTTCATTATATATTTTGGTTGTGATGTTTGTAAGTGAATGTATTATTTATAACTGGCATCAGACTTTGTGCTCAATAACGGGTAAAAATTTCATGTGTTGATATTGGGAGACAAATGTTTAATGATATCTTAATGTAAGAATAATCGTTACTTCTTTAATGAAAGTGATTTAAATGTATTATGTGAGATATAGTATTAATTGAATAATTTATATCTATACTATATAATAAAGCATTTGAGGTAAAAGTCTTAAAATCTTAAAAATAGAGACAATTTTTTTTACTATTTTACCCTTTTAAACCATTACATACATAAAGTCAAAATAATTAATTACTATAAAAGTTAATACATCATAATTAATTTCAATTACAAAAGATATAATCCCATAATTCTTTGATTCTTTATATAACTGACATAACATGATAATGAATATTGAAATGTGGGTTACAATTATATAGATATAAATTTTGGAGAAAACTCGGTCAGTTTTTAAAAATTATAACAATTCTATATATTAATATTCAAATAGTTCCACACAAAATTCTAAACTTTTTAAAATAATTTTTTGTACTTTTTACCATCCTTTTAAGTATGTTATTCAATTATTCAATATTTAAAAAATTTAAATCCAGTTAGTTTTAAAAAAACAGTTTTAACATTTTGTAATTTTAAAAAAACATAACATACTACTTAGTCAATTATTATTATCCGGGCTAACATGTCTCTATTTTATTACATTTTGTAGTTTTCGCTAAAATTAAAAAAATAATGTTTGCTAAATTAATTTATTAAATAGTTTGAATTGTAGTTTTTGGGTAAATGTGCTTTTGTCGAGCAAACTGTTATTGTCAATTGTAACCATCGTTTATTTAACTATCTCATCTGATATTTAGATTAAATATTTATAACTTATTATTTATAAAATTCAATTATTATTATTAGATTTTATAATTCGGGTGGAGTCATGTTAGCGGATTCAGATTTACGAGTCAAAAGTTCAAAACCTTAACCCATATTGATTTGAAAAAGGGGTTGGTGGGTTAATATTGACCAACCCTGACACGACTTACATAATCCATTTAAGTGTACATGTCAAAACAAACAATTTGGCCATTTGATTTCATGTCAAAAATTGGTGGGCTATCAGGTGAGTTACGAATTGGCGGGTTAGAGCTTTCTTTAAATATATATTTTTAAATGAATAGTTTTTTTTTTTTTTTCATTTTAGTTGGCATGTTCACCTAAAACTTGACCCGATCCCGAAAAAAAGTTTAATATGATGACGAGAGTTTTGCAGGTAACGACCAGTTGAAAATCCAAACTCTAGCCCTTTTATTTTATGTCGATTGTGAATCGGGTTTTAATTCATGTCGAGAATTGTCGCTCATAATTATAATAATTTGAATATGATGTTTATAATATAGTAAGGAAATGGTATACCATTATTTCTCAATTTTCATTAAAGTACGACATATTGTTGAATAAACATATGAATTTATGTAAATCTTTAATTTGCTGCTGCATTGCGCGGGTAATACGCTAGTATTTAATAGGTGGAGAGATAAAATGGTAATTTCCGATCTCCTTATTTAAAAATTAAGGAAGAGAGTTAGAAATCGTTTATAAGGGCTTTAGATAACAATTATCACAAGAGAAGGTATACATGAACATGAAACATAGAACGTAAACGCCTTATTTTTTTTTAACGACGAGTTAGTACACGACTATAGTTAGTGATTCGATTCCACAGTACTTACCCAAAAAGTAGTCCCTGTCAGCCTTGAATCGACGCATTTATGGGGCAGAACCCCACAAATTGCCACCAAGAAGGAAAACCCTCATAGAAAGATTCAAACCTGAGACCACTCACATAAAAACACAATTTTTTCAAAAATACTTTTAGTGACCAACTAAAGTAACCCAGTTGGTTGAATGTAAATGCTTTCTACCGTAAGGAAGAAATATGAAAGAAAGAATTACATCGTACAAAATAAAAAGAAATTTACTGACACCACTTTGTTTAATATTCGTTGAACGCATTTAATTTTGTGTGAGTTTTCGTTGGGTTGTGTATTTTAACCTTAGTACAATCTTCAATTGAAAAGAAAATAAAAAAACTATTCATCCAGTTAAATCTAGTTTGTTGAGATCAAATTATTATTAGGATTTTACTAAACATATATAGCCCTAATTAGAGCTATATGATTAACAACTAATTTTTATGAGGTGGTTGAATAATGGTTTGTAGCAAATAAGTAACTGATTTACGTGGTTAATGTTTATTATTTAAGTATAATTGGTTAGCTCTTTTATGAAAGTTGACCGTATTATCAGAGAAGTTATATTTTTTCACGAAAGTTGAAATCTTGAGCATAATCTTTAGAGGTACGTCATTATTTAACTACAATTGTTTTTCGATTTTATTAAGTTATAACATTACTTTTTAATGAGAAATGATACATCCATATAAATTTTATATAAAAAGACTTTACAAAATGAGTTGTACCAACCACATTAAGTGAACGAATTATAAGAGAGAAGAAAGAAATGCGTTTAATTGATTCACATCTTACACCGCATAATTTTGTGAAAATATATTTGTAAAATTTATTGAAAAAACTTTATTTCTTTCTCCGGATGGAAAACTATATTCCTCAAGAAACATATACAAAAATACGATTTGAAGTTCAAGATAAATGTTAATACCGCGTCTAACTTAATTTAAAATGGCCGGTATCATGAACATGTATTTAAATTCTCATGATATTACTAAACTCAACCTGAATTTGTAAAATAAATCCTAATTACTATTCGTATGCATGTATAAACTACCATCTTTTGATTTAATATACACCTAGTGCAATAAAAAAAATTATTTATTGATTAAGTATTTATATTGTTCATAATATATAAAACAAAAATACAACTTTCACTGTTAATTATCACTAGCTTTATATATTTGTTTCAACTTTAAACAATATATAAACTTGAAGTTCTTGGAGTATATATACATGCATAACAAATTAGCATGACTGCAACTTCAGTATACATGCTTTGAAAATTGCTTATTATTTAATCACCATACAAAATTTTTTTACACAGATAGAGTGTGTCAGTGTGTGATGTAAAGGTTGAACTTCAAAGAGATTGCATTAATAACTCTCTTTAAATATTAAATAAATCAATAAAAACTTGAATTCATCAATCCTCCATAATTAATGCATTTGCATCCTCTCAATACTCTTTCCATTAACTCTCACCAGTTCCTCTCTTTCTCTTTCTATTGCTTCATCATCTCCTCTTTTCTCTCTTCAGTTTCTTTCTCTCTTCATTCTTCTTAAATTCTATTCTATTCACAAGAATTAATGGTATATCATCATATCAATTAAATAAACCTTCATCTGAAAACCACTCTCAAAACTGGTTTTCTGTTGACCCTTTAAACTGGACTCTTCATCATTCACATAGTAGTGATATAGGAAAAAGCCAGTAAGTTTGCTATATATATGTATATGTACCACCTTTTGACTTTTTAAAGTTACTTTTATATTTTTGGGTCAATTATTTCAGTTATTTAACGTTTGGTGTTATGGAGGAATTAAATTCATATGTGAAATGAAGGTTTTTTGGGCTAGATTTACTCTAAGTTGGTCATTTTATGGAAGAGAATACGTAAAAGAAAGTGTATGAATTTGTTTTTTCTTCTTCATATTCAGACATTCAGTCGGTGGATTTAGCAAAAAGAGTACCCAAAACCAAAAGAAACTCTTATTTTAGTGAAAGACAGAGGGGAGATAATTATTTTATTATTTTTTGCTAGGGTTTGTAAATGTGCAGAAATATGTTTTCTCTGATCATACATAAAATAAATGTTCTGGAGAATCAAAAATAATTATTTGGTTGTGATTTGAGTTTCAAAGTTCCCTCAGTGATCAGGTCTGTATCTTGGTTCAATTATTAATTAATTTCTTCTTCATACATTAGTTTCATCCATGAACTTCATCATAAAATATCCACTTTGTTCTTTATTAATTTGTAATTATTTGATTACCAGTGAACTTTGGAGATCTGCTCATGAACTTCGTTGACTTGTTAATTATTATTGGAGTAGTTAATTATTCTGTTATTTTCAACTATAATCTTTTTCGATAAATTAAATAAGAATAATATTACAAAGCTCCAAAATATTTTCTAGAGAGAGAGATAAGACTAGTTTCAACTTTATATGCTTTAAAGTTGACTTTTTCTTCTCACAAAAAACTATAGATCTGTTAATCTTCAATAAATTCCTTTAGAGTGTTTTTGCTTACGTATGCAAATTCCCATGGTCCAATTCCATTTCCTAAGCTCTCCTATAATTTTCTTATTATATGCTAAAACATTACTTTGATATATTTCTACTAATTAAAGTCTTTTGCATCTTGTAATTTTTTCTTTGTAGATTTGTAAAAGGAATTGAACATCTAGTAAAACTCTTTTGAATTAAAAAAAAGTGATCAAGACAAGATCATGTTTCAGCAAAATACGTTTGAGAATCATCATCATATTCTTGATATGAGCCATAAAACTCCAGAAAATGAACTTGATATGCTTAGAGAGGATGACTATGAGAGCAAATCCGGAACCGATATCATGGAAGCTCCCTCAGGTGATGATCAAGATCCTAATCAACGTCCCAACAAAAAGAAACGATATCATCGTCACACTCAACATCAAATTCAAGAAATGGAATCGTATGTTTTATGCTAACCCTAATTCATACTATTTTATATTGTTGGTTCACTACTTTTTCCGTTTATTTGGGCCTTAAATGTTTGTTAGGTTTTTTAAAGAATGCCCACATCCAGATGATAAGCAAAGAAAGGAACTTGGCAGAAGATTGTCCTTGGAACCTTTGCAAGTAAAATTTTGGTTCCAAAATAAACGCACTCAAATGAAGGTGATTAAATACTTTAAACATTATAATTACATACAACTATGTTGTAACATACTTACTAAACTTATATAACATGATTTTATTTCTTGTTTTGTTTAATTGATTTAGGCTCAACACGAACGCCATGAGAACACACAGTTGAGGAATGAAAATGAAAAGCTTCTATCTGAGAACATGCGTTACAAAGAAGCCCTTGCTAATGCTACTTGTCCAAACTGTGGAGGTCCTGCTGCTATTGGAGAAATGTCCTTTGATGAACAGCATTTGAGGATAGAAAATGCACGCCTACGTGAAGAGGTCAATCAACTTCACCCATAAATCATATGTTATTTGCATTTTGAATCAAGATAGTTAATGTTTCTGATAAAGTCTTTTTCAAAAAGGTTGATAGGATATCCGGAATTGCTGCAAAGTATGTTGGCAAGCCGATGTTGAGTTACCCGAATATGTCGCCTCACGGACCAACTCGCTCACTTGACTTAGGTGTGGCTAGTTTTAGCCCACAACAAGGGATGGTAGGAGACATGTTTGGAACAAATGGCCTTCTTCGGTCAGTTTCAGGCCCAACTGAAGCTGACAAGCCAGTTATAATCGAGCTTGCGGTTGCAGCAATGGAGGAGCTAGTAAGAATGGCTCAAGCTGGTGAACCCTTGTGGGTTCCAAGCTCGGATAACACATCCGACACTTTGAGTGAAGATGAGTACGTGAGGACGTTTCCTCGTGGGATTGGACCAAAACCATTGGGATTAATATCCGAGGCTTCAAGGGAATCGGCTGTGGTCATCATGAATCATATCACTCTTGTTGAAATTCTAATGGATGTGGTATATTTACAAAAAAAAATTAGATGAATTTGTTTAAGTTAAAATTTTCATATATTATGATCTCAATATCTGAGTCCCACTATGGTTTTTCAGAATCAATGGTCAAATGTTTTTTCTGGCATTGTTTCAAGAGCAATGACCTTGGAAGTGCTTTCAACAGGAGTTGCTGGCAATTACAATGGAGCTCTGCAAGTGGTAATCAAGACTAAAAATCATTACAAGATAACCCAAATTCTAGTTTTTTATATTCATATACATTGAGATATGTATGTATAATTGATCAGATGACAGCCGAGTATCAGGTTCCTTCACCACTTGTTCCGACGAGAGAAAACTACTTTGTTAGGTACTGTAAACAACATGCCGATGGTACGTGGGCTGTGGTTGATGTATCTTTGGACAATTTACGTCCTTCTTCGATTGCAAGATGTAGAAGAAGGCCTTCTGGTTGCTTAATTCAAGAACTGCCGAATGGGTATTCAAAGGTACAATTCTGCACAAGACAGAGCTTTTTAAGTATGTATTATGAAAAAAACGTGTGTTAAAACTGGAAAGTAAGGAATTATGGTTGATGATTTGTTGTTGTTTTATAGGTCACATGGGTTGAACATGTTGAAGTCGATGATAGAGCCGTTCATAGTATCTATAGGTTATTGGTGAACTCTGGTCTAGCTTTTGGTGCAAAAAGATGGGTGGCAACTTTAGATAGGCAATGTGAACGACTAGCAAGTGCAATGGCTAACAACATTCCTGCAGGAGATGTTGGAGGTAAGAAGTAAAGATTTAGTATATATGAAATAATAAAATGTACATATATCATGAAATATGTTCTTGGCTTAAAATGGGTTTGTTTCATTCGCAACAGTTATAACCACTCCAGAAGGGAGAAAGAGTATGCTGAAGCTGGCTGAGAGAATGGTTTTGAGCTTTTGCAGTGGTGTTGGAGCTTCAACTGCTCACACGTGGACAACTTTGTCTGGTAGTGGGGCTGATGATGTTCGGGTTATGACCCGAAAAAGTATGGATGATCCAGGCAGACCTCCCGGTATAGTGTTGAGTGCTGCAACTTCATTTTGGATACCTGTTGAACCAAAACGAGTTTTTGATTTTCTACGAGATGAGAACTCTAGGAGCGAGGTAACTATTGAACACAAGTTTAAAAAGCTGTGTCTACTATTAATTAGGTACTTAATTGATTCTATTTTGTATCCAGTGGGACATCCTTTCAAATGGTGGACTTGTTCAAGAAATGGCACACATCGCCAATGGCCGTGATCCAGGAAATTGTGTCTCTCTTCTACGTGTTAATGTAAGTGTCTAGCTAACTCCTTGTTTATGTAAATGAATGAAAAATAAGTATAATATCTTAGGCGGACACTTTCACGTAGTACAATGACATCCTTCAATATATTAAACCTAAACTTTTAACATATTCAGTGACCTTTGACTTGTAAATATTGTAGAGTGCAAATTCGAGCCAAAGCAATATGCTCATACTACAAGAGAGTTCAAGTGATTCTACAGGATCATATGTTATATACGCTCCCGTAGACATTGTAGCAATGAATGTGGTCTTAGGTGGCGGTGATCCAGATTATGTAGCCCTATTACCATCTGGTTTTGCTATACTTCCTGATGGACCAGGACAACAACATGGAGGAATTCCTGAGGTTGGAAACGGTGGATCATTACTCACAGTGGCGTTTCAGATTTTAGTAGATTCGGTTCCCACAGCCAAATTATCACTTGGGTCCGTGGCAACAGTTAATAGTCTTATAAAGTGCACAGTCGAAAGGATCAAAGCTGCGGTAGCTTCTCCATAAACAAACTTGTGGGTATTTTGTAAGGTAAATAGGGTCATCTAGCTAGCTTTAGTGGTGATATTTACATCACAATTTCTGATAGATAGACCAAAACAATGCATTACTTATTTGTACGGTACAATCTCTTAATGCAAAATTGTAGGGTATTTATCAAAAGTAATGGTTTAAATATGACCGCACTTTTTTAAGGTTGTCTCATGTTGGTCTAATAAGCATTGTATGCATGCATTGCAGGGAATGTTTAATGGTAGTGGGAATGAAGTTTTAGGAACACAACGTTAACTCTGTCAGCATCTGAAACCAAATGGAAGAAGTCAAGAACACATATAAATGACCCTTGAATTGTGGTGACTTTGCTAAATGTAATTGAACTGAAGCAAGAAAGGATTGTCAACATCCTTCAAGGGTTGTAGGTTCGGGCATTGACTTTGATTATATTGAAACTTAAATAGTAAAATTCGACCTTTGTGACAAGTAAAAAAGCTCTATTCCTTTTTTGATTAGAGGTTAATTTCCTTCAAATGTATTGTGTTTTGTAGTATTTGATTTCTAGCCTCAATTAAGGACCTTAATCCTAAGTCCTAAGAAACAATTTGATCTCTAATTTCAATTAATTCCTCTCATTGTATTGGTTTTCCTACAATGTTGTTTATATAATTTAATTCTCCTAATTAATTGCTAGCTAATGCACATCTCATAAACATAAAACAAACCTGGGTTAACTTTACAGAGTTGTACACATGAAATATGTGAGTTCGATCTACTAAACCACATTAACGATAAAACAAATTATATAGGTTAGTGATGTTAAAAAAAAAAAAAAGTTGCTACCTATCTAAACGATCCTGATTTACAAAATATAGGTCATTTCTTCTAGAGAGATACCAGTATTGTTATATAAGTTCAATAAGATTTTTGTTAAACAATTTAAGCCTGATAACAAGGGGGAATTTCTAAGTTTGTGGCAAATTTCACACGTCACAATGGTTAATACCATGACATCGTGAAAAACTTTTATTATACACATTATGAAAGTTCAGAATAACCGTATGTGAAGTTATGCAATTTTTTTAACTTGTAGGATATATCTAGAAGCTATAGGACAAGTCAATGGCATGGGTTGTTGAATACAGTAAATGCTCCAATATAATTCAACTGATCAAGACCATATATACATGTGTTCTGGAGAGCATTATCTTGTTTTACAACTCTTTAGTTATCACCATGTGTGTGTGTTCAGATTGCCAACATATAATAAAAAATGAAACCTCATATTTCAAGATTGGGGGCAGAGAAAAGGTTCAATATGAATATTCACATTAGGCCTGATAACATGTGTAAATGTAACTGAAGTGGAATTAATTATAGGGAAATTAAATAAAATATCTTTGTTTTTAAACATTGTGAATTTTTCCATCTGGAAGCAAAACTCGTTCGCAATTTGCGAATGAGATTTGTGAACGACATTTGGGAATGAGATTTGCGAACGACATTTGTGAGTCACATCAGCGAGCCACCCGGTTACCGCAGGTTACATACATGCTAAAAAAATTAAAAATAAAGAATTCAAATATTTTGAAATCCCTCCCTCCCTTTGATTCTTCACCACCGTTACCACCAACCTCCGTCCGTCGCCACTACTCTCCGTCGCCACCACCCTCTGTTCTGGAAAACGTAATCGTAAACCGCAAACCTCGAACACAAAGGGAAACCGCAAATCTCGAACACAAATGGTATTTTTGATCAAAATTGAAGCATCAACATGGCTAATTATGAGGTAAAAGCACATTTAAACTCCGAATTATAGTTAAATTTGCGAAATTTCTAGTTGGCATTTTATCGAGCAGTTGGTGTAGATGATATTTTTTGTGTTTTATGAATTAAATAGTTAGTATTTTTGTTAGAATTTGTTGTATATGTTTTTTTGAGGTTAGTTTGTTGTTGAGAATCGATTTTGAACGATGTAAACCGGTCGTTTGTGTTGTCACCAAGATCATTTTTGTTGTAACCGAGAAATTTGGGTCATAACCAAGATCGTTTTTGTTGTGACCGAGGTTGTTCTTGGTCAAAGTTGCAAATCTCGATCATGACCTGCAAATCTAGGCCATTACTGAGAACGAACTCGGTCACGACCCATTTTGACTATTTTGACTATTGTTTGACCAACTTTGACCAATTTGACTTGAATTGACTTTCTTTGACTTTTTTATTTTTATTTTTATTTTTTTTACTTTTGTGGAGTAGTTATGACTTTATAGGATATGTTTGACTTTTGTTGGCTTGCGTTGACTAAATGTGGGTTGTGTTTAGTTCGTCTAGTTATGTTTGACTGTATTTGACTTTGTTTGACATGTTTTGACTGTTTACGATTATTTTTAACTTTAGTTGACTAATTATGACTTTTGTGGACTTATGTTGACTAAATGTAACTTGTGTTAAGTTCGTGCACTTATGAATGACATGATTTGACCTTATTTGACTGTTTATGACTACTTGTTGACTTTTGTGGACCTATTTGACTTTTTTTTTTCTAATAGTGTAATTGATTGATTTTCAGGATTTCTTCGAAGCTTCATTAACAATGAAGAACCTCAATTTCTTCATTGTTTCAGAATTTGACGGATGTGTCAAATCTTTCCGTGTAACATAGACCTCAATTTCTCTATGTATCTTCGCATAAGTAGTAATTTGCTTCAATTGTTCATCATCTTAATATCTAGGTCTTTGTCATGCTCTTTAAAGTATCAGTACCACCCCTGGATCCCAAAAACTCAACTTTTTCAAAGCGTAATCCAAAAATTTGGTTGAAAACTCATCAACATCTACGCAATCAATGAACATTAATAAACCTTGAACATTCTTCTTGCGCCCTGAAAATCTCCACAATGATGAAGCGTGATGGTAAACAACTCAGGAACCGTTGCATAAAACTCTTCAATTTTTGGTTCTTCATTTGAAGATCTAAACTGCAAAAAATGATCGGTGTGAACCATATAGGATTTTTATGAAGTGGTGAAACTATCTGATGACTATCTTATATTAGGTTAAAAGTGTTTATAGAAATTCCAAATATCCCAAAAATTTCAGAAAATTTTATCCATAATCTAATTCGAAAAATGTATAAAAATCTTATCGAAAATTCAACACAAGTCAACTTTAGTCAACACGAGGCTCACTCGCAAAGGTTGGACACAAATCGCAAATGTGACGCACAATTGTCGTTTGCAAATCTCGTGTGCAATTTGTGAATGAGTTTTGCTTCCCCCGTTGGGGGGGTGGGGGTGGGGGGTGGGAAGGGTAAATTTTTATGAAGTTTTTTAGAAAAGGGCATTTTATTTGATTATAAGTGCGGAAAACCGTTATTTAAGTGATATTTGAGAAACTAACTCACTATACATATGGGAACAAAGGTCGGAATATAGGGTCTAAAAGTTCCAACCGTTTAACGATATGTATATACTCTTGTTTCGTCTAGCACCGGCAATTTTTAAACCATACTTATTATTTTATGGACAACCATTTTTTATTGAATATTGATACACGGTTGAGGTTTTCTCTATTCAGGTAACCAGAAGGGAGAGTATGTTTACCCAGATATACTCGGCCTAACCGGGTATTCATGTGACTATTTTCAAGTCTTTCCTTGGCTACTTCAAGATGTGCAACTAGTAAAGTTTGAACTTAAAACCTCTTATGAGAATATTAAGACAACAAGCACTACACCACCTTGGTAAGCGTTAGCTTATCAAGAATCCTTTAGATAAATAATACTTGCATTCATGATTTGTATTATTATTCGGATACAAAATTAGGCTCGTTCTTTTTTAGTAGCATAGAGGTCAGATGCGTTATATTTAGGTAAACGGGTCAAAATGGGTAAACGTGTCAAGGTTAGGCTCTCTCGTTATTTCATCTATACTGAGAGTCATATCATGTACTCCGTAAAAGTTATTTTCTTCAATAGTAGTCTAATGTCAATAAGATGATATATTTGGGAAGTCTTGTACGTCAAAAATACACTTATTTATGTCGACTTTCCACCCGTTTAACTGATTTGATATTTGACCCTTAATGCATTTATATTACACTACTCCTAAAAGTTGAACACTTATATGCAGAGGTTTAATGTGTTTAAGACTATGAAAGGAATCAAACTCTTATACCCCTAATCGAATGCAGTTAGTACAAAATTTAGATTCACTACTTATCAATCTTCTAGTCCTGACGATCATGTCTTAGTTTAGTCTATCTGTCTTCGCTTTCAGATAGTTAATTTTCTAAACTATAATTAATTAAGCATCTCAAATTTTCAATTCCACGATTCTTGTTTCCATGTCTCTGTTTCAGTGATTTTATCAAGTACCATGGACTAGAAATATTTGTCCAAATAATATTCCCAGATGGATAATATATTAGAAACTTAACTAAGTACATGTTTGAGCTCCATTTCAACATAATTTGAAAAAGAGAAAAAAAAAAAGACTTCTGTATATGCATGGCCGCCAACCTCTATGGTGATACTTTTAAGTCTCAAGAAAGCATGAGATGGGAATTGAATATAGATCAAATAATCTAAGTATTAGATATAAAGAGTATTGTTAGGTCTTAAAGTATTAATCCAAAACTTGTATTCAATAATCAAACATAGTTTCAAATGTTTAATACTAAATTGATTAACAGTATCAAGTATATGAGTTATTTTACGGAATAAATAACAATCGTATGAACTCAATAACTTCGAATATTATTGAATATGTATGTGTAGATCGTACTATACGAGGTTTACACAAGTCGCATATCGAGATGTATAACGGCAAACTTTTCTTAACCTAGCCATCTCTATTTATACAAGTATTTGAGATAGGAAACATAATCCTCATAATATTTCTCAAATATATCGGTTTCTAACTAACTCACCGATATGTATGGAAACTAGATAATTATTAATCAAAATACAAATCTTCTATTATTTGTAGTTATCTTCGTATCCCTTCAGATGCCAACTGTAAATATTATGTTTTTTCTTGAAATTTTTAACTTTGTATGTATTACGGATCTGAATCTCTAAGTATGAAAGTGTGTTAGTCTGAAAACTTTCAGACTAAAATAACTTCAGACTGAAAATAAACACTTAGAATATTTTCTAGACTTAGAATTGGTTAACTCATCGATTCATAAGTTGGGTTTCATCGTTGTTTTTCCCAATAAGTATTCATCGTCAAATAATACATAATCAATTTAAAGAAATAGTATCATTGTTAATACTACTAAAATTATTTTGGTTTACAATATTATGCTATGAGTTGACATCTGCAAGGTAGATAGATTTTAGTTGTATAATATATGTTGTCACTAGAATGTTTATAGGTTAGAACTTAAATGATCGTACAGTTATCACTGTCAATCAAAATGGATTACACAGAACAGTAAAGATGATATTAAGATGTATTTACCTAGAGTGAAATGGAAAATCTGGTGTGAGCCTTAATATATTGTATTTGTTCAATGCAGAGTTAACAAAACGAAGGACGTATGATGAAGAAGTAGGCATGCATTAAAGAGTGATGGCAGAGGTTAAAACTATCACCATATACTGCTGCTCCTGCAGTGCTTCTGTGATGCTGTTGGCTGCAAAATTTTCTTTTTCTTGGTTTCATCTTCTTTTTTAACTTAACCTCTTTCATTGTGTGCTCGTCTTGTTGTTTGTCAGTTGATATATAAGAAGTTAAATGGAGGAAGATGGTAGTTGCGTTCCTTCTTTATTGTATTCATGAGAAATTTAAGAAAGGTGGTTAGGCTTTAATTCTTAACCATATAATTGACTTGGGGTGGCTAGAGTTCTTTAATTCTGCCTTATTTATGAGTAAATATATTTATATATAGTTTTATAAAAGAACAGAAAAAACAATGTCTGTATAACGTTCCTTGGTTACAATTGATTAAGATTACACATTGAAGTAAATACAGGTACAGAAAATAAAGCCTGAAATATTCAATTGTACCATAGTACAATAATTATTGAATACCAACCATATTAATTCGAATAATTATGATATAACGAAATTTAATACCGACTGTAACAATACAGAAATGGACATGGCTCCACAAATTTAAATATGGTCCTACAGTAAATTAAATTTTAGGGGAAAAGGGCTGGGAATCAAGTAGTAGAAGTTAAAAATCTCCTTACAGTTGTTAGTACCTGAATCAGCTAATATACCAATTTTTTGTCTACCAGCAGCGTATAACAAGCTTTAACTTTAGATGGGTATAGATACATGTTTAGAACGATGTATATTGAAAGTATGGTTTTGTTAATGACAACATTGCTATAAAAAAGTATCAGGTTTATGCATTAACAGTTATACTGTAACCGCCAAATCATTTATAATAGTAACATTTAATTGTAAAATACTACAAGCTTATACATAAAAGACATTCCTATGGACAATCCTAAGGGTTGTCATTACCATTCCCGTAATAATAAACCAATAGTATAGCATAGGGGTAGCAGAGCAAGTTTGTTTAGAGAGCTCCAAATGTTTAAGCCTAATATTGCCAGGGCCTACTGAGCATAAATGAGTACGCAAAGTTCAAGCCTGCAGGTTGTAGCTAGCTCTTCCGAATTGAGCAAACTATAATTTTTTTCGAACATGTCAGGACACTAAATGGGAATTGAAATAGCAAGAAATCAGAAAACATAAGGCCATGTCATGCACATGATCGATCACTACTACTTCCCTTAAGTGATAAATTGATGGCAGAGGTGTTACTTGGGTCGACCGATTATTCAGATTGGATTAGTCGAGTATCTTTTTAAATTAAAAAGTAATTACCTGTAACCCGACCCTATTAGGCATCTGGGTTTTTGGGTTGGGGTTAAATGCGTTGCTTGTTATATGGGGTATATGTACACACAAATTTTAAAAAATACAAGTTTTGTACTTTATGGAGTAATATGTGATGAGATTATGAGTTACTTTAATTTTTTTTTTTTTTTTTAAATGTAGAGAAGTTGGCTAGATACATATTGAAGGTGTAAACAATGTATTTAAATTCATTTTTATCGTTTTAAATTCTACACATTTTTATGCAAGGGGTTGCAAATGACAAGTTTTCATACATTTGCAGGAACCATGGTAGACGAGGATCAATAGAAGATAACAAAATATTAGTTCTTACATCGTTAATTAAAGAACTAATAATGTTTAAAAGTTAATTATAAAACTGACAAAAGATTAAACCGGATTAGTATGTTCAAACTCGTAGCTAAATAAGTATAAATGAAGTAACCCTTAACTCTAATAATATTTCGAGTTACTCAGGTTAACTTGTATAACCCAATTAAACTTTTTTAACTTTAATAAACCCGACTCTAATAGCTTTAATAGGGTTTGGACGGGATTTGATTTTTTACACCCCTAATTGCTAGTATGGAAGGTTTCCAACTTGTTTCTTGCATATTATGTAATCAAATGACAAAGTAAACTTGCATTTAATCACGAGAATTTAAGAATATTCTCATAATATCAATTTGACTTTATTTTGACCAACTTATTATGAAAAAATGTTGATCATTGCTAGTTTATAAACCCGTGATGACGCAGGACGAGTTTAATTTTTATAAATAAACAAAATATTAGGTCGATTTTTTATACAGTCTATAGACCTGTGATAACGCGGGAGGAATTTTATATTTATAAATGAATAAAATATTGTGACCGGTTTTTATATAGTTTATAGACCTGCAATGCGGGACGAATTTTATATTTATAAATGAATAAAATATTGTGACCGGTTTTTATATAGTTTATAGACCTGCAATGCGGGACGAAATTTTATATTTATAAATGAATAAAATATTGTGACCGGTTTTTTTATATAGTTTATAGACCTACAATGATGGGGGTTGAATTTTATTTTTATTTGGTCGATTTCTTTATGTAGTTATATACCTGCTATAATGCGGGATAAAATTTGATTTTAATAAAATGAATAAAATATTGTAACTGATTTTCTTATATAATTTATAGACTCTTTAATTTTTATAAATGAATAAAATATTTAGTCTAATTTTTAATTAAAATAAATATATCAAATATTTAAAGGTTCAAAAATGAGATCGTAAAAGGTGGAAAACAATGAACAATTAAAGATTTTTCCATAATATTTTATTTTAATTATATATAAAAATAAAGATTATATTGTCACAATCATAAGTATTATTATACCCATTTTACTAAAGCTTTTGTGTGTGGTGCAGGATATAAATTTTGAAACCTTTTATACTACAATGTTAACATGAATAAGGTGTTGTTTATTTTAGTTTTTTCATCAATTCATATACACTACTAGAAAACTGGTGAATTTTAACGGCGAAATTCGTAAAAAATACGTAAGTGATGGCTGTTTCCCACGAATTTTCAACTAAGCGTGTCTTTCCTTAAAATAGGCATGAGAGACTTTTTGCTCACGAACTTTTCAATGACAAATATCATTTCTACGGATTTTCAACAAATCAATATTGATATAAAGCTCTAAAATATTGACGGATTTGACATATATTTTCAACTGGTATTTTCCCACGAATTTCATATGTACGGATTTTCATTGATTAGTATTTTTAACGGATTTTCATTGACATAAATTTTCAACGAATCTATATCAACTTAAGTTTTCAGCAGATTTGTGATGGCCTATATTTCCCGCGGATATTCAACGACCAAATGTTTCAACGGATTTTCTACTTCTAATTCTCTCACTAAAAATTAATTTTAGAAAATAATAAAATTGTATTTTTCTTGTATAAATACAATTATCTAAATTAAAATACATATAAACAAAGATACAATATTTAAAATACTTGTAAAACCAACATTTACACAGACCAAGAAGTCCAGAGACAGTTTCAACGTATGTCAAGTAGCAATTTTCTTATGAAATACTGAATTCAAAATAGTATGACAAAGTACTTCTCACTTAGGAATATATTATTCTTCATCATTTATCTTAATACGTATCTAAAATATAAAAGTACACTTAATCACGTACATCCACATACGTACAATATGTATTTCTATATGTATGTAAATATATACAAATATCATGTGTTAACACATATATGTATATGTATATATATAAGTGTGTACCCGCGCCTGTGTATATATATATATATAAATACTTGTGTATGAATATTAGAAAATCAATCCCAATTTTTACAGATTTTAATGAAAACTCTCTAAGTAATTAAAAATCCGTTGTGAGTTCCCACAAGTATTTAACAATACTCACTCCGTTTCAAATTAAATGTCTTATTTTCCTTTTTTGTTTGTCCCAAAATAAATGTCTACATCCAAAAGTAGCAAATTAACTTTACCATTTTATCCTTTCTCAAAACTAATATATGGGAGTCTGTGCAAAAAGTAAGGGTAAAAGAGTCATCTTCACTAACAGATAAAGCAATTTCTTAAACTCTGTAAAATATGATACAAGACACTTAATTTGAGACGGAGGGAGTATATCTTAAATGGTTCCCACGGAGTTTCAATGGTTAGGCCAATTTTTTGTTATTTTATTTATTTTGTAATAATTTCAAGGAATTTTAACGGAATCTATAAGATAGTTAAAAATTTGTTGAGAGTTATCACGGGCTTTCAACGAGACATTTTAAATGATTTCCCACATAATTTTAACATCTAGACAGTTTTTATTATTTTCTTTTCTAATGTTTCTCACAGATTTTCAACTAAACCTCTAAAATAGTTTCCCACGAAATTTCAACATATATACATAATTATAAAATAGTACTTCTCACTTAGGATGAGTAGATGTTGTAAGTTGTGAATGGAAAATTGATGTTTAAGATTTGTGTTATATGAGTTTTTTTATGATAAAAATGAACATTTTATCTTTAATTAAAAAATTGTTATTTTATAATTTGTTGTTTTTCTATTTTGGATGAATAGTTATATACATAATATATATTTGTTCATGTAAATTACTATTTGAATTGACAATAGTATGAAAACTGTGCACTTCGTAAATCGTAGCATAGTCGGTGTCATTTTGTGTCTTGTTCTTTTGTCGGGAATAAGGATGGAAAAAAAGGCAATGTTAATCAAATAAAATTCACAGATTAATGATGAAGAAATTAAAGATGGATTTGAATGAGGTTTGTTGAAGATTAAAAGTTAAGAGTAATTATAAGCATTAACTTTAGCACAAAGTTACCAAGTTTCCCCTAATAATAATACTCCAATTTCAATTATGTATTTTGCTGGACAAAACATGGCCGCGGAGCACCAGGCGGTGGTTCGTGTAGCCACGGTGGTGGTCGCCGGAGCCGTGGAGGTAATGTTTGATGTTTTGTTCATGAGATGCATAGAGAAATTGTTTGTGGAAGAAGATGAAACATATACAGTAGAAAGGGAGAGGGTAGTTTTGGAAATGGGAGATGTTATAGGGATAGTAAGTATGGTTTTTTGGACTGGCCCCAAAAGTCCTTCGGTCAGACAAGATTAATAATTAAGTTGCAAGTAAACCTCCTGAAGTTTTGACCGAATAAGCTTATGGCTCAATACAGCCCATTAAAGTCTATTATATTATTACTTTACATGAATTATCCGTGAACATTTAAATAGCTAATGAAATTAGTGTTGTGTATGAATGTACTATGTTTCTAACAAGGAACAATTGATTTTTAATTTAATAGTCCGGACTTATTTCTCTCGCAAAGACACTTTTAAACCTCGTTATAATAAAAACTTGAGAATCATTAATAAGTTCGTCACTAATATAAAGTAAAAATGATCATTGAGATGCCACATCATCTCTTTTTTGTTGACCTCTCTATGAATGCTCTGACTTTAAAAATCGATTTATTTCAAAAAAATTGATAAGTTCATATAATTATTATAAAATTTTGTCTACAAAATAATTTGTTCTAACAAAATGAAGAGAGGGAAACATGAAAGAGAAAAAATAAATTAATATGATTGGTTAAATTCACTTTCCATGTCATTTTGTAAAATTTTATTTATAAAATTTAAGTAGACGTAGCATTCCTCTTTATTTCGTTGACATCTAAACAAATTTCAAATATACTATACTATACTATCTATCTAATCTAATACATAATGATTCTTCAATTGTTGTCATTTACCTTAAAAAAAAAACTATGAAACCGTTAAAAGCGTGACGTAGCAAAGCTAACATCTTTATATCTAGTAACTAGTAAAAGTTTAAGGATATGAATTCTTTCAAATTATTTTTAACATGATAAATCATGTTGTTAGTTTTGGAGGAAGAAATAAAATGACTCCTCTATTATAAACTTAATTTATTTTAAATATCATATTTTATCTCATAAAAAGTAACATAACCAATAAGTTACTTGAGAGAATCATATTCTAAAGTCTATGCATATTTGCCTATTTTGATATATAGGATTTAGGTGTTACATGAGTGAAACTTGCCTCACTCGTAAATTGTGTACTGGTAAAATATCTTTTTATGCAACTTGTATAAAACAAATTATGTAAATTCCACAATTCTTGCATTTCAACAAGTAATTAGAGCTTAATAATGTTTATAACCTTCCTTTTTTATCTTATTGAAATGAATGTGTAAATAATTATTTATGTGTGAGTTTTAGTCGTGTGTAATTTTGAGTTTAGAAATATCAAAAAAGTAAAAAGAATATGAATATTTTCAGCTGCTCAATGCTGGAAGCCTGGATGCTGGAACTATTGAAAAGAAAGTGGGCTACTGGCTATCGGTCCAGTAGTAGAGTAGGTACTAGGTTGCTTGGTTCATTTGTGGGCTTCCAAAGCTACCTTTTTTATTTATTTATTATTATTTTTATTAACATCTAACAACTTTTATAAAATAAAAGAGGTTTAGCAAGAAGCTATATCTTAATCCGAAAGATTACACTGGACATTTTAACCAATCGGCCCAAGACACATGACTCTTGAGATTACGAGAGTTCACCCAATTAAAAGAATACAAGACAATCAAATCAAAAAGATAATTCCTACGAATCGTTTTTTCTTGAAATACCACCGAATTACAAAACCTCCACATGATCCAAGTAGCCGCTAAAATAATCACCTCCATAATCTTTTTAACCTTCAAAGGCCGCTGCAGATTATCAACCCACTCTAACCACTCCACCATTTGATCTGAAACTGGCAATGAAACCCCGCACCAACGAGCAATCGCACACCACACTTCTGTCGCCACTTCACATCTGAAAAATCTATGGCCAACCGTTTTTGTCAATCTGTTACATACCGGACACGCCAATGAGTTGATCTCCAATCCTCTTTGAGATAAAGCGAACCTCACTGGGAGTTTATCTAAGACCAAACGCCATATAAAGATATTGACTTTCCTTGGAACTATCTTACACCATCTAGTATGTATACTATGACTGGGCAATAAACTAGCATCAATATGCTCACGTGTCTTAGCCACTGTGAATTCCCCAGAAGATGCAATCCCCATATATAACTATCTGGAATTTCTGAAACATGAACACCATGCAACTCCATACTTAGCTCAATCAATAAAGCTTCCTCCCTACCACTCCTTAGAGGTCTACGCCAACTCCACACTCATTCACCATGTACCAACCGTTCATTCACAGTACACTCTGGTTTATAATCCAACCTAAACAATCTGTCATACTTGACCTTTAGCTGAATTGTCCCTTTCCAAACCGAAGACCAAAACAATATAGATCGACCATTACCAAGCTTGTGCGAACCGAATCCAATAGAATTATATTCTTTTCATGCATATGGTTAACCGTTCCAACAATATTTGTCCCTTTCCACATGCTTTTTACAGTTTTTGATTATGGGCCTAAAATTGTCGAACCAAACCAGTTTCAAACCCTACCAGTTTGGGTCTAAACCGGTTTTGGAAAGGTTTGAACCAAATTGGTTTGGTGTTAAATTGGTTTGGAATCCGGGGTTGAATTTGATTTGTGCACCTCTACATTAAAGACCTTTAGATGAATTATGTTGTCACTGATCAAGGAAAACTTGGTACTTTGAGTGAAAAATTGAAAAAATAACTCGTTACTCTTCAGTTCACGTGAATAACTTTTGGGACTAAAGTGTGATTTAGTCTAAGGGTGGTAAGAGTTATCAAAAGTTTAGTTTGTTATTAATCTTAATGGGCTTTTTTGGTGTAAAATATGTTAAGTCTAATGTGTTTGACGAAGATGTTGCCTCTCGATATATATGAGTTTTGGGAGCGGTTTAAATATATATATATATATATATTATATTACTTTACTTGTATTATACTTAAAATATACATATGATTGAAAATGTTGCAAATTCAATTTAGTTTTGAAAATGGTTAATTAACCACTATATTTTATTCACCCTCTTTTTGACCACTCCTTATGGAGTGGCTCGTCTTCGTCTTAGTCTTACATGGTAGCCATATGATTTTAATCCTCCTTAGTCATCATAGGCACGGTCCCGTCTTAGGGACAGTCCCATGGCCTTTAGTCTTGCGCAGAACGAAGCGAGAACGGGAAGCAGTGGACCCAGTTTGGCCAACATTAAAAAAAGAAACAAAATTTATTTTAACCAATATCAAACATCTATACATAATATATACAATAACCCTTCTTTTTCACACACAATTCTTACCATCTCTATCTATTTCACACACAAATTATATCAAACATTTACCCTTCTTTTTCACACATAATTCTCACAATCTCTACTTACATTTTACTCACAAATTATATCAAACACATTCACCAAAAATATTTAAAAAACACAACAACAATTCCCAATCTCAATTAGTTTTTTAATTATTAGTGTAACGTAGTTTCTTAATTATTAATATAAATTAGTTATTTAATTATTGTAATTTTTATTATTAATAAAAAAATGTATTTGTATTGATATTTAAGAAATGACGTGGCACTGAAAAGTTCATTCTTGCAACCACCATAGGGAGCGTTCAGCTTTGGGTTAGTCATCAGTCTTAAGTCTAACGTGACACTGATATGGAAGTCATTCCTCAGTCTTAAGTTAGTCACCATAGGGAGTGATCTTAAGTTAGTCACCATAGGAAATGGTTTTACTATATAGGACTTGAGGCCATCATCCTTTCACCTACTCCGTATAAAAAGTGAAAAGATAATTTTAACCCTACAGATGTGTCAGCTTGTAAATGGAACATTTACAATTTATCAAACTTCACCAATTGATATATAAGGGTAATTTTCTACAGTATGAACGAGACGTTTAGAGAGAAAAAGACAAAGATAAAACACCCAAAATATGAGAATGTCATAACCTACGTATGTCATGAATAAGTACATATGCCATGAAACCCTACTTAGATCGGACATTACCCATTATATTTTGAAGAAAAAAGAAAATAGCAATTAACATGCTAGATTCAAAGACGACTAATGGAGCAAC
Organism: Logfia minima; assembly: GCA_963921325.1. Lineage (NCBI taxonomy): Eukaryota > Viridiplantae > Streptophyta > Magnoliopsida > Asterales > Asteraceae > Logfia > Logfia minima. The sequence goes on from OY992772.1 coordinate 27,707,901, forward strand.
AACGAAAAAGATTGGGATTACAATTCCAATCTGATCGACAAGTCAATTTTACCTTAAACTAATTGAATATACAGAACTAAACTCATTCTAAAATGTGACAGGATCAAGAGACATTTTCTGATGACCTTAACGTTTATGTATCAAACAAAACAACGTGTTAATCGTTTCACCAAATTTGATTATATACCCTGACTTTCTAACGATATATCAAATGAAAGAACATAGATTTATTAGGATTCTCAAACTTGTCTAAATTACATGTTTAATATTATATTAACAGTATACAACATATCGAATGTATATATATATATATATTGAGGGATGATCCAAATGGGAGGATTAATCTTTGGAGGGAAGGAGAGAAGTAAATCTGGGTCGTCCGTTAACATTCACCAACGGTGAGTTAACATTGGATTAACATTCATGAATGTTAACTCCCCCTTGGTGAATGTTAACGGGCGGTCCAAACTTACTTCCCCCGTCCCTCAAGATAACAACATCGGATTAACATTCATGAATGTTAACTCCCCCTTGGTGAATGTTAATGGGCGGTCCAAACTTACTTCCCCCGTCCCTCAAGATAACAACATCGGATTAACATTCATGAATGTTAACTCCCCCTTGGTGAATGTTAACGGGCGGTCCAAACTTACTTCCCCCGTCCCTCAAGATTACCCATTATCTATAGATCAGCCTCCTATATATAGGAATGAGAATGTGAGAACGTACGAAGGCTAAATATCGCGAGAACCTGAGAATGACTACAAAAACACTTTTTAGATATCCAAAAATATGTTATATTACAAATTTTCTTCAGAGCTCCTTATTCAAATAACACTACTACAAAAATGCAAATAGAATCCCCCTAATATAACCCGATTTTATAAAAGTCAGATTCTAATGCCAGAACAATAAATGGAACTCGGTTATATATTTATGTACAAACTAATAGAACTCGGTTATTTGGTTGAAACCGCAATCTAGATAAAAATGCATAATAAAACACGGTTATATTAATAAAAATTGGGTTCTATTAGAAGCAAGCATACCGGTTTATTATACAAAAACCGTGTTCTATTATTCACCACAATAAAAGCCACTTTCATTTTAAGAACCGAGTTCATTTAACTGTATTATGTCTTCAAAAAATTCACCAAAAATCAAGCGCGAAAAAGTTTCCCCCTTCTTTTTGAAACAAATAGAATCCGGTTTTAGCCAACAAATATATATTCGACGCCCTTCTCCCTCTTTCTGAAAAACCCATTTTAAAATTGGAAGAGACATACACGAATTAGCAAACACAAATCTACTCCATTGTACAAATGTTGTACTCAACTCCAGTCTTCTTCAAAGGTATATATATATATTGTTATTTTGTATAATGCTTTTCTGCTTAGATCTATGCCGACTATTTTATATATGTTTAGATTTGTAAAATTGAAGATAAGATTTGTGGTGTCTTGGGATGCGATGACGGAAAAGAAAAATATAATCTAGTGAAGAAAAGAAAGATTTGTTTGAAGCTGGTGGTAGTAGTAGCTGTTTGTAACATTCCGTTGCGGTGAGAACAAGAAGATTAGTTCAAAACTAGGAAGGTTCCAACTAGCAAGTGGCTTTTCACTTTTTTTCTTTTTGAAATAGATCGTTTGTAATGGTGAATAAATAAAATTTGAGATCACGGTGTTATTTTTTTTTCTTCATCTTCTATGTCGTTCCACACAACACTAATCTCTATTATTTCTTCATAATATTTGTGTTTGCAAGCAACTTACTTTTGTGTATATGTTTACCGAGATTTGAACAAGAAGACATGTACTATTGAGAAAAGATTTATTCAATAATGTAAATGTGAAAATGTTCTATACCAAGCAATCGGATTCAATTTGCTCTAATACGCTTTTGGGCAAAACAAATAAAATACGGTTCCAAACATAAAAACGGGTACTATTTAGCATATAGAATCCGGTTATTTAACCGTATTCTATTTAACTGCAAATAGACTCCCCTCATTATATAATCCAGTTCAATGACCGAGTTTTATATCACTTATAACCGGATTCTATTTACACTTTTCTAGTAGTGTAACTTTTATTAGCTTTTTAAAAATTTTTTTGCCGATTATATATATATTTTAGTTATTTTTAATTAATTTCTGATACATAATAATCACATTGTATAACTCGATAATCACATGAAAAATATGTGATTATCAAGTGTTTAGTCACTGGTCACTGACCAACTTAGTTACTATAGTAGATAATTGGAAAAAATGAAGTCAAAACTCCTCAACTATAAGTTGGATCACTAATCGCTGGTCAACTAAGGGGTGTTCAATATTTGTTTGAAACTGTTTAATCTGAATACCGAACCGAATAAAAACTGGTTTGAAACCAAACTAAATTCGATAAACAGTTTTCATTTTTGAATTTTTCGAATTCGGTTAAACTAAAAACTGAATTCAAAAGCGATTTCAAATTTAATAACAATATTAAGATATATATATATATATATATATATGAGATTTTTTGAATTCGGTTGAAAATTTGAAGAATTTGGCATTTCGAAAACTTAAATTTTTTTAGCGATTTGGACTTTGAAGTTCACGTACATTAATAATTTCATGCTTTGTGAACTCGAATTTGGTTAAGAAATAACACTTATTAATGATTACATTTATGTAGTTTTGTATCGTATAATCGTGCATATTTCGTAATTTTATATGTTGAAGGGTTTTTTTGATTAATTTTTAATTTTGTTGGTTTTTCAGTTTTAACCGAAACCGAATCGAATTTAAATCGGTTTTTGGTTTGGTTTAGACATATGAATTCGGTTTTAGGTTCAGTTTTTGGTTTTCCTCCCAAAAATTTCAAAACCGAATAAACCGAACCGATTAAACCGAGAAAATTGTAAACCTAACTAATGAACACCCCTATGTCAACCTAGTTACTGCTATGAAGATGAAGTCATTACTAGAAGATTGTTGGATCAATCATCACTTATAAACTTAGTCATTGGAGTAACTATCATTAGAAATGATAGATTTAAAACTCTTGAAATATAAGTTGGCTCACTGGTCGCGGCTCAACCTAATTACCTCTATTTTGCAGATAATGACAAGCTTCTATTACATAAGAATAAGATCACTGCTAAGTAAATAATCTCAACTATGTGTATTCTACTCCCTGATGTGAAAGGAGATTTATTTACTTATGCATTCAATAAACACTGCAGTCGTTGCTGAAGAATAAAATGTAGTCACTAGAGGATATCAAGTCAAGTCACTCTACAAGAGCATGTTAGCTCGTAGTGAGTGGGGAAGCTTATTACTCCTCCAACGACTTTAGCAATTAAAGAATAAAGCATCGTTCAAGTTACAACTCGCCAGTGTGAGGTCCCTGATCAATATTGTGTTTGCAACCTTCAGAGTGAAAATGATGGTATGTCTGACATCAAGCTTGATTGTGATTGGAGGAAAACCAACACATGAAAGAAGCATGATCATAAGGGGACCAAAAAATATTCCTTCTTAGCCGTTGTGTTAGAAGGAAGCCAATCTGATAGGGACATGTGACATTCTATTTTCCCAAAATTCAGGAGATATTTACGGGAAAATTCTTATCTATAAATAGAGTGAATATTGTACTTAGCCATTTACTGGTTTGCATCTATCATCTGCTAGTCAATGATAAAGTTTGTCTAAGTGCAAATTCGAGGTATTGAGTAATAGTTTCAGCCTTGGCTAGATTATATTATTTTCATAGCGAGTGCTATAATAACTTGTAATTTTATATTGAAATAATCTAAGCCATGGCTAAATTATTTCGCATTCAATACTTTGGTGTAATTTGTGTTAAATAAATACATCATTCAAGTTATTGATTCTTGTATTAATTGAACAAGTGTTTTAAACTTACTAATATGTCACACCCCGCTAAAGCGGAAACACTGGTTGCAACAGTACAATGGATTCATAATCGAAAGATACAAAAATTTCACCGTTCAAAAAACTACTACTAAAGCATTACATCAAGTCTTACATACGTTTACAGCGCAAAAGAACGGAATTTAAACATGCGATTACATCTAAAATAAACAAAATTTCGTAACGTGACAGCAGTATATACTAAAAGATAGGTTTAGCTTCAATAGCTAAGTCATGGCCAAGTCTTGAAAAGCATGTAAAATAAACAGGTCAACTATGAAACATAGTTGGTGAGTACACAAGTTTCGTGTATGAAAAACCTTTTCTAAAGTTCTCGAAATCAAGTTTAGAAAGATCCACATTGCTACGTGATTAATTTATAATGTTTGAGTCCACAAAAAGTTTATAATGCTTGAGTCCACAACCATTTCTCGACCAATTCTAACACCCCAAAGAGATGCCTTATCGTCGGCATTTAGGATGGTGGAATGCACTCACGTGGCCGCGTGAGTGAGGAGGTGGTTTCGCTCCCAAATAGTACTATCCATATGCACCATTTGGCTCATATAGAGTTAATGGTCGTGTAAAAGATACAAACTGGGGACTTAAGATACGAAGCTAAAACAAGCATATAATCATGTGCGTATAAACAATAAACATTCAAGACATCATTTGCAATCAAGTACAACATTTGTAATCAAGTAGAACATTTGAAATCAAGTAGACATGTTTTTCACCCCAAAAATATTTAAGTAAAAGCATTTAAAAAGAGGGGTTGTAAATACTCACAATCGGGAGTGAGCATACGGTTGGATGTAATGCGCGTGCCTTTCAGGTATGACTCACATCCAAGTACAATGAACACAAGGTTTCTAATTAGTTTCTTGTCTAATTCCATTTGTTAGAATTTCTTAGCTAGCTAATTAAATTACATAGTGCAATTATAGTTTGGATTTCCATTCGGATTTTGTTAACGATTAATGTTCGTGTTATGAACAAAATCACTAAACTTAGTATACATCATACAACATAGTTCACAAATTTTCTGTGAAAATTTGAAAATTTTTAGATTTATAGATTATTTATAATCAACTTATGTCTAATAAGTGAAGGAAATTTGGGAAAAATAGCAAATATTCATGAAAAATTCTGGAATTTTTTCCAAGTCAGTTTCATGAGAAGTATAAGTAGAGACTATGTCCTGATGACCAATGATGCTAACTTCTATGAAGACATTTTTGAGTTCGTTAAGAAATGTTCAACAACTGGCTAGGATGCTGAAACTTAGTATAAGGTACACAATTTCAGATCCTACTCTCTGACAAAGAAAGACTTAATGATTGAGTTCTAATAGTTGACTTTTCAAACTCATATGACACTTAAAATATATTAGAAACTGAGCTCACTGAGTTAAAATCAAATATAATTGGTCAGTAAACAAATGAGCTTAAAATCAAAATCTTGCAAAATGAACTTGATGCACAAATTATGCAAATCAAGTTTGTATTCAAAAATTTTTTCTACAACTTAAAAAGGTTATGGAAAGGTTATGGAATCCCGGTCTATCTCGACAAACAAGGCCACTAAATGCATAAATGAACAAATTCTAAAACATGTAAAAGCTATTTTGGGAGGTAATAATAAATCTACTGCATCACTTGCTTACTCATCCATAGTTGATCCAGTTTTAACAACATTGGAAATTTCTCCAAAGTCATCTTTGAGCCACTATATGTATTCAGTGACCGAAAATCAAATAGATTTGTAAAAGCATCTAGGGTCTCTAAACACAAAGCTCTTCTTATCATTGATGATGAGTCAATGGCTTCAACTATTGGGGTCAGTGGTCCATCATCATGAGTAGGTTCTACCCTTACTACAAATTTGATCCAAGAGGACTTCTCTGACATTATATCAGTCAGTGATATGTGCACATCACCTATCATTGACCTGAGAAAAGATAACAGAGATAAAAAAGTTAAGACAAAGGTATAGGTAAACCAGCCGTACCAGTGTCTAAACCTTTCAAACAAAATCCTCATACTGAGAAAAAGTCTACTCAATATTTGATTGGTCAAGTCAAACGACTAACTAAACAAGTTAAGCAACTCACAAGTTGAGCAACTCATAGTTCGAAACATGAGTCACTGAATGAGACTAAGACAGAATCTTTGAAAGGTCAAAATGATTTTCTAACTCAGCAAATAGGAAAGGCAAAACATGTCAACAAGAAGTGCTACAAATGTGAAATCAGAGACCACCTTACTATAGAATATACATTGACTCAATGTTTGAAATCAGAAGGATTCACTATCAAAAACCATCTACCCAAACTAGTGAAAGCCAAATCCAAGACTTAGCCACTATGAACCCATCCCTGGCTGGGTTCCCTTGTTATATTAATTTTCATTTTTGATGTCGGGCATTCTAAGAGACACTATCTGGTATCTCGACAGTGGATGTTCTAGACATATGACCGGATGTAAGTCCCTCCTCGCTGACTATCAAGAGGAACGTGTTCCTGATTTCATATTTGGAGATGATAATGTAGGTAAAACAAAGGACTAAGGTATTTTGAGGAATGCTAAAGTCATGTTTAAGAAGGTAGTTTATGTTGAACGTTTGAAGCATAATTTGTTGATCATTAATTAATTTTGTGATTCCAAGAACAAAGTGCTATTTGATTATGAAGCTGGTGTGGTTTACAGTAAAACTTGAACTGTTGTGCTAGTTGCCAATAGAAGAGGGAACACATATGTGGTTGATATGAACACTGCAAAGTCTAATACCTGCTTCTATTCAAGAACTTGTTAAGAAGAAAAGTGGTTATGGCACTAGTGACCATCTCATTTGAATTTAAAAGCTATCAACAAATTGAGCAAACGTCGCATGGTCACTGGTCATCCTAACTTGGCCTATGTAAAAGATAAGCTTTGTTCAGCATGTGAGAAAAATAAACAACACTCTTCCTCATTTAAATGTAAACAAGTCTCTTCCATCACTGTCTTTTTTATTCACTTCACATGGACCTATTTGGACCAATGAGTACTCATCGCTTAGGTGGAAAAAAATATTGTTTAGTTATTGTAGATGATTATTCCAGGTACAGTTGGGTGTTTTTCTTAAAAGCTAAAGAAGAAGCAGCAGGTGAAGTCATAAGTTTCATTAACAAGATGGAAAACCTAACTGGCCAACTAGTGAAGCAAATAAGAAGTAAATAAGAAGTGATCATGGCTCTGAGTTTAAGAATAGCAAGATATAATCTTTCTATCAAGCAAAAGACATCTCTCAAAACTTCTCAACAGCAAGGACTCCCAAACAAAATGAGGTTGCTAAGAGGAGAAAAAAGACTTTAAATAAGTGAGTATTGCTTGTTTTACCCAACATAGGTCAATTTGTATTAAAAGACATAACAAGACAACTTATGAAGTCCTCGAGGGAAGAAAACCTAACATAAGTTTTCTCAATGTATTTGGTAGTACTTGTTACATGTTAAATAAAAAAGATCACTTATGTAAGTTTAACCCTAAAGCTGATGAAGGTATATTTGTGGGATACGCAAACATTTCCAAAGTATTTAGAATCTATAACAAAATAAGGGAATGTATTGAGCAGTCCATAGATGTTACTTTTGGTGAAGCTTGTGATGAGCTATCCACTAATACTAAAGAGTATGAGTCATTGGGCTTCAATGAAACTTATATCTTTAAGGATGATAGCTCACGTCTACCACCACTTAATGATAAGTATCACAAAATTTCTTTAGATTCTAATGATGAAAATGATGACTTTGGTTTGTTAAAAGATACACTAATGAGTCAAACATCAAAGTCATCATCTCATAATAATACACTCATTACATTTGCATGTTCTGAACCTATCCCTGAATCATCAAACACCTATAGATCTGCCTCTGTCACTGTTGAACCCCAGCGAATGAAAAAATGAAGTAATGTACATGATAACAATCTTATCATTGGTAATCCAAACTCTAGAGAGCAAGCTAGATCTGTTACTGCTAACTTTTGTTTGTTTGTAAGCCTTGTGTCAGTAATGGAATCAAAGAAGGTTGATGAAGCTCTCAAACTGATCATAACTGGATATTAGCAATGCAAGAAGAGCTGGCCAATTTAAAAGAAATAAAGTATGGAAATTGGAGCCTCAACCACATGGTAAGTCAGTGATAGGGACAAAATGGATGTTGATGGAGTTGTAGTATGGAATAAATGAAGACTGGTTGCTCTAAGTCATTGTCAATAGGAGGACATTGACTATGATAAAACATTTCCAACAGTGGCGAAGCTTGAAGCACTCAGGATCTTTCTTGCTTATGCAGCTCACAAGAAGTTCAAAGTTTTCCTAATGGATGTCAAAAGTGCATTCTTAAATGGAAAGTTGCAAGAAGAGGTTTATGTTAAGCAACCACCTAGATTCACTAATCCAAAACATCCAGACTATGTATACTAGAAAAAGCCTTGTATGGTTTGAAGCAAGCTCCTAGAGCTTGGAATAACACTATATCTATCTATCTTGTTTAATGTGACTAGCTAAGATGTAAAATAGATAGCACACTATTTATCAAGAGAGATAATGAAGATGTCATACTAGTACAAATTTATGTTGATGATATTATCTTTGGTTCTACAAATGAAGCTTTGTGTAAAGAGTTCGCTGATCTTGACATTTCTCATTTCATACATATCTTTAGTGGGAATATCGATCCTAATTGTATCTCATCTTAGTTAATTTCATGATTAATTAAGAAAAGATTCAAAAATGGTTGATGTTGCAAATTTTGTGAGACTCCACCGTGTTAGCCATAACTTTCTCATACGAACTCCGATTTAGTTGATTAAAAAGACATTTATAGACAAAGAGAACTACAAAAATAAAATGTTTAGACTCTGATTAGGGGAAAATACCGGCCGGGATCACTAGGTACCCGCCAGGTACTTATCAGATACGGGAAATTTAAATAAAACACCTAATTAATCCTTAATTTCGATTATGCATTATTCTTAGAAGACTTGGGGAGATTTTGGGTAGTTTTTGGAGAGATAGTAGGCTACCAATCATCATCCTAATCATTATGGAAGCTAAAGTTACTCATCAAACATCCGAACAACTTTGATTCTTCAGTTAATTAGTGTTTTCATCAACTATGAATTCTCCATTGATATTGTCTTTTGTTTGTTTGAGTATGATGTTTATTAATCTAGCTATAAAATTAGTAAAACAAAGTCAAAGCTAACTATTACACAACTAGGCAAGTATACCTAATCGGATAGTAGTATAGTAGTGATAAGGTTACCGAGTAGTCTCTCACAAAAATAGTTTATATGTATTTTAAGAATTATTTATCATAATATATAGTTAAGGTAAAAGGATTATGCCTTTTAACGAAAGGTAGTCAAAAGGTGTTTAAACTAGTAAAAGTAACTAAATTGAATAATCAACCAAGTGGTAGAAGCATGTTCATCTAGACTATCCCCTAGAGTTGGACAATAAATAGAAATGTATTAAACGTATAAGAATTGTTAATCTAAATTACTTGTTTTCACAATGTAATCGTTTAACTATAATTATAAAGTGCAAGTGTCCTTGATAAAGTATCAAGTCTAACTATGATCAATCAAATCTATTAACTTGTGATTTAATTTTTATAATCCTAGTGTCCTAGAGATTACTAATCATATAAGATGTCTCTAAATATGATCCACTCATACTATAATTCTATTAACCTAATTCAATTCTTTCATCGTGTTCAATCAAAAGCACAAGATTTAATAATCATGCAAATGTAATGGTAAATGCAAGAGTTTTCACTGATTGAAACAAACATAACATCAATTGAATAAGTTAAATAAACTAAGTACGAATCGTTCTTCAATTAAACATCAAATCATACAAATAAACAAATCCAAATATGAAACCTCTAACATCTAGGGTTATTAGCCTTGATGAACACAAATGAATTAGCCCATTCTCATGGGTTTAATCAAACAAACATTCATAATTAAAGAATAATCCATAATCTATTATAAAGATGAATTAAACATAAACCATAAAGATTCGAATGAAAGAAATACAAACCCTAACTTCTATGATGATTTAGAGGATGATGAATCACCTAAGGTGTCCCCAAAAGCTCTCCAAAATAGCCTCCAATCGTCCTTAATTCGTTGGTAATCAGTAGGTTAATGATAATTAGGGTTTAGGTGATAATTAAGGCCAAAAAGTTTTAACCGACCCTTCTACTCGGCGGGTAATAGGGGTATCCGGCGGGTACAAGTGCCTCCCCACCCGGATGAGTGTCCTTTTCCCGGCTAGGCCTCAAAACTGGAATTTGATGAGTACCCGGAGGGTATTAGGCCTACCCGACGGGTACTATTCATTTTTAGCCTTAAGTACCTATTTCAAAGTTGTAGCACTCTGAGTTCCAAGAATTTAGGATTTTGAATCACCTCAATCGGAGTTCGTATGAGGGAGTTATGGCCAAAACGGTGAAGCCTCGCAAAAGTTGCAAAAATCAATCAATTCTTGATCTTTTCTTCATCTCTTTTCGATTATTAACCTGAAACTAAACTAGATTAATTAAGTATTAAAATTTTATAAAATGACTAAAATAAAATACAATTTGGACTGATATCGCCCCTATAAATATGTCTACTTTAGGCGATATCAGAGTCCATGATTATGGGCTAATTTTCTTATGTTCATTTATACTAATAACCCAAGATGTTGGACATGCTTTATTGGTTGATTATTACTCATGTGCCAATCTAATGTTTATTCAACGAACGACATATATTACAATTTAGTTAATTCATTCAATTGATGTTGCATTTGTTCGAATGAATGAAAAATCTTGTATTTAATGTCTCGTATTTATAACTCGGTGTTTACACATCAAGTTTTTGACGCCACTACCGTGGAACAATGTGTTATTTTGAGATTTTTTTTAGTTTCTAGTTAGTTAATCCTTTCATTCAAATTTATTACTTGAAAGCTATATTGTTCTTAATTATTCTTTTTTTATAGTATTGGTGCTTTTATTCGGTTTATTGTATGTCTTCTTATAGTTTATAAGTAGTAGTGCATAACTCGTTCCTCTAAATCAGAAGGTTGTTGAGGATTAAAGCTACACCACCTAATTTCCAGTTTGAACCCACAATCGAACTAACCGAGGACATCTACACTTTTGGAATACTGATCACCGAGACAATAGCAAATCCAAATAATTAATCCACGGAAACTAGGATGAAGGCCACTAGAACCAGTCAAGGCTCGACTATTACTCAACCTGATATTGCAAAAGACTTTGAAATCAAGGGAAAGTTCCTGCATATGATTAACAACTAATACCAATTTAGTGGAGCGGCTAAGGATGATGCGAATGAGCATCTGAGGACGTTCTTGGGAATATGCACTCTATTCAATTTGAAAGTTGCAGAGGGTGAGGTGAGTTACCTAAGCATGTTTCCTTGGATTCTTAAGGGTGAGGCTAAAGATTGGTTGGAGTCTTTACCCGAAGGAGAAATCACTACTTGGGCAATCATGGTAGATAAGTTACTTCAAAGATTTTTCCCAGTTTGAGCAAAAACCTATTGAGATACTATACGAGGCTTAGAATAAGTTTAGAAAGATGCTTCGTTCATGCCTCCAACACAGTTTAAACACCTTCCTAAATGTGCTAATATTATACAAAGGGGCAGATGTGGCAACAAGGAAGGATATAGACACTGCAGCAAGGGGTCTACAATGAATTCAAGCTCACACAATCATTGTTAAAAAATCTTGTATTTAACGAAAATTCTATAAAAGAAAAGCAGAGCAATAATTGAGAGAAGAAGTTCAAAGTTTGAACGAAACATTGAAAAAGCCGAGTTTTTACTAAAGTTGAAGAGATGATTGATTTTTGGGGGAGCTAGTTAGGATACGAAAATGTTTTAATTAGAAGTTGAAAAAGCTTCAGAAGATGAATATTCAATTGAGGGGGAGCAAGAGAAGAGAAGCTTCAAAAGTATTAACGAAAGATCAAAATTTCAAAGATCATATCATAAATCTTTCATACATTGGAATCAAATATTTCAAAGAGGATTTATCGGCAACAACCAGGTGGAATATACTTTCAGGATTAAGATAAGAAAAAGGAGATTTCAAAGAGTGAGCTTTAAAGAGAAATATTCCACAAGTCAAACTAGAAATAAAAATTGCCGTTGAGGATCAAGAAAATGATTTGTCTTCAATTTATCTTCGAGAATTAACTTCAAAGATAAAAGTTGAGACAAGATTATCAACAAGGGCGCTTCAATGTGATTTTTCAGCTTACAAAAGATTCTCGGAGTTCAAGCATAAAAGTTAGACATCTTAATCAAAGACAATCCAAGCAAAGTTTACAATCAGGGGGAGATTGTTAGATATTAAAATATAAATTGTAAACCTTGTTTAGTGCTTTATCATGTAATTAGCACTTAGAGTATAACTAGGTAGTTAAGCCGAAGCTTTTGTAAGTTTTTAAGTTTATTATTCATAATTACACTTAATAGAAAAATCATTCTAGCAAAACTCTCTCAACTATCATCATAAGTTTGCTTGATTATGAACTAATATAGCTAGACTCAGTGACTGACTTTCCTATAGTCAGTTATAATTAATAAGGATGGGAATGGACGAATAGCAAAGTTGATGAGGATACTAGTGGCCTGGAGGTGATTTCAACTATCATGTCCAGAAGAGAAAATGAAAGGAAATAATTATTAACTCCCAAGTGTCAAACATATTTAGGGAGTCTAAGTGCAAAGAAGGTAAAGGTCACTGAGGTGGTAGATGAGGAAGAAATTAAGAACATTCCTACTGAGATAGAGAGAAAAGAGGAAGAGGAGAAGAAAAGAAAACTTGATGCTGACAGGGAGCTTCAACTGCAATTATTTGATGACCAGTGAGTGTCAAATGATGAGTTAGAGAAGAAAAACTTGCTGATAAAGAAGCCTCACTTAATCTAGCCAGAGAGTTAGTAGCAGACAATCAGAAGTGAAAGTTGGAAGGAAAAAAAAGCAGCGAAACCTCCAAAACTAGTGAATAGACCAGTGAGTACTAACAGTCACCGTTTGCTAAAAGAAAGAGATAGAAGACTTTATGCAAAGCGAATGTCGGGAGATCCAAACCTGAACCAATTACTCTGGAGCTTCTCAAGAAATCAAAGTCCAATTCTCAAACTCAACTCGAGGTACAAAGAGGAGATCAAAGACAAGCTACTACTATGGATCAAATATAAAAACTACACAGAGAAGGGTAGAATGTAAAAGGCTAGCTATTAGTCACTCTACCAGCGCTACAAAAGAAGATGTGTTGAATGAAATCGATCGTCTATTCAGAAAAATGGTTATTCTTGGGCTATTAATGGAGGATGAGATTGCTCTCACTGAGGGGGAGCAAAAAAGGCAAATAAGTTCCAGGTACACCACCAGTTATATTCAAAGCTTATATAGAGTTCCCAACACCAGGAAACTTAACTTAGTTATGCCTGTTGGAGTTCATAAGCAAAATGGACTGGAGGTGAATGAACCTAAACCTGGGATTGTATAACTGATGAATCTTGTCGCTTTAGGTTTCAGAGAGAAGCAGAGCTTGAAAAGATGGATCATGAGAAATTGATCTGCATGTTTCAGAAGGTAGCTTGCCTCCTAAAAGATTCAAAGATAAAGAAGTCAATGTTAGATGAAGCACTAACCAGACCTATTGTGTTTGTTGAGGGATGATGAGATAGATGCCATTGAAGGAGATCAAGAGAGGCCAGTTAGCCCCAGGTATACAAAAAGTTTAATGCAAAGTTTTTATAGGATTCCAACACTGAGAATCTTAATATGACACTTCTGTTGGCGTTCAAAAGAAAGATGCATTAGAAGTGGTTAATCGTGAGTGTGGGGTAGTATATGGTGACAATACTCGTTGCTTTAGATTCCAAATGGAAGCAGAGTTTAAGAAGATAGATCATAACCAGTTAATGGTTATGTTGATAAAGGTAGCGTACCTCCCAAATGATTCAAGGATGAAAAAGGCAGTAAAAGATGAGGCACTTGCCAGGCACATGAGGTACCAGCCAGCAGAAGAGAAGTATGAGATAATGAAGCTTGTAGAGGATCTGAAGAGAGAAGAAGAGGGCTTATATTTAAAATCACTTGTAACATAGTAGGATTTTTTTTTTCTCTTTAATCCTGTTATATATAAAAGTCACTTTTGAAAATATCATGAACAAAAGTTGAAAAAGAATCCAAATAGAAAAATCAAATGGACCAGGTATTTAATAAGTAAACTAGTGTTTAATTCTAAATACTTAGGAGAAGCTAGCTAATTCCTTGTGATTTCTTCTAATGTAATAAGTATGTTTAGGAGTTTTGTCATCATTATTTAAGGGGGGATTGTTTAGTTATTGATTGCTGACCAACTTAGCTACTGGAGTATATCATTGGAAATGATGAAGTCAAAACTCCCAAACTATTTGGATCACTACTCGTTGGTCAATCTAGTCATTGCTATGAAGATGAAGTCATTAGTAGAAGATTGTTGGATCAATGGTTACAAATAAACTTAGTCACTAGAGTAACTATCATTAGAAATGATGAAGTCAAAACTTCTAAAATATAAGTTGGGTCACTGATAACTGGTCAACCTATTCACTGCTATTGAAGATGACGACAAGCTCTCATTACAGAAGAAGAAGAAGATCACTGCAAGTAAATAATCTCAACTATGTGTATTTTGTTCCCTAGTGTGGATAAGAGATTTATTTACTTACGCAATCAATAAACAAAACAGTCGCTGTTGAATAATAAAAGGTAGTCACTAGAAGATATCAAATCAAGTCACTGTACAAGATCATGTTTGCTCGCTCGCAGTGAATGGGGAAGCTTAATATTCCTTCAGCGACTTTAGTAATAAAATAATAAAGCATCGTTCAAGTTACAAATCGCTAGTGTGAGGATGTGTGATATCAAGCTTGATTATGATTGGCGGAAAACCAACACACGAAAGAAGCATGATCATAAAGGGGCCACATAATACTCCTTTTAACCGTTTATTAGTTAGAAGGAAGCCAATCACACAGTGACACATGTCATTTTATTTTCCTAGAATTCAGGAGATATTTACGGGAAATATCATCTCTATAAATAGAGTGACATATTGTACTTAGACGTTTACTGATTTGCATCTATCATCTGTTAATCAGTGATATAGTTTGTCTAAGTGCAAATTCAAGTAAGTGAGTAATAGTTTCAACCTTGCCTAGATTATACTATTCTCACAGCGAGTGCTACAATAACTTGTAAATTTGTATTGAATTAATCTAAGCTTTGGCTAGATTATTTCGCATTCGATACTTTGGTGAAACTTGTGTTAAATAAATTCTTCATTCAAGTTATTAATTCTTATACTCTTTGTTATCAGTTTTCTTATTTACAATTCATACTCCGTTGAAAGTTTTAAAATATACAATTAAGGAATAAATTGTACTCACCCCCCCCTTCCCCTTTTAAAAATCAAGCTATACATTATAACTCTATATCACTTAGTTCACAAAGTGATATTTGAGACTAATATCAAGTACTATTTTGTGATTATCTCCAACATAATAATCACATTATATTAGTGAATAATCACATGTGATTATTATGTTATGTGATTATCTTGAATAATCACAACAATAACAACCGTAAAAAAATTCGAAAAAGTTAATATTTTTTATTTATATATTTAGCATAGCTTCCTAAACTTAATATCATCAAAGTCGTCGAAAAAGTTTTGAAAATTTTGTTTCAAATATTTAAAAATGGATTTTTGAGGTCATTCGCATATTTTAACAATATTTAACCTTATTATTTGAATAATTCTCTCTCTATCTATCTTGAATAATCACAACAGTAACGACTGTAAAAAAAGTTCAAAAAAAGTTAATATTTTTTATTTATATTTTTAACATAGCTTCCTAAATTTATTATTATAAAAATCATTGAAAAAGTTTGTTTAAATTTTTTAAAAAGGTGTTTTTGAAGTCATTCTTACATTTTCACAATACTTAACCTTATTCTTTGAATCATTCTCTCTCTCTCTCTCTCTCTCTCGCTATATATAAATATGTATATATATAGGGGAATGATCCATAGGGAAGTTTCAAAATTTGGGGAAGATGGGAAGCAAATCTTAGCCCTTGATTTTTTTATTAAAAAACATTTTTAACATTCATTGGTGATGAATGTTAAATTTTGAAATTTTTTGTAATTTTTATAATTCATTTATGATGAAATCAATAGTTGAGATTTGTTTCCCTCCTTCCCTAACTTTTTTTCTTCCCTCTTGATCCCCACCCTATATATATATATATATATATTATAAATAAATATTATTTAAAGAATTGTTTATACAATCGTACGCTTTAGAGGTGTTCACAGGATATATTAGTTCGGGTAGTTATTTATTTTGAACCATAGTATGAGGAGTGGGTACTTCATTTCACTATTCATAACTAATCCGTACTAAACGGTTACTTACAGTTCGAATTATGGGTAAGCTTATTTATTTCAAAAGTTACGATTGAATTAAGCTGAGTCAAATAAAAATATCTTAATTTTATATTTTTCGGATACTACAATTTAACAAATTACATCAAGGCACTAACAATTGTCAATTTGTAATGATAGAAGATCTATAGGCTATTTCAAATTTCAGTCACAATCGTATGACAACACTCATATGATTAGAAAAAGTTGTATTACGATGAAAGAATTACTAATACAGTATTGTCTAAATACAACAATTACATCATAAATGTCATTACACAATATTAATATGTTGAACTTTTCAGATTCTTAAATCACTATGATGGAACACGTATAGTTAAATATGGGTATGAGTTCAATGAATAAGTTTCTATACTCATAAGAAATTGTGAAAAAAGAATTACATGTACGATTACTGCCAATTTATTTATTACTTATAGTACGATTTGGTTATGGTACCCGTGGGTATAAAATTAGAAACCATAATTGACTCACATTAAACCGGATTTTTTGATTTTCAGTTTTTCGATTATCGAATTTCTCGATTCAAATCAAGCCTATCGACTCGATAGTTTTCGATTTCCCTGTTTTCTTGAACACCTTAGTACGTTTATTTAAAGAATTGTTATCAAAGTGGTCCTTTTCGTGCTTTGTTTGTGTGCACAGTTATATTGGGGCCTCTCAAAGACTAATAAATGATTTGTCGCATTCAAAGGAATTTGCTCCATACACGGAATTTTCATAGAAAATGATTTTTTCTTTTATTTAATTCTCCTACTCACTCTTCTACTCCTGTTAATATGCGACACCTATTCACTCTTCTACTCTTGTAAATATGTGACAAGTGTCATGTAGTCCTCTCATAGTTTGATAGTATAATCATATGTCAATCACTACTTAATTAAGATTATAAATAGGATAGATAGTTAGAAAGATAAGTTGTTACTCCCATGGTAAAATTTCCACACAAAACTACATCTAGCTTAAAGTTTGGATATATCATACATGTTTGTTTCGTATATAAAAGAACGATGTTATGAGATTTTACACTTTCATTATTAATGCGGTTCTTTCATATACAAAACAAATATATATAATATATTCGAACTTTAATTAAACGGTTAATTGTACTAAAACAATTCTCTACTTTGCACTAATTTTTATTTAATACTTATTTTCTTGATTTAAGAGGCCCACCTGTCCAAACACCTTAATACCTAATTGTCTATTAATTAATTTTTGTTTATAAATTTTCTTTATACACCAATAAAAAGAATCTTTCAAGAACTTTTATATTCAACGGCTACGCATACAAACTAACAAAAATTATGGACAAATACCCAATTTTTAATGTTTTGATGAAAAAGAAAAGTTTAGCCAAAAACCTTTGACAGACTTATTTTTCACAAAAAAAGAAGTTAAAAGAACTCCTATTAGGAGTTGCTTAAAATAAAACTTTATTTTGGTCATTAAGAAAAATATTGACATTTTAATTAGGTGTTTGGTCATTAAAAAAGGACTATCGACCTGTTAGTTAGATCACAAATAAATCAGCACAAAAATAATTCTTATCTTTTAATTAATGGAACTGTTATAAAGTATATGTTTAGACCATTCTCAGTGACGTTCGTCGTGAATTTGTCTTGAGTGACACCTCAGTTACAATGAATTGTCATTCACGATTAACCACAATGGCATTTTCACGAAGGATAATTGAAATTCACATTTTTTACAAGTAATTGTACCTCATGTTTTATTTGTTGTACCATTGTTGTTGAAAAGAAAAAGAATAATAAAAAAAATGCAAGTTGATCCGTAGTGTATCCGTGATTTTCTTGACAAGGAAGGGTCATCACGGCCATCACTCTATCCGTGATGATTCGTGGTGGGAGCACGAAGATGACCACTTGACCACTCCTAGTGGTCTCACTATTATACTTTAAATTTGATTGATTTTGATTGATTAACAAAAATAATAATTGATAAACACACTTCCAAGTTGTAATTCAAGGCCTGGCTGATTCGTAGATTTAAAAAAAAAAAGCAAATTAAAACCTGTTAAAGAAGTAAAAATATGAAATAATTAAAACTTGAAGAAAATCGAATATTGTGTGAATTAGAATCTGAAAACTTGAAATATGTCAATTTTTGTTGGCTGAATATAGAATGTAATTCAAATTATCTGGAAAAATACCGACTGATTAAGAGTATATGTAACTTTTAGGCAACAACTTCGTTAAGAAATCACGTTTGGTGATTGAATAACGGCCCAAAAAGTCAAAAGTCATTTTTTATGGAGGTGATTTATACACGCATTTTTTATGTGTACCTCAAAAATAACTAATTGACAAGGTACAAGACTTTCAATGCACATTTTTACTGTATACATACAAAGACAGTACACACTTTTATTATCAATTCCTTTCTTTTTACTTATCTATATTACTTTATAGTGGATTTAAAGCACAAGTCTTAAAAGTGCTTAAAATGGAGAAGTAGTCGGTTACTATTACATCTTCAACTTACTTAATATATATAATGAGGAGATAGTAATTTATTATTTTACTCTCATTCTTACTATCACCTTATTAAATAACATGCATAAAATCATATTTACCCTTTTATTTACAATTTATTATTTTACCTCATTAATATATATTCAAATGTCATAATTAATTTAATTATAAAATTTTGCAACCAACACTATTAATTTATTATAGATGTAACTGACATGACATGTTAATATACATTGAAATGTCGGTTTTAATTCTTATGATATAAAAATAATATTATTGAATGTCAAATATTTTTATAATTTATCATAATTCAGGTGTATAACCATTTTGCTTTTAAAACTAGAATGAAAAAATAATTATATTTAAATATAAAGTTAATTAAATAAAGTATCATAAGTTTAAAAGTAACAAATAAAGTTGTTGTACTATAGATATTGTATTTATCGTAAATTTGTTTGTATGTTTTCAAGTATTTTATTACTTGTATATTTTCAAGTATTTCTCAAATTTCTTTATGACAAAATCTTCATTTGAGATGCTCTTGTAACCATTTTTATAGCGAATTGAGTTAATTACATAAATAATAAAAAGTTTTAACCAAACATTTAATAAAATTTATTATTTGTCACAGTATGAGTTGATCGAAAAGCTAATATGAGAATTTTCCCTTGGAAGAGATGGAGTTATTGTTGGATCGGGCTAACGAGACCTTACTTGGGGTTTGTTTAATTAACTACCTTCTTCTTTAATTAACTACATTTAATCCTTTCGAGTCTTGAACAAATTGTGCTGGCTAATTACCCTTTCCTACGCTCATAAATGAAAATTAATTCGAATAAGAAGGTGATATTCCAAACCACTTTTGCTATTGTCAAGAAAAAGTTGATAACTTTGATATAATTAGCTTACATTAATAATATATTGACTACCTTAGTAATATATTGAGTATATTACTCAACTTAAAACAAAAAGGAGAGTAAATTATCCATAAATATTTACTTATCTTCATGAATTACAAATATAAAAATTCATTTTACAAATTATATTATATATCAATATATTTGGTGAAGCAAATATTTTTATATCATTTATTTACTAAATTTTCAGTTAAAGTATTCTCTAATAAATAATAAATAATAAAAAAATCATTGAATTAATCATAATAAGTGATAATGCATTTGTACTTATTTGTAAAGTATTAACGTATTATTTTAATCAATTAAAACTTATCTTTAATAAAAAAATAAAACATATATTTTATAACCATTCAAAAATGACATTTAATTTAATACATTTACTATCGTGTATAAAACAGATAAAAAGATAAATTGTCGTTGATGCATTGCGCGGGTAACGTGATAGTTATATATAAAGTATTTTGGTATTTTATTTTAAAAAAAATTTAAATTTACTCCAGATTGCTATTTTTAGCATTTGATTCCCATTTTATAGTAAGTTTTATCATTTTTATATGTTATAAGTATTCACCACTGTATGTAGATTTCTCAATTGGCCAACTCTATATACGAGTAAATTGCTATTATTAATTCACCATCATAGATTATTTATAAATGAAATACAAATATAATGTATGACAATCATCTAGTCTCCGTTTATAATACAATATTATGTTTTCCGTATAACACGAATATTATGCTAGTATATAATTATATATATTATCAAAATTGAGTAAAAGTAATAGTAAAACGTAAATCTATCATCCGATGAAAAAGTAGACTGTATAGTTATGCTTTTCAAAACTGTGATCAATAAATTTGTGACGTATGAAGTCTTCGTTAGTTGCTTTGTATTCTTAAGGATATAATATCCCATTAGGACAATCACTAAGTTACAAAATAGAAAAACCTATCAGTAAGATAGAAGTAGCAAGTGTTATTGAGTAGAAAAACATTTGGTACCTGGATCACACCATGACTTGTATCGTACAAGTGAGTGATGCAACTGTTACTAATGCAGTGATGTGAGGTGCATGAATTGATTGTAATCACCAACTTGCTGGTCCAACAATTCATACACCGGCCTTTTGTGCATTATATATCGTTTCGTTTTCCCTAAAGATCGTGTAGTTTTTAAAGTACGTCGTAGTGTTTTAGACGCAATCCTCTGAATCGAAAGGGACATGGACCTACGGACGGTTCAAATTACCAAGATTTCGTGACAACTTTTAAGTCCATAAATATTACATTGTCCCCTAAAACTGCCTGACTTTGAAGGAAACACACAACTTAAAGTGAGTGAAATAGCAGTAATTTGTCAATTGTCGGCTCAACATCAATAATTTTCTAGTGGGCTCAACATCAATAATTTGCCGATTGTGCCAATTGATTGGTTGGGCTACAGAAAAATTAGAAGTGGGAGTGTTTTCATTAAAGTTATAGATAAAGAACATTGTCGGACGGTAACGTTCCCGGTCAGCATCTTATGATGCATCTTTTTTACGTAAGACACTATAAAGCCTCAATATCTTCCACTCACTTTTTCAGTATTGGTATTCTCAGCAAAATACCAAAAACTGATATCAACACTCGCTGTGCTTTAAATGCTAATATCATTTTCTTTTTTTATCATTTATTTCAACTTTGTCCTTTCTAGAGCTTTCCTTTTGGTTCTAGTCAATAAAGACAATAGAAATGTATGATGTGATTTCCTTCGGAAAAATGAGGTCATATTTTGTCAATTATGATGGTATTTAAAAAGTACTGTGTTATTGCTTTTTATTATTAATCATATCATTGTATTAAAAAATCGTTTTTAATGTAGATCCCAGTAATTTGATTAACACATTAAATTAAGTATTTAATGCTTAATATTAAGCTAAAAACAAATAAAGTATTATTGAATTTAGCGAAATTAAGAACAATATGAAACACACAGTTTGAATGTCAAAATGAATATTAATTATCAATAATTCAATTCGTATAAACACAAAGTTTATAGTATGTTGTATACCGATGAATGAGTAACTTACAAAGTATTGCAAATAAACACAAACTAAGAAAGACTCAACCATTTACCCTATCGGGTGATGTCAAAACAATTACAAAATTACCAGGTTACTATAACCAGTAAACAATTATTAAAATAGACCTTTATACATAATAAGTCAATTACAGATAATACTTTCATTACAATTAAATAAAAAATAAATCACTTGCAATTCTTCATCTTCTCCTCCGTCTTTGACATCTTTCAATTAATTCAATTACAAAATTAAAAGTTGTCCTTTTCATTTTTTTTGTACTCTTTTAATATTCTATCACATTTGCTCTTCAATTTTGAAACTTTCTCTAAATCACCTAAGTGAAAAAAAAAAACATCTCACCACCTTCTTTCTAAATGGTTGAGTTTACTCACCCTTGCATAAATCGAGTAAAGCAAGCAAATGATAGTATTTAATTCCATGTAAATTATTCACATATTGGAAACACTCAATCCATTTGTAGTCTTTATAGAGAACCCCCTCATCATCTTCAGTATTCACATAGGTGTTCTCCACAAAGGTTACTCTAGTAGGCATAAGGTTAGTTCTATTCTGCACATCTTCTTCAATTAGGCCAACAGATCTTTTGTTTTTCTTCAAGTTGAATGCTACACAGAAATATTTATAGTCATCTTCATTCAGATACTTTAGATCACGAGCAACTTCAATTAACAAGATGATCTCTTTTATAACTTCTTCTTCAATTCATTGTCTTTCATGTACTTGATGCGCATTAATATATAAGTCCATTTCATATACCCCAAGAGTGTATAATTTAATTAAGATAAACACCAAGTCCTGGATCAATATTTGTTCTATAGTCAATCTTGACTCTTTCATGATCTCTGTATACATTGCAACTCATGATCATACTTCCTTCATTTCTTTGATATTCAAAATTGTCACTCAATCTACAAGTTAGATACATTGTCTGTTCAATTTTTCACTTAACCTCCTATCCAATACCACCTGCTTCTCATATTCTTGAACTTTAAAAAATCCTCCATGGTCATCCCAAGTTTATTAACATTATTCTTAAGGACCTATTGAACTACATTTAAGTTGTAGATTGTCTGAATGTTCATTTCATAGTAGAATTCTCTAGCCATCTTTGCTCTTCTCTCTATTTCTTTCATTTTCTTCAACTTTGCCTATGTGATCACTTCCTTTTCTTGATCTGATGTTTGTTCTTAAGTATGGTATTCGCTTGCTTCATCAATTTGTGTAGCACTAGACTGAGACTTGGATTTTGATTTTGATCCATAATCTTTTACTTTATGAAGAATTGTGGAGATGAGATCATTATCATAATTTTCTTTTTCAATTTCAGAACTAGGATAATCACCCATCATTTCATCATCAACATGATCTTCATCGTTTTCCTTCTCTAAATCAGAAAGTCTTTTGCAAGTATCAAAAATCTTTTCAACTTTCCCGTTCTTCTTCATCTTTGATTCCCCTATTTTTTTTCTTCTACCATAAGTGAATTTCACTTTAGTTGTATTATTCTCCCCCTAAGTCTATTCCGCCCCCTAAATCTATTTACCATCTTTCTTTGCATACTCAGGGATATAGTATCTGAATTTCTTTGATTTTCTATATGTAGACTGAGCATGACCAACATCACAATAATCTCTCTACCTTTTCTCCTTTTTCTCCCCTTTTTGACATAATCCTTGCTTTCAGTGGGAGGAGTTCTATACCTGACCAAAGTCAGTTTGCAAACCATTAATGCATGACTACAAATCATTCAACCTATCCATCCCTGCCTCTACACCTACTACTCTCCTATCCAGACTCATAATGTGTTGATTAGTTGCTTTAGAGTCTTGAGTATGGCATTTCCTTTCTTCTTGTAGTTCACTGAGCAGGGTACACGCCATCCTCCTAACCTCCACTAGCTCATTCTTGGTACACATATTATTCTTTAAATTCTTAAGCTCAGTCTGCACACCACCAAGCTTGTCATCAAACTGGTTGTTCATTGGTAATTGATTGGGTTGCAGTTAATGCCGGACTTAGTTCCGTTTGCGTAGGAGGAAGATCATTGGAAACAAATAGGATTGTTGGTGTACCCTCACATCTCTCCAGGTTATATGGTGGGAGATCATTGGATACAGAAGGGTTGGAGGTCTATACCTCAGTTCGTGGTATGATAGAGGCATTGACAACTTGTCCAGTAGAGTGTAAGAATGTATAATGTGAAGTGTGAATCATGCTGGAGCTTGAGGTATATACTGGTGTAGTCATTAGTAGTTGAGCTATGATGTAGGTAGTTGACCTCAGGATTGGAACATCATCTTCAATGCTTGTTGCATATGTTTGTGCAATTGCAATAACATGGGTATCTAAGTTAGCTACACTAGGAGAAGTTGAGTTTGTTGTGTAGTCAATGGTACCTCAGCCTTTAGCATAGTTGAAGTAGATTGATCAACAACGCCGGAAAGTGTCACATGGACATCTGGTTCCTTGGATGATGATTCCATTTGTACTTCATATATTTGAGGTTGAGAGTCTGGTGATTTCTCCAAAATGAGTGGTGACTCAATTGGCTTGGTATGTGGATTCAATTTTGTTGTATATGTTTAAATTGTCTTTTGTTATTTTAAAAATCAAATCGTTCTACTAAACACCAACTCAAACCCCTTTTATTTATCTATTTTAGATTAATTAATAGTTTAGGTTAAATAATTAAGAAGTCAATACCGTTTCCCCATAGATCAATATCCAAACTTATCATCACTATATTACTACACGATTAGATACACTTTCCTATATAGTGTAATAATCACTAACGTTAGTAAAATCCTTTTATATAATTAATGCTTAGAATTTACACATCAGTGGACCACCAGATTTACTTGAATAGGTGGTTTGAACTCTCGAGTCTGTGGAGATAGATGTTAAGTTTGTGCTCAGAGACTCTGTGTGCACTTCATCTACCACACTCGGAGTAGACTTTGTATTACAAGAACCCCTACCATTATCCGAATTACCATCCTCACTATGGGTAATAACACCATAGGGATGATCAATCTAGTGTTGCATAGCAGCAATATTGGGGACCTGGGTATGTTCAATTACATGATTGAAAACCATTAGGTTAGCATGGGAACTGGGATATCCGCGTGGTTAGTACCAAAAGACATATCAACTTGTATTCCCATTCTTTTCTCAAAACATAAGGACAAGATTTTAATGAATGGGACATTAAAAATCCTAGCAGCTTTAATAACTCTTTAAAATATAACTATGCATAATTTATGTTGACTCCTATTATTAATGAGCTTGAAATTTGAGTTTCAAACTCATTTATTTCCATGTACTCAAAATTTTACCCCCAAAGATTTTATAATTCCAGAAATTAAAAATTTCCGTATGGAGGTAAAGGCAGATTAGAAAATTGTACTAGTAGGTTTAGTGTATCCAATCTCAGAAAGTGAAGCCCTTGCTACACTTCTATTTGGGATTCAGAAATTTTTTCCCTAATAAGTAGATGTTTGACAGACCTAATGAGTTCTCGATCAATGGTAATGTCCCTCCGACCATTGTCAATAGAGCCACTGATAGATGTATTACTTTCATTTAAAGGACAAGTATACCACCATATTGATCATGAAGGATATAAACAAGGTAAGTTGTTAAAATATGCTCATAACATTTGTCCATTTTATTTTTAGGAATATCAGTAGTGGTGTCACACCCCGCTAAAGCGGAAGCACGAGATGTAACAGTACAATGGATTCATAAACGAAAGATACAAAAGTTCACCGTTCAACATTGTACAACAAAAGCATTATATCAAGTCTTACATACGTTTACAGAGCAAAAGTACATAATTTAAACATGCGATTACATCCAAAATAAAAAAAAGTCCGTAACGCAACAACAACATATATTAAAAGACAGGTTTAGCTTCATTTGCCAAATGAAGGCCAAGTTTTGAAAAGCATGTAATATAAACGGGTCAACAATGAAACATAGTTGGTGAGTACACATGTTTCATGTATGAAAAACCTTTTCAAAAGTTCTCGAAATCAAGTTTAGAAATATCCACGTTGCTACGTGATTAGTTCACAAAAGTACGTTTAAAAACGAGACTCATAAAAGAGCGATACTCATACAAAAAGTTCTTGAAACCAAGTTTAGGAACGATCCACGTTTCTACGCGGGTAGTTTGTAAAAAGTGGTTTATTTAAGAACGAGGCTCATTCAAGAGCGATACTCGTAAGAAAGTTTGATTCATTTAAGAATCGATGTTTTATACGCAAAAGTAGTTCATTTAAGAACGAGGCTCATTTAAGAGCGATTCCCATTTAAGATCAACAACATTTCAAAATCATGTTATGTCTATAAATTTCATGTTATCATGTTTATATTTACTATTAATTATCATGCTTGAGTCCAAAACCAACCCTCAACCGATTTCAACGCCTCAAAGAGATGCTCTATCGTCGGCATTTAGGATGATGGAATGCACTCACGTGGCCACGTGAGTGGGGAGGTGGTCTCGCTCCCAAATAGTACTACCCATATGCATCATTTCGCTCATATAGAGTTAATGGTCGTGTAGAGATACAAACCAGGGACTTAAGATACGATAGCTAAAACAAACATATAATCATGTGAGTTGAAACAGTAAACATTCAAGACATCATTTGGAATCAAGTACAACATTTGTAGTCAAGTAAAAATATTTGTAATCAAGTAGACATGCTTTTCACCCCAAAAATATTGAAGTAAAGCATCTAAAAAGAGGGGCTGTGAATAATCACAATCGGGAGTGAGCGTACGTTTAGATGTAATGCAAGTGCCTCTCGGGTAGGACTCATATCCAAGTCCTATGAACACAAGGTTTCTAGTTAGATTCTCGTCTAATATGGTTTGTTAGAATTTCTTAGCTAGCTAATTAAATTACAAAGTGCCATAATAGTTTGAATTTCCTTCGGATTTCATCATCCATTAATGTTCGCGTTATGAAAAAATTATTAGAAACATGAGACGAAAATCTCCAAAACTTACCGAACTTGGTATACATCATACAACATAGTTCATAAATTTTTTGTGAAAATTTGGGAATTTTTAGACTTACAGATTATGTATAATCAATTTATGTCTTGTAAATGAAGGAAATTTGGGAAAAATAGAAAAAATACATGAAAAATTCTGGAATTTTACCAAGTCAGTTTCTACTAGTTATTAGGCTTTTGTAAAATTTTCAAGTCATTTTGAGCACTGGAATATTAGTTCCCAATAATTTACGATTTAGCGAAACGTAAAACGAAAGACATATCAAAACACCTGCAAAAGATGTGAAATTTGGAGCGTAGTGTCATTTTCTGAGGAAAATGAAACTAGAAAAAATCCCCATAATTATTTGGGACTTAAAACTAATTTTCATGATTTAATCACATATTATAGCCTATTGTTTGCATTATTTTAGGAAAAATACTTATATTTTCCAAAAAATTCCAATTTTAATTCTCAAGACTCTTCTCATATGTATGTTACTGAGAAAAATAATTCTCATATTTTTAACATGATTTTTCATGCATTTTTGGATTTTTGTAATATTACAACACAAAGCTTTCATATTTGAAGCATTTTCATAGTGTTGTGTTAATGCATTTTCTAAAAATATAAGATTACCACAACAAAATACAATATTTTTATCCTACTGAGATACATATGTTAGGGAACTAAAAGAAATTTTTTTTATTTATGGAATACTTTAGATCCCATGAACATGCATCACAATCTAGTGTCCACATAAAGTTTCCTGTTTGCGCACCAGATTTGTGTGACACCATTTGGAGGTCGAATGCTTAATGGTTTTGAGTGACTAATGGGGTTTAAAAGCTAAGACATTGGGGTAAATCTCAGAAGAAAAATTATAATTTTTGGACCATTATTCATTGAGTTATGGTCAATCAAAGTCGGGTCAAAAACTAGACATATTACATGTATGACAAAAGCTAACTTTTTGGAGTGTTTAGACTAACAATTTAATTTCTAGACCTTAACCATTGATTTAAGCCTAGACTTTGATGCATGTACTTATATTTACAGAAACTTAAACACTTTTTTCCATGGGTCATGATCTAGTTATAAAATTTGGTGCATGCAAGCCCCAAAATCGGGTTTTTGGTTCTTACATAAAGAACACAACTTACAACCAAAGCTTTTGATCTTTTAATCCTTTAAATATATGTTCTAACACTTGCATGTTGTTAAAATACATCAATGATGTATTAGAAATGATTTCCAGCATTACAAAGAATTTAATCTAACAAGAACAAGTAGTTTTGATCATTCAAACCAACAAAAGACGATTTCGACTTGATTTTTCGGTTTGATCATGGGTTATCCTTTCTTTTAACACATGAACATGTTTAAAGGATAACCTACAAACAATCAAGCGTATATGAGGATTTTAGCCATGGTAAAAGCTTAAAATCCTAGTTTTTACATGAAATAAAGTAAAGGATGCAAGAAATGAAAGCTAGAGATGGTGGTTTTACCTTAGGTTATTTGTTTTGGTGTAAGAACACCTTCAAAGTGATGATCTTTAATGGAAAAATGGCTGAACTTTAGTGTGTGTAATGAGAGGTTTGTGTGTGTTTTTGAGAGAGAAATGAGAGGAAATGAATGAGTGTGTGTTGGGGGAAATGATAGAATGATTATGCATGTACACAAAGATAATGGTTAGGGATTTGAGTAGTCAAGGAGAGGGGGGGGGGTAAGGTTTAATATTTTTTTTTTGTCAAATATAATGTGTAACAGTACAATGATTTCATAATCGAAAATTACAAAGGATCACCGTTCAACGGTCTACAACTAGTACATTACATAAGTCTTACAAGCGTTTACAGCACAAAAGTAAATAATCTAAACATGCGATTACATCCAAAAGAGAAAAAATTTCCGTAACGCAGCAGCAGCATAGCTCATATAATAGATTTAGCTTCAATAGACAAGTTGTGACTATTTTTTGAAAAGCATGTAAAAATAAACAGGTCAACTATGAAACATAGTTGGTGAGTACACATGTTTTGTGTAATGAAAGACCCTTTTCAAGTGTTTACAAAGTCTAGTTTAAAAGTTCCACGTTACTACGTGATTAGTTCGCAAAAGTAGTCTGTTTAGTGTCGAGGCTCATACAAGACGATAATCATCAGAAAATCTCTTAAGATCAATTTGTAGAATAGTCAAGCGCTATTGCGCGGATAAAAGCATTTATTAAAACATAGCTCATTTAAGAGCGATACTCATTTGATAGTTAGATTAATTTGAAATTCGATGTATTGTTCGCAAAAGAGGTTTATTTAAGTATGAGATTCATTTAGGAGTGATTCCCTTTGGAACTCAATTAAAAGTCGTAATTTATTCATAACGCCACGCTCATATTTTCAAATAAATGTTCAATTCACTTTTATAAAACTCAAGATATAGTGTTTAATAAGTTCAAGTTATATTTATAAAACTCATATTGAAGTATTTAATAGATTCAAGTTATGTTTATAAAGTCAATGGATCATCAAATCAATATCAAAACATTTATAATCTCAACGGTCTATTATGTCCAAGTACATAAGAATGCTAGGCGTTATTATGAAACCACGTCTATCATTGTCCACAACCACAATGATTTATAGTATAAAACTCAGGTTATAAATTTATGGTTTTAAAGAAGTATTGTTTCAAATGACAACGTCTTTGTAAAGTTCGGGTCGTAAGGTTTAGAGTTTCAAAGAAATATCGTTTCAAATGACAAGGTCATTGTAAAGCTCGGGTCGTAAGTTTATAGTTTCAAATAAATATTGTTTCAAAAGACAAAACGTCATACGCTTATAGTCGCTTATGAATTTCTATGCTATTACGTTATAATGTCTATAGTCACAATGAGTTAATATGCCTAAGTCCACAACCAAACCTACAACCGATAAACATTTGCCCCAAAGCGAGATGCCCTATCGTTGGCATTAAGGATGATGGGATGCACTAACGTGGCCGCGTGAGTGGGGAGGTGGTCTCGCTCCCAAATAGTACTATTCATATGCATCATTTGGCTCATATAGAGTTAATGGTCGTGTAGATATACTGGGGACTTTAGATACGATAGAAAACAAGCATATAATCATGTTCGTATAAACTTCAAACATTCAAGAAGTTATTCGTAATCAATACGACATTTTAACCATGTCAAGTATTCGAAAGTAAGCATAGCATATAACATAGCATAGCATTTGTAAATCAAGGATAACATTTGTAAAACGAGCATAGTATAAACATAACATTCGTAAATCAAGTATAGCATAAAAATAGTATTTGTAATCCAAATATAGTAATTAAATCACATAGCATGCTTTTCACCCCAAAACATTTAAGTAAAACGTTAAAAAGAGGGGCTGTGTAAACTCACAGTTTGAGCGTGAGCGTACAAATGGATGTAACGCGCGTGCCGACCGGGTATGACGCATATCTAAGTCCTAAGAATACAAGGTTTCTAATTAGTTTCTCGACTACTATGGTTTGTTAGGATTGCTTAGCAATCTAATTAAATTACAAAGTGCCGCTTAAGTTCGAATTTCCATTTAATTTACGATGTCGGTAATTGTTCGAGTTGTGAACAAAATAATGGAAATATATGTATACAATATCTAAAAATTACCAAACTTGGTATGAAACATGAAATATAGTTCACAAATTTTCTGTGAAATTTGGGGATTTTTAGACTTATGGATTATTTATAATCATTTTATGTCTAAAAAGTGGGATAAATATGGGAAAAATAGTAATTATTCACGAAAAATTCTGGAATTTTTACCAGATCAGTTTCTACCAATTTTTAGGTTTGTGTAAAATTTTCAAGCCGTTTTGAGCAATGGAACTTTGGTTCCCAACATTATGTATTTTAACGAGACGTTATTCGGAAAACATATCAAAACACATCTAAAGAGTGTGAAATTTTGAGGATAGAAAATGACACTAGAATTTTCCCATAATTATTTGGTGTCCAAAAGTATTTTTCATGATTATTTCACCTTTTTTTATTTGGTGTCCATAATTATTTGGCTTTATTTGCATTAATTTGGAAAAATACTTATGGCTTTCCTAAAATTCCTATTTTTATTTTCAAGACTCTTTTTATGATCTAGTTACTGAGAAAAATAATCCGCAAAATTTTAACACGTTTTACCTAACACTTATGCATTTTTGAATCATCACAACACAAGTATTTACAATTTTACAAGATTACAACAATGCATGATGTTCATGCATTTTCTAAAAATATGAGATCAACAAGATAAATTACTATCTTTTTATTCTACTGAGATACACTTGTTAGGAGTCTAAAAAAAATTTTGTTTAGATTTATTGAACACCTTAAGTCCCATGAACATGTATCATAACAAAAATGCTCACAGGAAGGTTGCTGTATGCGCATCAGTGTTGTGTGATACATTTGGAGGTCGAATACTCAATAGATTTGAGTGATACCAGTGGGGTTTTAAAGGTAAGACATTAAGCTAAATTCCAGAAGAAAAATCAAGATTTTTGGACCATTATTGACTGAGTTTCCTTTGACACTTCGTAACCTAATTAAGTGTTTCTCATCACCTTAAAGTCCGCTAAGCAATTCTCTAAGACGTTACGCAAATTCAGTAACTTAAGATTTCGGTACTTAAGAGTGCTGTAAATGTAATTTGAGATACTAGGAATTTAAGTGCGTTAATGATATGAGATTTTTGACGGTTGTCACAGGTGGCAACTTGATTATAAACACAAACCTTTACCATTTTACCCTGTTTAAATGGTTTAGCAAGTAACAATGCTATGGGAGGACTATAAACCCCTTGATTGCCCATTGTTAGTTTAAAATGATCGATTGAGAAAATGAAACAAGTAAATTTCTTGTATTCGCATGTTAGGGTTTCATAATCAATTTTTAGAAATGAGTTAAAAGAAGATTAAGAAACTGATGTGACGTAAAAGTCATGTTTTTACGTAAATTATTTCTCAGATTTTGACCATAATCTTTATAAAAACCTTTGATTTAAATGATTATTCACCTAAATTCATAAAAAAGGTTTGAAATTTGGACGATGCGTTAAAAGTCAATGAAAACGATCAAATAACGAACAACACAGGGCAAAATACTCAAAGCTAGGTTCAATGCCTATAATTTACCTTTGTTCTATAAAATGAGAAATTATTCTTAATTAATTTCTTAAGGTTCCTCAGGTAATTACTAGAATGTGGGCGAAAGAATCGTGCAAAACATACGAGAAACGAAGAAGATACGACCAAACGAAGATGCAAGGATGCACCATCCCGCACACGAAGGCTCAAGACCACCCGTATACAGCTAACGGACCGTATACGGCCTCCTAGATGACCGTATATAGCCTCGTTGACCGTATACGGTGCCCCTACACCCTTATATGGCCCTATGGTGTTATACCCTCCAATCTCTCCTTGTGAATACGGGTGTATTCTAAAATACGTCCAATCTTTCCTTGTGCATACGGGTGTATTCTAAAATACGGGTGCATTTTGGCGCCTATTTTTCCTTGTGCATACGGGTGTATTTTGGCTCATGTTTTGCCTTGAGCATACCCTCAAATGCAAGAATACACCCAATTTTTGGTTCCCTTTTTGCCTAGTGAATACACCTGTATTCCTAAAATATACCCAATATTAGCTACCTATTTGCCCTTGTGCATACACCCAATCTTCAATGGTGTCAATGTAGTTTACCGAATTTTAGTTCAATAATCACATTTTTCTGCTACACCCTTATACGGGTGGATGGAAATTTGGGTGTATTTTGGGGAGGTTTTGGCCTATAAATACCACCATCAACCTCCTCATTTCAACATCCCTCAAAACCTCAACCTCCTTCGTTACACACACACACACACACTTTCTCAGTCTAGTTAGTTAGTTGTTTTTCTCTCTAGATTAGTTTAATTAACTAATTTAGGGAGAGTTAAGTATGAGATAAGTTATGTAATAATAATTAGTAGGAGCTAGCATTGTAATGCTTGGGATATTATTTGGAAGAAATACAAGTTGTTATTCTGCTCGCAATTATTACCAGTAATATTTATCCTTTCTTTTATTAATTTTTCATAATATTCTTGTTTGATGTTTGTGATTTATTAATATTAGAAATTTTTATTGCCATGTTTTGTGAGTAGTTGCTTGCATATTTTCCATGTTTTAGATAGTTGTAATTAGGGATGATGTTAAATTAATTTTTTAAACTTTATTATCGGGAATTGTTGTGTTGTGTATCTGGCTAAACTTGTAATGCACTAGACTTAAATTATGGATCAACCTTTCCAGTTCTTTATGTGGCTATCACTTTAATATTAGAATCTTCAAGTCTAAACTACGGTAGATAGTTATATGTGTTATCGTATGAAACGACGTAACTGTCGTAATTCGGCTAAGTACCTGGTATAGCAATAGAAACACCACTGTGTGTAGTACTTTTGTGGATGCACGGAAAAAGTCGTAGGTATCTTATTTTGAAGAATACCTAGGAGTCACCCTTCTTGAACATGGTTTGAACATGAAAGCTATGAATATACCGGTAAACGTTAGATTCATCGTAAGTAGGTTTAGGGATGAAAAACTTATTGCAAAGAAGGGTCTAGCCCATGACAAAAGTAGTTGAGCTTTTAAATGTATTAAATGGAGTTTAGAAATGTAAGCCAAGATTCATCGGTAGTCTCAGATGTTTAAACCGCTAAACTCTATTGAACTGATAGTTTAGCATACACAGTAAACAATTAGCACATACCTTAATAAAATCAATTAGACTTAGGTGTTAAGAAAGACCATATACGATAAACAGTCCGTTATGGGACAGTGTTGAGGGTTGAACGACCTGATCTAGGTAGCTTTGGAGAAAAGATTTGACGGTGGTAAACAGATCAAAGAGAGTAGGGCTGACTCATATCAAGGGACTTCTTCTAATGACCAATACTCAAGGAATAGTACATATTCTAGAGCATTGGTTACTGAAACACGGGACAGTTCATATGATTGGAGTACACCTGTTAAAGGGCCTCAGGAATTCGTGACCACAATTGATGAGGCAGATCAATAGGATACTAGTGAGAAGAAGACTGAGAGAGAGTTACCTGCTTCAGAGACCAGGGTTATAAGGATGGAGTCTACTGGTACTATGAGTACAAAAGACTTCATTGCATATATGGCCAACATGGATGCTGAGAAGCATAAAGTTATTCTAAACTTAGAATCTGTAGTTAATGCGTGTGTTTTATGTACTAACTTAGTACAGCAGGTTGAGAAATTGAATGAATCATCTAATATGATGACGGCTCAGCTAAATGCTTTAAAAGAAGAAAACACAATTTTAAAACTGAGAAACTCTGAGTTAGTTAATAAAGCTAACTTTGATAAAGAGGATTTAAAAGTTTTAAAAGACAAAGTGAACGAGTAGAGTCAAATAATTGATTTAGTTCGTGAACGTGTTTTAGATTTAACTAAACAGTCTTCGGAAGCTGACTCTACTACACGACCAGTAGTCTCTGAGAGGGTTGACATCACCGAGTCGACCAAGTCAGAGATATCTGTGTCAGGGACCAATGAGGAGTCAGAAACTTCAATTGAGTTTGTTAGACCTAAAATAGAAGATGTTAAGAATATAAAAGAAAAAGGTAAACAAACAGAATCGGAACACCAAACGATTCTCAGGGCTCAAAAGAAAGCCTGGGAGAAGCGTTTGTGCTTCACGTGTCATCAAAAAGGACATGTAGCAAGTGTGTGTCCATATAAGAAATCAAAAGTTTCGACAATTGATAGTCTAAGGAGCACTTCTCCTGAAACAGGAAGCTCAAATGGAGAATCAATTCGGTCGAAACCTTCAAAATGTTTTAACTACCCCATCAAAAGATTTTGTAACCAGGATAATAGTAATGGAAATTTTCATTATAACTATAAATCTAGGGTTGAAAATTCTTCTAACCAAAGGCCAGTCAATAAGAGACTTTTCCAAAAGTCTCCGGATAGAAGGGCGAGTGGTAGTTCCTCCCATTCCCTAACAAGTGAGAATTCCAGAGTATCCAAGTCACCTGAAAGGCGAGACGGATATCTGAAGGAATTTACATTTGTTGATGACAATGTTCGATTCAAGTTAGTGGTGGCTTGGGTCCCCCTTTGTAACTAATGATTTTTATCTAGTGTGCAGGAACACAAACTTCATAGGCTACAAGTTCAGCAGAAGACGTAGCGATGGAGGGGGAGATAAGATCAAATATGGGATGATAATCTAGCTGATTTTGTTGGTAAGGCTTTTGATAAATCAAGTTTTGAGTTGTTAGTCCACATCGCTAGTATAACAAATCATGAGTGACATATCTCCCTTAAGAACTTTTTTCTATCTTTATTTCTTAGGATTTTTAGTTAGTTTTGAAAAACTATAAAAATATGAGTGTCACTGTAATGATGCGAAGAAATGACGAAAACATTACCCATGCCTAGAACATTTTTATATGTGTGGCTTTTAGATGTAGTACTTACACAGTCAAAAGTACTTTAAATATAAACGTAACTAATAGCTTCATCATACGATGTATTGGTAGGCATATGACATAACGGTTTTCAAGTACCTAATCAATATTAAATAAAATGATTTTTCTATGCAATCTCTATTTTGATGTATGACATTAAATCTTAATTCTTAGGAGATGGATTGTACCTGAATACATGTTTTTGGATAAATAAAAACCAATTCATCTGGGGGTTCACTGACTGTTTCTTTTACTACATCTTGAAACATGTTGACCTAGACTCAGTCAGTGTATCCTAAAAATAGAGCAAACTCGACCGCGAAACAAGAATACCGTTTTCAAGGTCTCTAGTCAAACTATGTCGCTTTGTTGTACGAAAGTACAGACCTGTCACCTCTGGCTTGATTTTAGATTTGTTAAGCTCTAGCCCTAGTCTAGTCTCTTCACATGTACAAAAGTACATTGCTCTTAATATAAAGGACTTGACTTTAGAGATGAAATTTAATTTAAAAAAACATCCATTACATGGAATTCTGGACTTTCTTGATTCTTAGGGTATATCAAATGTGAGATACATAGTTAATCGTGAACAATAACTAAATGTGTACTTGAAAATTCCGAGTGTTGACTGCTTAAGTGGACAACAATACCAATAATCGTCGTGAACTATAAATTACATACATAATAACCAAGGAATAACTTAAAATTCCTATTTGTGTATCGTACGCATTATGGCTAATATGATCTTTGTAACAGTGACTCTCCCAAAAAGAATGTGCTTTTTAATATGAATAATTTCATATTTGTTTGTTTATTTTTAGTTATTTTTTCATTTTAATTTATACAAATTTAAGTTCTTACTAAATGGGGAGATAATTACTTTTGATTGTTTAACTATGCGATTGGAGAAACAATTCGAATGCGATTTATTCAAAACCTAAGTATGAAAAACCATTGAA
This sequence comes from Logfia minima, assembly GCA_963921325.1. NCBI lineage: Eukaryota > Viridiplantae > Streptophyta > Magnoliopsida > Asterales > Asteraceae > Logfia > Logfia minima. Next base: position 27,744,403 of record OY992772.1, read on the forward strand.
GCTAGAAGATCTAAATTCGAGGAGGATATAGGGCGTCTGCGTGTAAACAGACCGAAAGTGATGATGAAAGTGATGATGACGATGATATTCCACAGAGTTGGATGCATCTAGATCTAATAAAACTTGGATCTCACTTAGGGTCTCGTTTTACTTTGGATAAAGGCAAAAAGAAGTTAAATGAAGACAATGATTATACATTGCAAGATGACGATGCTGATTCTGATAATGATACCTCGTTATTCACTAGAAGGTCCAACAAGAAGACATCTAGTGGGGTTTTCATTAGTGAGCCGATTGCCTAATCCACAACCATCACCACCTACACTTTACAACAACAATTCCAACAACACCTACTACAACTATTTCACCATAGCTTAGGCAGAGATCCCTTGTTGAAGAGCGCGACATCTCAGGGGGAGAAGCCTAGTAGGGGGTGAAGACTGATTGTAAAGAGGATGTGTTGAGACAGACGATGATCCCAGTGACCAAACAATTTGAGCTGCCGAACTCTTCAACTGGAAGACTTGGTATGCTTGAATAGGTTAAGGGTGAGTCTAGTTAATCTAACAGGAATTGAAGCACTAACAAGTTCAATAGTGATAAATCCGAGTTAGAGGATACCTACAGAAGTTTAGTTCAGAAATGAAGAAATGTCTGAAGGTAAATTGTAGTGATAGACCAAGAGGAGTTAAGATCTGAAAAAGATGAAATTCCTAAAGGTGACTCGGAAGCTACAAGAATTGTAATGATAGACCGAGAGGAGTTAAGATCTGAAAAAGATGAAATTCCTAAAGGTGACTCGGAAGCTACAAGAGTTGTTGAGAAGTGTATGACATGATTCGATGAAGATGTCAAAAGCTAGAGATAGTTAGAGACATGAAGATTGAAGATGTCAGAGGGTGCTGAAGACTTTGTGGAAAAGGTGTTCTATACAAGAAGACAAAAGAGCTTAACAGAATCAAGATCGCAGGCAACTCGGGTGACAATATCTCCGGTGCAGCCAGAGCTATTGTCAAGGGGGAGTCTGTTGGTGCATCGAAACTAGAGCTATTGTCAAGGGGGAGTCTGTAGGTGCATGTTTTGTGACAACAGCTTCTAGTTTGTAATAGTTAGTTTTAGAAGTCATTTTGTTAATCGTTGTAATCGTTAACTTTAGTTTTGCATGTGTATTTTGTAGGTTCGTACGAACTTAGAGTAGGTACGAACTTATAGGTTCATACGAACTTAGAGTAGGTACGAACTTTAGTTTTTCCAGCTAGGTTCGAATACTCTGTGTAACTTCGAATGTAACCTCGTTTGCATTCAATAAAAGTGATATTTATACTCGTTTATTATCGTTTGTGTATATGTGAGGATTCCGCACTCATATATACTTGATTACCCCGTAGATCCGAGCCCCAAGGGGACTTTCAATGATACTTCATAATGTGACACTGCTAGTGTAGGCAACTTAGAAGCTGAAGAAGATGTGTTGATTCAAGATCAAGCAACACAAGCTGCAGTAACCACAAATGTTAGTTCCATGTAACACACTGATTTTTCCAAAATACGGGCTTTTAAAAACCTTTTAATAAAAAATCATAGTTAATGCGGAAGTCCCATTTCATAAATAAAAGCTACCAAGAAAGTTAGGGTTATGTTCCTTTAAAAGTGTTACATAACTCATATCATAACAATAGCATAAGAAAACCCAAGAAAATTTAACCATTCAATTACATAAATAGTCATTAGGTGAGGTAAGGCAATAGTTCGTTAAGCAAACTACCCAACTCACTTGTATCTATAAATGTCTAGCTTTCTAACCTGCACGGAATAATCAGGCAAGTAGAAAAACAAGTGTTAGCTTAAAAAGCTAAGTAAGTATAACTGGTTTAATTGAAAACAAGTACAGTTAAGATAGTCGTTAACTTGTGTATCGTAAGCAACAATTATCATAATCTATGACCATATAAATCGCATAAAGTACGCACATATTATCATCACAATGTAATCGGGTAAGGACGAGGCAAGATATCATATAACAATAATATCCTAAATTTGTGTCTATCGTAATCATATCCGTATTTATTATCGTATTTGTATCGTATTTTGTTATCTTATCGTTATCATTATCGCAATCGTAAACCACATAAGACTTAGTCCACTAGTTAATGGGTTACTATATATAATCGGGCATAGGTGCCCCAGAAGACCATATGAGGGAAATCCTACTACATACGACTTGGTGAAGAGAATGACACGTCACTACCGAATTTTTCATTCCCGAGCAAGTACTACTAGTTTGTGGTGAACAACGTATCGCTCAAAACGGGTGGTGCTATAAGACAGAGTCAAGATATCATGTGCTATGATCATAAAGTAATGCCCCCTCGCAGGTCAACATGATGAAACCCTTTTGGCAATCACCGAGATATCTCTAATCGTATCGTATTTGTTATGTTCGAGTTATGTTATTATTCATTAGATTGTTTAGTTCACATGTAGGGCCCCTAATCGTGTCGTGAAACCTAAGAGTCATGCAAATAGGTCTAGTATATTAGCAACAAGCAACAAGTACATTTAATTGTATATCACAACGAACAAGTATAATATAATATATTACCCGTGGTTTCCCATCCCTCATACAATAATCGTTTCCTATACTTAAACCCGCAAAACATGGCAATATAATAATCCTCTCGTGAAAGCATAACAAGTGTACAAGTAAACGCAAGTTAAGCTTCTGAAATCCTTATAGTTTTGATCGCACACCCGGTTTTCTTTAACGTTATCTTACCTTTGCTGCTAGCCATACAACTCATCATATTACAGAAGTATAGCATTCAATTAGATATCATATTCTACCATAAGTGAACATTTTGCTCAACATGCTAGATCGCGCCGCGATTCTACAAACTCAATTCCAAACCCAATTTAATCATTTTACAGATTTCTTAATCTGTCTCTAATGATTGTTAGTCATTACAAAAAGTCTTAAACAGTTAGTTGTGTCATGATTCATAAAACAACCATAAACATCAAAACTATACAATTCCAGTTTTCGTATGTATAAAGATTTATTTGTTTGATCGATTTATACCTGAACAAAAACCACACCTGTTTACATACCCTTAAATACTCCATTCATATTTTAAATCCCATAATTTGATTCAATTTGGACTTAACCTCGATTATATATGATTTATACCAAACCACAATTCTCAATTCAATTATAATCGGCCCAGTTATGTTAAATGACTCATTTGATCCATTTCAAGTCCGAATTAGTAGAACCTTAAAACTACAAACTTGTATAGAATGTAGGTTATAAAAAAATCCAGATACGAAATTTCAAGCCAATCATATATAAACCGTATTCAAGATGAATTTTAGAAAATCGTGTTGCTGAATTTGTCCATAATCTGACCCGTTCAGCAATCGTTAATTTCGACCTATTTAGAGTTCGAATTGACTATCGATCATCTACCGACAACTTATATATAAGATTCATCTCTATTGGAGTTATAGTTGATTTTGTACGAATTTATGAAGATGACTGAAATAATTAGAAACATCAGTATTCCTATGCAATCGAACCTATAAACACTTAATTTATTCTTTTCAAATGATCAAATACTCATTAACCTCATCGTTTCATCTTTTGTTCCTTTAATCATTCTTAATCAATCTCGAAGATTATTCCAATTTAACAATTCAACACTATATCGTTACAAAGATCAACACATTAGAAATGTTTCCACTCATTCATATTTTATAATATTTTAAAGGTCACCGAAGAAAACATCAACCTAGCATATTACATAAAATCAAAGCGTTTAGAGTTACACTCTATCTTACATGAAGTTAACATAAGCATGTTACAAATTCATCATCAATCTTTCCAGATTTTGTTCAATGACCCGTTTGACCCATTTAGAGTCTAAATTAGCACAAAGTCGTCTAATCGAACATAACAAAATTGTCTTATCGACTCACAACTCGTTTAATTCATCACAAATAAACATAAACCCTAATAACGAATTTACGTAAATTAATACCTTTAATAGTGATCCAATACTCATATCTTGAGTGTCATCTTTTAATATGTTGAATAGTTCAACGATCAAGACAACTTTCCTGATGAAACCAATCATTAATTCTTCCTTCTTGTAAACCTTAGAAAAATCGCCTTTTCACCTCTTTGCCTCTCCCAATGATCGACACTTTTTCTGCAAGGATTTTGGGGAAGAAATTAGGGATTATAGTCCCCATAGTTAGTCATGTAACCTTCCTTAATTTTCACTTAGGACCCAAACTTACGTTTAATGTATTTTAGTCCTTAGACTCCCAATTTCTTGCAAATGTTAGTTCAAATTGAATGTACTATGATCTTGCTGCAGTCCAAGAAGCCAATAAAAATTATGCCAAGGCATATCATGAGTTCAAGACCTCTTTGGCTGTCTAAAATGTCACTAGAGATGTTAATTTCAAGAATCAAGAGCAACTTCTAACAGAGATTTTAGCTCATTATCCCAGCCCTATTGCTACAAAACCACCTGCTCTTACTAGTTCTGCCTCCCATCCTGTTGCTACCCCCTGTTGATGATGAACAAAAGGGGGAGAATGAGAATGAAAATGAGAATGCTCAAGCTAAGGGGGGAGAAGTCAAAGAAAAAGTCAACTTTAGAGGGGAGCATGAAACTTCAAAAAGAGATCATCACAAGAAGAAAGATGATAATTTTGATGATGATGATGATGCTCAACCTGGTGGTGGTGGTTTAGAGATTCCTAGTAAATCTCAAACGATTGAATCTATTTTAGAGAAGAGAAGGGAGAAACATGAAGCCAAGAAGAGGAAAAGGATTAAGATTTTGAAATAAAACTTGAAGAGTCAAAGAAAAGAAGATATTGTGTCAGGACTGAGAAGATCAAGAAGATGGCAGCTGGCGAAGTTGCAGATGTTAAAACTAGCTCATCCTCATCGTTATCTGAGGTGGAGCAAGTTGATGATACATCAAAGCAATTTCATGACCAAACAACAGTTATCCCAACAAAGGAAAGATCGTCAAGAGTCAAGTCTATTCCAAGAAGGAAAGTTACAAAGAAATCCAAGTTTGTGGTGGATTCAAGTGATGATGAATATGTTATTGGGAGTGGTAGTCCCAAGAAGAAGAGTGATGATTCCAATGAAGATGTTGATGATGAACCAACATAGAAAATGGAAACTAAGAATGAGCGATCTCCACAAGAAGAGCCAGCTCAAGCAGATACTTCCATGACTACTAAACAACCTGAATCTTCCAGTTCTAAAAGAATTCAGTTGCCATCTATCCAGCATACAGAAGAAGGATTGTAGGATCTACACAAAAACCTAGAAAAATGACATGTTGTGGAAGATGATGAACCTAAAAGGAAATCCAAATCAACAGGATTTAAATACCCTAAAGCCATGCCAGATGAAGATAAGGAATTGTTTAGAGAAGCATTACAATGGGTATTACTGTTGAAGAGCTCAAAGCTGCAAATCAACTTAAACTTGATGTTTATTTATGTATGTCAGAGATAACATTTTACAAGATGATCAGGAACATTCCATGTTTGCATGGAAGTTGAACAAGTCATTGGAAGAATATAGATCGATCACTGGTGTTTATGAGCAAGAGAAGATGGAAAAAGAAAATATGGATGCTAAAGCTAAGAACTTTGGATTTTAGTCTATTGAGGCTTATGCACCTTACTTAAGTGCTGTTATAGAACAAGAAAAGGAATTGAAGAAAAATGAAGCAACTGCAAAGAAGTTAGCTAAGGCAGAAAATTTTAAGAGCTATGAGAGAGAAGCTAGCTCACAGAGTTCTATCTAAGTTGCTGCGAGTAGACAAGTCACAAGCCATATAGCCTTTGAACAAGAAAGCAAGTTGCTAATGTTCAAAAAGATAAGCAAAGTGTTGCTCATGTACCCTAACCAAAATCCTCAAACATTGTTAATAGTTCATATCTCCGTAGAGAGTTAGAAAGGTGTAAGGATTGTTCAACAAGAAGAAAACACCCATCAAAGATTGTTAAAGTGATGAGGAGCAATGATCAAGTGGTTAACATCACAAGATCACATGGCATTGTAGAGAATGTTAGGTTATTGAACCTATAAAACTTTGGGTTTTCTGAATGGTTGGAGATACAAAATTACTGTTAGTGCAGGAGTAAAGCAAAAAAGGATGCAGTGATGAATAGACTGTAGGAGTTGTTTGAGAAAGCTTCCAGGATTGAAGGAACACCAAAATGAAATGTGTTTAAACCTGTTCCCAATCCCAAGCAAAAGAAAGTGGGCCAGCTTAGAATAGTAAAAAGAGATGATGTTCAACCAACTCACTTTGGTCAACAAAGTCAACATAAGAAGAATATGAGCATTGACCAGCTGATGAACATGTCTACTATTCCTGTTGCACATGATAAATTCCCTCCAATAACCTTTACCATACATGGAGATTCTTATCCAACTATGGGTGTACAAGTCAATCATGGTTTGGCTATAAGCTACCTAGTTCATGACATTTCTACAAGGATGGTGATGTTTTAAGATTTCAAAGAACATCATAATTGGGTATGGATATCATTCAATATCTCATCAACCTTAGAGTTATGACACTACTGACTACTAGTGCAGGAATATATTCTACACAAATAGTTGATGAGATGAGAAGGAGAGGTTTAAATCCTGACAGTCCAAACATGTTGAAGCCAATCAAGGAGGAGGAAGAAGGGTGAAGACTGCTAATGCATGAAGATATCAAGATTAGCATGTAGATACATTATCTTTATATTTTTCATTTCAATGTAACCAACTTTGTACTTGTTAATTTTATGTGAAGTGAAATTATGAGTTTATCTTCAAAAGAAATATCCAAGTATAAGTGATTTAGGTAACTCAAAAATATCCCAGAAAAGAAAACAAAGGGACATGTACTTATTCAGTTTTGATTTCCTTATGAAATTGCAATTCTATAAGTCTTTTGTTTGCTGACATGTGTTGAAGTTTTTTATCATCAAATATGGGGATATTGTTGAGACATGATCCTTGTACATTGATTTTATAATGAAAATAAATAGTTTTTAACACTAAACGGATCTTATGTATAGCCAGCATTGAGATCTCAAAAGATAGTTAAGACAACTCACAAGTGTGTTCTTAGAGTTGGGTCCAAAGGGTTTTAGTGTACGTTCACCTAGCACAGAGAATATGATGTACAGTCAGCACATAGAAGTAAACCCTTGGACAACTTTCATGTTTCATCCTAATGAAATTTGTTTTCTGTGCTACCTATGCTTCAATGCATTCAAGTAAGTCATAAATGAATTTGAATACGAAGAACGAAGACCCAGTAGTAGGAATGAAGAATACTTGAAGCCATCACAAAGAATGAAGATCAATATACTTGTTGTAGATTCAAGATGATGATTCACCAACACTTTAGAACTATGATCCTTATCCAAATGGCATCTTCAAAGGTTGTAAAAATGTACATCCCTACAAAACATGGCCATTTGTGCAAACGGTGTTCTCTAGTCAATGTCAACCAATAAAACAAAAATGTGCAGTGTACTTTCTGACATTCTATGCAGACAGCAAACATTATCTCACGTACATGTCTGAACACACAAATTGGGATGTCTAAATTCTCCATTAAAGAAGAAGACATCTAGAAGATTCTGATTGGTTGAAGATGCTACAAGGAAGATACATGCTCACCTATAAATACTAGACTTCAATAATGAAGTAAAGTGTATGTGAATCTAGAATGAAATCGGAGAGCAATAGTGTTAGCAGAAATAACAATCCTTTGTAACCAGCTTAGAGTACGTTCTCAGTTGATAAAAGAGTTCTATATATATTCAACTAGTTAGTTATTCCGCAACTAACTTGTAATTCTTTGATTTATTCAAATGAAAGAATTATATGGAAAAATACCATTTGTTATATAATTTGTTACTCACTGTTTAGTCAATTAAAGATTTACTTGAACTCAAAAAGATTGTATTGACCCCCTCTACAACTTCTGTTATTTGTTTTTGGACCAACAATATTTATAATAGAAATGAGTGAAAAGAAAATTGATATGTAAGTCTATCTGAATAATCAAAGGGTCTATTGTTTTAAAAGGTATTTAATATTACACAATATAATATTGTATGGTGCAAATTTTGAAAATTCGTATTAAATGTATTTTAGTTTTAAAAACGACTAACGCATTGAACTTATTATTGAATTTATAGAACTTAAAAAATGTGTTTTATGTTTGAGAAAAGAACCAAAATCATACAAATATAAGTTTTTAAACTAAAAAACGAGTCACTGACCAAAATGGTGGGGAGGAAAAAATATTTACCAACTTTGTGTCTTTTTGAAAATATTTACATATAAAGTGTTTTTCTTAACAAAAGTATATTTTTTTTTTCTAAATGATTTTTTTAAGTAAGATTTTAAGTATTTTTTTTTAAATTGTAACCTTTAACTTTTTCTCTTTAATTGAGATTGTTTTATATAATATTAGGAACAAATGTTATTCATATTGTGTAGTTAATAATCAACTTTAAATTTTATCATTCATTATTAATAACATTTTATAACACGTTTTATAATTATATAAAAGGTATCGTCCTAGGAACAAATCATAACTTCAATTGAAAGACACTAATCGAGACCGAACCAAACCATATGTGTTTCAATTGATTCTTTGTTCTAGACTTTCTAATGATATTTGATTCTATATTTTTACTAACAAATCATAATTTCAATAAGATAATTCATAAGAATAATTCATCAATTCAATCCTATTAACTTTAAAATAAACCTAAACTGGTCATTTTATATGTTATTAACGTATAATAACATTGTTACAAAACTTATATCTTTCCAAAAAGAAATAATTGATGTTTTTAACTTTCTTTCATATTTATCCTTCTGGTACGATACCTTTTATATAATCATAAAATGTGTTATTGAATATTATTTATCATGAATGATAAAATTTAAAATTGATTATTAACTACACAATATGAATAATATTTGTTCCTAATATTATATAAAACAATCTCAATTAAATAGAAGAAGTTAAAGGTTACAATTTAAAAATAATTTACTTAAAATCTTAGTTAAAAAAACTATTTAAAAGAAAAAATATACTTTTGTTAAGAAAAACACTTTATATATAAATATTTTTAAAAAGATACCAAGTTGGTAAATATCTTTTTCCTCCCCACTATTTTAGTCATTGACTCCTTAAAAACTATGAATAATTTTTTAAATTCACCTCATACAATAGTAAAACGTGTAAGATTTTTTACACTTTAAATTCTTTCCGTACTTTGGCTAATTCACGACACCAAGTTGGAGACGCCAACACCATTCTTTAAACTACTTTTATCCCGCTATCATTCATTCCTAACATTTCCAGCAACTTTAAATTTTTTCAGTACATAATTTAGTTAATAAATAGATAAATATTAAACTAAATCAAAATTGTTGTAATATAATGACAAAAAGACTCTATTAGCAATATAATTTAAGAACCTTTTAGTGAAGAGGAAATAACAAGAATATAGATGAAACATAGTTGATGAGTATGTAAACGTATGTAAGACTTGATGTAATGCTTGATGTAATGCTTTAGTTGTAGAATGTTGAACGGTGAAATTTTGTATCTTTCGTTTATGAATACATTGTACTGTTACATCTCGTGTTTGCGCTTTAGCGGGGTGTGACAGTTTAGTACGAGGATCAAGATATAGCAGTGAAGGTTCACACCATGACACATCATTTTCTTGGGTTTTCTTTTCCCTTCCTAATGAGGGAAAACTTGCCTCATTAAAATAGCAATCAACAAAACGAGCTATAAGAAGATCACCTGTTGTAGGTTCAAGGTATCTGAAGATGGATGATGTTTCATACCGAACATATATTCCCAATCTCCTTTGAGTATCCATTTTTGTACGTTCTGGTGGTGCAACGGGAACATATACTGCACAACCAAAATATTTCTAGGTGGGAAATATTTTGTTCTTGTCCGAAGGAAAGTTGTAGAGGAGAATGTTTATGATATGCACTTGGTCTTATACGAACCAATGATGCACCATGTAAAATTGCATGTCTCCAAATAGACACAGGATGTTTTGTTCTCATTATCAAAGGTCTAGCTATCAATTGGAGACGTTTAATCAATGATTCAGCTAGACCATTTTTGGTGTGAACATGAGCAACTGGATGTTCAACAACAATCTCTACAGACATGCAATAGTCATTGAATGCTTGAGATGTCAATTCGCCCGCATTATCAAGTCTTACTTTCTTAATGGCATGATAAGGAAAATGCGCTCGTAATTTAATAATTTGAGTAAGAAGTTTTGCAAATGCCATATTGCGGGTTGATAATAAACGCACATGAAACCATTTGCTTGATGCATCTATTAATTCCATAGAGTATCTGAATGGTCTAGATGGTAGATGAATATGTCCACATATATCACCTTGAATTCTTGCAAGAAACTGTTATGATTCATTTTCCATTTTAAGTGGTGAAGGTCTCACAATGAGTTTTCCAAGAGAACAAGATGTACATGGAATCATTTTATCATGGAGAATCTTATGATTCTTAAATGGATGTCCATGTGTAGTTCCAATTATTTTTTTCATCATTGTAGATCCTGGATGACCTAATCTGTCATGCCATAAACTGAACATACTAGGATCACAATGTTTTTCTTTAACTATCATATGAGATTCTACTACATTATATGTGTATAATGTAAGCCAGAATTAAGCGTTGGAAATTTTTCCAACAACTGATTCTTATAAGTAATGTGAAAATATTTCTCATTTTCTGTAGTCACAGATTGATGATCATATCTGTTAAGGTATATGTCATTGAAACTCAACAGATTTTTTGTTGATTTTGGAGAGAATAAAGCATTTTCTATTAAAAACTTGGTACCATTTGGCAATGTAAATCTAGCTTTTCCATCTCCTTCTATCAAGTCCGCAGGGTCTTATATTGTATGTATTATGCTTTTGTTGGTTTCAATTCAGAGAAGTATTTCTTAGTATTTAAAATACTTTGTGTGGTACCCTATTTCTTTTCCACCTTATCACTCCTGCTGTAGATGGCACATCAATATGTACATCTGTTTTATCTTGCTGAGATTCATGCTTCTTTTCTTTATCCTTGTTATGCCTTTTACTCTATGACTTCTCATCCTTTTCCTTTCTTATTTCCTTTCCATGTCTTTTTCTTCTTTCAAATTGTCTTATTGACTCAAGACCTAGTTCATTCATTCCTTTCAATTTTCTTTCAATCTCTATTATGTTCTCTTCATCTGTCTTTGCTATTCTTATCTTTTCTCTTTCATACAAACTTTTCAGTTTCTCAAAATCCATAGCAACCAACCTTTTCACATGAAATCCAGCAAACTTCAAGAAATCAGTATATCTTAACCTTTCTTGATGCTTGGTCAAAGGCTTTTCTTTCATCTGTTTATACTGATCAGATGCCAATTTCCTCTTTCTTTCTGATAATAAATTCTCCAAGTGAGCTTCTCTTTCCTCCTCTGTATACTGCGCCCTGAATTCTTCTTGAACCTTTCTAGCCAATTCTGCATTAGCTTCTATTTGCTCTTTTCTCGACATGGGCTTTGGTTGTTCAATTGCAATACTCTTTCCTTTATCCTTTACACTTACTTTGCTCTCTTTGATGATTGGTGCAGTGAATGATGGCTCATTAATGCTTATGCCCTTTGCCTTTGGCTTTTCTTTTTCTTTTGGGCTTTCTGACACCCTTAGTAATACCTCTACTGCAGTGATCTCATCACCATCTAATGAACCAGTAGAAACTAGTTTATCTAGTTTAGCAGCATTAATCTTTTCTTTTTCACTAACAGTACTAACTGGCTCATTTTGCCCAGCAATACTAAATTCAAAATCTTCCTTGGCAGCACTAACCTCAGCAACACTAACCTTTTCACTTACAGTATTAACTAGAACAACACTAACTGAAGAAACACTAACTGTATCATTTTCCTTTATAGTACTAACTCCAACAACATCAGTAGTAACTGGAATAGCACTTGGCACATTTTCTTCATCAAACACATCTTCAATTATGATTGAACCTCTATATTCTCTTTTGGGAGAGATTCAACATGTGGTGTAACCTTTTCTTGCTCCTTTTCTTTTAACAACTTGGCCACCAGTTCATTCAATCTTTTAATCTCCTTCCCCTGAGATTCCCACACTCCTTTCTACCTGTTTACCTCATCACTTAAATTGGTACAAAAATCCATCAATTCATTTAGTACAAAACGATCTTCATTACCTATGGAAGTGTTAACCTCCTTTGGTAAATCATGAGAAAGTATATCATCTGACTCATGCCTTGCATGATCATCAAAAATCCCTTTGTTCTTGGTACTGGGACCTGCACTAGGATCATCTTCCATAGGAAGTTCACCTTGTGCAGTTGCCTCTGGTTGGATCTTATTGATCTTACCACTGTCCTGTTCTGCCAATGGGCTAGAATCAGTAGTGATAGCCCTTCCAGAATGGTCACCCCTTCTCATGGACCACCCTCTATTCATTTTGTGGCTGCGACATCTGACCAGTAGGAACATCCGATGCATCTTTTGATTTCTTTGTTTTTGTTGGCTTTTTGGTCCCTTTTTTCTTTTAGGGGTTGTATCAACAGTTGTGGGTTGGGAAGTAGATGGGTTTTCTACTTCTTCAACTGTGGAAGAAGGTGCAGCAAGCATTGAAGGAAACAATGTTGTAACCTTATTTCAAAATCAATGTTCACTATTCTCATATTTGTAAACAGTTTTTGAGTATGAGACCGAACAATAATAATTTCAGGATGTGCAGATAAATCATTTAATTCTTCATTTAAAAATGTCTGCACAAACCTGGGATACATTAAAAATTTCTTAAAGCTATGTTGCTCAAGATTTCTAAGCATGCCATTAATAATTGAATTTTGAAAAATTGAACAGTTGTCCTATAGATAGGCATACAATTGCAAAAGCATGCACTCCCAAATTCATTCCAAGTTGTTCTTTTTGAAGATAGGCATTGTTGTACAGTATATATCAAAAATTTCCATTGTGGGGAGAATAGTCCTTTATAAAAAGTAAATTTGTTTAAGTATCACACATAACAGAATCATCAAGTATTTCCATACCTCATGCATCATTAAGATGCAAATGAGTGCAAATGGTTTCCTCAGTTACGGAGATGGATTTCATCTCAACAGTTGTTGTTGTAGTTTAAGAAAACGGTTGGATTGATGGTTAGGGCATAATGAATATGTCTATTCTTCAAGAAGTTGATGATTGGGTGAAAATCTATTGCTTCTTTGGGTTTCTTTAAAAATGCCACTAGATTGTGATTTTCTACCGTCAGTAATCGAGTTAAAGATGATGAAGAAGCCATTTAATCGAATGATTTAGGTTGTAATCGGATAAGAGAATGAGGGTTTTTGTTTTGAATAATAATGGAAAGTGAATGATATGTTTATGTTTTGGGAAGTAATGCGTATTTATGTGTTTGGATATTTAACAGTATTAATATTAAAACAACATTAATAGAACCCTCGAACAGTATAAACTTAGCTAACAGTATAAACTGAACTAACGGTACCAACAATGTGTACAGTGTTAATATTGTAAACACAGCATAAACACTAACAGCACTAACTCAATGTACAAACTGAACTAACAGTATAAACTGAAGTAGCAGTGTAAACTTTAACAATATAAATTCTTCCCTTTCAGTACAAAGCATAAATAGTACAAAGTATTATTTAAACTAATAGTATTAAGTTCTCCCCTTTAACACTTGTACTGTAGCATACACACAGAAGGTTTTTTTTTTTTTTTTTTTTTTTATTAAAAAAAAGATTTCAAACATACAGTATTAAGTGGAACTGATAGTACAAATAAACACACAGTATAAACAAAGCCACAATATTAAGAATAGAGACATATGAAACAACATTAAACTAAGCAGTACTAATAACACATACAGTATTAAGTGGAACTGACAGTACAAATAAACACACAGTATAAACAAAGCCACAGTACTAAGAATAGAGACATATGAAACAACATTAAACATGTTTTTGAAAAAGAAAATATTATTGAGGATTCATCATGCCAATACTGGTAACTAGGTATGTAAATCTACCCATATCAAAACCTTTGGTGAAGAGATCTACAAACTGATTATCAGTATGAACTTTGAAAATATGAATCAATCTTTTCAGATTGCAATCCCTGTTAAATTGATATCTGATTTCAATATGTTTTGTTTTAGAATGTTTGACTGGGTTGTTGTCACACCCCGCTAAAGCGGAAACACGAGATATAACAGTACAATGATTTCATAATCGAAAATTACAAAACGTCACCGTTCAACGGTCTACAATAATACATAACATTATCTCTTACAAGCGTTTACAGCACGAAGTGGATAATCTAAACACACTATTACATCCAAAAGATACAAATTCCGTAACACAACAACAGCATAAGTCATCTAGCGGGTTTAGCTTCAATAGACAAGTTGAGACTAATTCCTGAAAAGCATGTAAAAATACAGGTCAACTATGAAAGATAGTTGGTGAGTACTCAGGTTTGGTAAAATGATAGACTTCCTTTAAAAGTTTATGAAGTTTGGTTCAAACGTTACACGTTATGCGTGATTAGTTTACAAGGATAATCTGTTTAGTGCCGAGCTCACACGACTAAGGTAATCAACCGATCCCCAGTTAAAATGAACATTGAATAATAGTCAAATGTTATTTCACAGTAGATATACAAGGAATTCATTTACTTAAAGCTCTTTTAAGAGTGATATTTATTTGAATGTTAAATTCCTTTGTGAATAGATATCTTAACTGTAAATGAAATTTATTTAAATATGGGACTCATTTAAAAGCGATACTTTAGAAACTCAATTAAAAGTCATAGTTCATTTATAACGCCATACTCATATTTTAAAAGGAATATTCGAAGTTTATAAATCTCACCATATGGTGTGTTTGATTAAGTATGTAAATCTTATTCTATAAATTCAAGTTATGTTTTATAAATTTAATGGCTTGCCCTCTTTCAAACAAACCATTCGTCATTTAGACGAATTATTATATCTAGTTTCATAAGAAAACGTGATGTCATGAGAAACTACATCTTTAATTGTCAAAATCACAATGATTTATGATTTAATAACTCCGGTTATATATGTATGGTTAATGAAGTAGCGTTTCGAATTACATAACAAGATAAACGTCCAAGTTGTGATATTTAAGATTTTAAAGGAAGTTTACTTCAAAGAGAAATGTCATTGTAGAGCTCGGCCCTAAGTTGATAATTCATAAAGAAACCTCATCTCGAATGACTATGTCATTATAAAATTTGAGTCGCGAGTTTATCGTTTTATAGCAACGTCGTTTACGTGTCAAAGCGCCTTGCGTTAATAGATGTTTTCGAAATCACTATGCCATTACATTTTGTTTATGAAATTGATGCTTAAATTATGCTTGAGTCCACAACCAAACCTACGACCGATAAACCCTTGCCCCAAACAGTGATGCCCTATCGTTGGCATTTAGGATGATGGAATGCACTCACGTGGCCGCGTGAGTGGGGAGGTGGTCTCGCTCCCAAATAGTACTATTCATATGCATCATTTGGCTCATATAGAGTTAATGGTCGTGTAGAGATACTGGGGACTTTAGATACGATAGAAATCAAGCATATAATCATGTAACATCAATAAGCATTCACGACATTGTTTTGAAATTTAGCATAGCATAGCACAACATAATAATCATATCATGGCATTTGTAATTTAAGTGCATTATAAAACATATCATTTTCAAGTATATAAATCATTCAAGTCATTCATGCATGCTTTTCACCCCAAAATATTTAGATAAAGCGTTAAAATAGGGGCTGAGTACTCACAATTGTTAGTATGCGTACGGAAATGGATGTAAGGCGCGTTTCGACCAAGAGTGACTCCTATCCAAGACCTACGAATACAAGCTTCCTAATTAGATTCTTGGCTAAGATGGCTTGTTAAGATTGCTTAGTTAGTCGTTTGTGTTACAAAGTGCCGTTAAAGTTTGATTTATCGTTGTCGGTAATCACTCGGGTTGTGATTAAAATAATGTAATCACTTGAAAACAGATTCCAAAAATTACCAAACTTGGTATACAACATGGAAAACAATTCAAAAATTTTCTGTGAAAATTTGGAAATTTTTAGATTTACAGATTAATTTTAATCATTTCTTGACCAAAAGAGTGGGGTAAATATGAGAAAAATAGTAATTATTCTTGAAAAATTCCGAAATTTTTACTAGATCAGTTTTAACTCATTTATGAGTTTGTGTAAAATTTTCATGCCATTTAGGGCACTGGAACATTGGTTCCCAATCGTATATGTTTTAACAAATCGTACATCGGAAAACATATCAAAACAATTCAAATGGGTGTTAAATTTTGAGGATATTGTCACTTTATGTGGGAAATGACACAGTAATTTTCCCATATTTTTCTGATGTCAAAAAGTATTTTTCATGAATATTTTCTCCTTTTAGAGACTTTATTTGCATTAAACCAAGAAAAATGCTTTAGTTTTCCCAAAAATTCTCATTTTTATTTTCAAGGTTCTTTTCAAGACATAGATACTGAGAAAAATCACCCCCAAATTTTAAACACGTTTTACCTATTATTTTTGTATTTTACATTCATCACAACACCATCATTCATACATTTACAAGGCCAAGATTATACATATAAGTCATGCATTTTCTAAAAATACTTAATCAACAAAATAAATTCCTATCTTTTTATATTACTGAGATATATATGTTAGGAATATAAAATAATTTTCTCAAATTCTTTTGAATAGTTTAAGACCCTTAAACAAATATCAGTACATGATGTTAACAGAAAAATTACTGTTTGCGCACCAGTTTTGTTTGGTATATTTGGGGGTCTTAAACTCAATGGATTTGAATGAGACCAGTGGGCTTTTAAAGGTAAGACATTGAACTAAATTCCAGAAGAAAAATCAAGATTTTTGGACCATTATTCACTGAGTTATGGTCGTTTCAAGTGAGGTCAAAAATCTGGACAGATTCATATGAGACAATAGAAATCTTTTTGGTGTGTTTCCACAACCCACTATTTTTAAACCTCATCCAATGATTGAGGCTTTGTCTCATATGCATGAATAAGTACTTTTACATAAATAAAATATACTTTAACATAAAATAAGATCTAGATACGAAAATGGTGCATGCAAGCCCAAAAATCGGGTTTTTGGGTTCTTTTTCAAGAACACCACTTGCTACCAAGTTCTAGATCTTATATATACCTTTAAATCTTTGATCTAACACATTCTTGGTGTTAAAATACATCCAAGATGTGTTAGTAATGATTTTTAATAATAAAAATGCCTTAAGCAAATCAAGAACACACAAGTATGGATTTTAACACTAAAACGACGATTTTTCGGTTTGATTTCGGTTTGATCATGGATTGCCCTTTGTTTTAACACTTAAACAAGTGTAAGGGAATCTACAAACCTTCAAACCTTTTATTAGGGATTTCAGCCATGAAAAGGCATAAAACCCTTGCATTTACAAGATTTAAAGTGAGGAAATGAAGAAAAACAAGGTTAGAGGTGATGGCTTTTACCTTTGATGTTGTATTTAGATGTAAGAACACTTGAAGATGGCGATTTTTGATTGAAAGAGGGCTGGAAATGGTGGTGTTCTTGAGAGAAAGTAGAGAGAAGTTGAGAGAAAAAAATGAATGATTGAAGTGTGGGGAAGTGGTGGAGTGTACATGTAATCAATTGGGGTTTTGGGGAGTGGAGTAGTCAAGAAAAAGGGGGGGAAAGGGGCTGGCCGTTTTTAGGGGGGGGGGAGGGAGTAAAAAAAAAATTTTTTTTTTTTTTTTTTTTTTAATGTTAAGTAATTAAAGGTTTAAATGTTACATATTGTTTTGGTATAAGTTTGTACATATTGAAATGTTTAATTGTGATGTTTTAATGGTTGAAATTGGAGTTATAAAATTTTATTTTCTAAGTTTATAATTCTCATCAAAATACATTAGATTCGATTACAATTGACATTCGCGAGTTAATTAACCGATTTCTGGTTGTGTTTACCGAGTTACGGAATTTCAGGTTAAATTCCGATTTTTGCGATATGATAATTATTTTGTGATGACTTATGAAATTTAATTTCATTTGTTTTCTTTGGCACTTTGTAACCTAATTTAATGTTACTCAAAGTCTTAAAGTTAGCTAAGCAATCTTCTAAGACGTTATGCGGTTTCGGTAACTTACGGACTTGGTACTTAAGGAGTCGAACCTAGACTTTTTCACTAGGATCTTAAGGTGCTGTAAACGTAATTAAAAGTACTAGGGTTTTAATTTCGGTGTTGACCTGAGATTTTTGACGGTTGTCACAGTTGTTAATAATACTGATTGCATCGTTGTTGTCAATAAAAATAGGAGTAGTTAGAAATGGCAAACCATAGTCCAGCATTTGATTCTGAATCCAAAGCACTTGTGCACAACAACTTAATACTGTAACATACTTTGCCTCAGCTGTAGATGTTGATACCGTAGTTTGCTTCTTGCACCGCCATGATACCAACTTATTTCCCAGAAATTGACAACCTCCAGATGTGGATTTCCTATCTAAATTAGCTCGTCCATAATCATTATCTGTATATGCAGTGAGATCAAAAGATGAACTCTTGGGATACCAAAGACCCAAGTTGGGTTGACCCTTTAAGTATCTAAGGATTCTTTTGACTGCAAACAAATGAGATTGTTTGGGATTTACTTGAAATCTTGCACATACACATACAAAAAACATGTTGTCAGGCCTGGAACTTGTTAAGTACATAAGTGAACCTATCATGGATCTGTATAGGTGTATATCCACATCCTGCCCCTCAAGGTTTGCATGTAAAGGTTTATGAGTTTCAATGGGAGTACTATCTATGTTAGCAGATTGATACCCAAACTTGTTCAGAATATCTTGTACATATTTACTCTGATGAATAACAATACCATCAAGCTGCTGCTGCACTTGTAATCCCAGAAAGAAGGTCAATTCCCCCATGGAACTCATCTTAAATTTTTGATGTATGAGTTCTTCAAATTCTTTGCAAAGAGAATCCCTTGTGGATCCAAAGATGATGTCATCTACATAAATCTGAAACAGCATAATATCATCTTTGATCCTTTTGGTGAATAAAATCTTATCAATTGCTCATCTTTTGAATCCATTATTTAAAAAATACACAGACAGAGTATCATACCAAGCTCTGGGTGCCTAGTGTAATCCATACAAAATTTTGTCAAGCCTGTATACTCTGTCAGGGTATTTGGGATCTTCAAACCCTGGTGGTTGACACACATACACCTCCTTTTCAATAGTGCTGTATAAGAAGGCACTCTTCACATCCATCTGATACACCTTAAAACCCTTGAATGAAGCATATGCCAAGAACAACCTGATAGCTTCAATTCGTGCTACAAGTGCAAATACTTCATCATAGTCTATTCATTCCTCCTGAGTGTATCTTTGAGCTACTAATCTAGCTTTATTTCTAATGACAATCCCGTTCTCATCCTTCTTGTTCCTGAACACCCATTTTGTTCCTATAGCTCTCTTGCCCTTTGGTAGATCTACTAAGGTCCATACTTCTTGTATGATGAACTGAAGTAACTCCTCCTGCATAGCCTCAATCCATCCTGGATCTTTTAATGCCTTCACTACCTTCTTTGCTTCTAATTGAGACATAAAGCAGACAAATAAAGAAGTATTGTTATCTTCTTTATTGTCCCTTATCTGTTGCCTAGTTTGAACAGCAGAGTCAATGTCTCCAGTCACATTCTCCAATGGGTGATATCTGTGGGGAGTGTAATGTAATGTATGTGTCATTAGAGTTACTGGATCCAGGTTTGTTGGATTAATATCTTCTACCAAATCATCTTCCTCTAGGGCAGGCATATCAGGATCTGTGGCATAACCATTTGGTAAGACATTATTTCCATGTGATCATGCATTAGGTGCTGAATGGACTAGAGCTGCAGACTTTGGTGTTGTTATACTTTCCTTAGGTGGATCAGGTGTCCAAATGGGAAAGATAACATATTTATTGTGATCACTGGGCTATTCTGCTGCACTGTTGTCAGTGGTACCTGCATTTGATTGCTCATTGATATATCTAAAGGAATGGGTTAGAGCATCAATATCAAACAACCAATTTGGACCTTTGCCTGAAGCATTAACAGTATTCTCATTAAAGGTCACATTCATACTTTCTTCCACTATCCTGCTTCTTTGATTAGATACTCTATATGCTTTACTTTGTGTAGAGTATCCAACAAATTTTCCTAGATGATATTTAGAATTTAAGATACTACAAGGACACCCAAAAGGTTTTAAAAAGCTAACCAGTGGTTTTCTTTTAAAGAATAGTTCATATGGTGTCTTGTTATGAGGTTTTACTACTGTTACTCTGTTTTAAACATAGCAAGCAATACTAATTGCTTCTGCCCAAAAGGTCATAGGCAATTTAGCATCTGCTAACATAGTTCTAGCAGCCTCAATTAATGTCCTATTTTTCCTTTCTGCTAGTCTATTCCGTTGTGGAGTCCTAGGAGCACTAAACTGTCTTGTAATTCCTTTAATGTCACATAATTTATTTATCTCTTGATTCTTAAACTCTGTTCCATTATCACACCTAATGATTTTAACAATTTAAGATGTTTGAGTTTCTATCTTAGTTATAAATGATTTAAGTATATCACTTGTTTCATCATTAGTTCTAAGAAAGAACACCCAACTAAATCTGCTATAGTCATCAGTAATTACTAAGCAATAAGACTTTTTACCTATACTTATAACATTAATGGGTCCAAATAGATCCATATGCAACAGTTGTAAAGGTAGTTCAGTGGAATGTACAGATTTTGACTTAAAAGAAGTTTTATGTTGCTTGCCTTTTTGACATGCAACACAATGATCATCACGTGAATACTTCTTTTCAGGTAAACCTCTTACTAAGTTCTGTTTAACAAGTTTATTAATGGTTTTGTAATTCATGTGAAACATCCTTCTATGCCATAAAGCAGATACATCAAGAGAAGCTTTGGATAAAAGACAGTTTAAATTTTGTTGACGTTTCATATTTGCTAAGTCACAACAGTACACATTATCCTTTCTTGGTGTTCTCAGGAGAATCAAACTTTCATCAATGTTGAATTTTTTAGAAAGAATAAGGCATTATGTGTCAGTAAAAAGAACTGGGTTCTTTTTATCTGAGATTTTTGACTCACACTTAGCAAGTTAAATTGCAACTGCTCTATAAAATAAACATCTTTAAAACTTATCTTTTCATTGCTGACCACTCATTTTCCAGTAATCTTGCCTCCTTTGGGATTACCTCCAAATGCTACATAACCACCATTGATATTCTTGAAGTCCTGTAGCTGTGATCTATCTCCTGTCATGTGCCTTGAGCAGCTACTGTCAATATGCCATAACTGTCTCTTTGCTTTGCCCTGCACAGATAGATATGACATTAGTATCTTCTGGGAACCCAAACGAAAGTGGTTTTAGGTTTCCCATGTGCATCAATGTAATCAAATCTCTTGTAGATCATTGATGTTGATGCACTATTGGTATTGGAAACATTTGAATTTACAAAAGTAACAGTTTTTTAAATCCAACTGATGTTAGACTTATTTGCAGCATTAACATGATTAGTAGTATTAACTCTGTTAACAGTATTAAGACTACTAACATTATTAACTGCAGTATTAATAGGTCGTACAGTATTAACTTTGTTAACAGTATTAACATGCTTAGCAGTATTAAATCTGTTAACATTATTAACAGCAGTATTAACAATCCTATTAGTATTAACTTTGTTAACAATATTAATATGCATAGTAGTATTAACTGTTAATGTTGTGTGCTTAGTCTTTCTACTGTTGGCTCTATTGGTTAGTACTGCTGTGATAGTTTGTGCTGCGACAGTATTAAACATGTTAGCCTTAGATTTCATCATTCTGACAGCACTAACAGAGTTAATTTTTGATTTGAAATTGGAATGATAAACGTTGTTTGATGCTGTAGAGGCTAGTCTTACAATCCTTTGATGATTATAATAACTGTCATGTTGAAGATGATTAGCTCTACCACATATGTAACAAGCTTTTTCCCTAATTACAGAGAAATTCTGTCCCAACCTATGTGAAATCATTTGATTCCAATTTCTCCGATTTCCTCTGGGACTTAATTTCAATCCTGAGTTGCTAGTTTTGCATTTGCAGTGAGCATAGTTAGTTTCCGTAATTCTGCTAAAATTTCTTGATTTATTCTTGTTTTTGTTAGCTTCAACCTTCTTTTGATTCAGTTCTAAATTAGTCTTTTGTTTAACTAAAATTTTTCCTTCTGCTAATTTATTACTTTTAATTACAATAGCTGTCTCATTTGTAACTTCCTTTTTACTATCTTCAGATGATTCAGATTTAATATTCTTGATTTCTAACTCATTATTCTAAATTTCTATCTCATCATCATCACATACCCAACTAGTTATCTCAACCCTATCTAAATCCATCTTATTTTCAGTCAAAACTTTTAGATGGATCCACCTTAATAACTTCAATTGGTACATTCTCCTTTAGGAGGAAAGTAATTGTTATTATAAGGTGGAGGAACATGATTATAACCTATCTCAGTCTTAAGTTTATCATGAATTTGAGACTTAATTAGATTTTGGACATTGTTAGATGCATTTTCTAAATCACTTACTTTTAGTTTAATGTTATCTCTCTTAGTTCTCACATTATCTAAGTCTTTGTTTAGTTCCTCAACTTTATCTTTTTAACAATTTCTTTCCCACCTAGCTTATTCAATATCATATAGGTATTGTGATTCATTCTTTTAATATGCTTTTATTTGTTGCTCTAGGTTTTCAATAGCAGCAATTGTGCTTCTATTTCTGACCTCCAATTTTTCAAGTTCTCCACATATCATTAAATTATGGTCTCTATAATGTTTAACAGTTTTCTTGCATATAGATGAACACAATTTATTTTGTACCTCTTGTGGAACTTCACTTGAAATTTCTTCCCTTGCAATAGCCATTAATGCTTGATTTTGCACTTCATGTTCAGCCTGATCACTCCAACCAAATCCAAAACCATCTTGTGAGACTAGAGTTGTTGAGTTTGAGCTGCTTTGAATAAGTATGTTTCTTCTCTGCACTCCAATTTGTCCTCCTGTTCTTTGATCATGCTCGTCTGATCTTCCTGAACTTCTATATTCTCTAGCAAAGTGCCCTACTTTATGACAATTAAAGCACTCAACTTTGCTCTTGTCAAACCCAGCTCCATCCTCTCTCTTGTATGCAAAGTTATTCCTCCCAGTCAACATAACCATCTGCCATTTAATATCAATCTCTTCTAGATCATTTGGATTTACTTGTTCAAGTTCTTCATTAGATAATGAAGAGTTACATGACTAGCAAAGAAAGTCTCCAACACTTGGTCACAAGTTTTATCTTTTGAAGATGACCCATAGTTTGATTAACCATAACCTGACTGATTTGAACTGTTAGTCTGTGTTGTACCCATAGATATAAAAGCAACATTGTTTGAGAATCATGTTGCCTTCTTTTTACCTTCAACTTCTGCTTCAAAAGATCTTAGGTCATTATATAGATCATCTAATTCTTTGTCATCCAAATCATCACTTAAAGATCTTAAAATTTTCTGTTAAGATCATCTTTGTCAATCTTAACATTATGATTTTCAAGATCACCAACTAACTTTGAAAACCTATCAAAGGTTTGAGTCAAAGTTTCTGACTTTACACAATTAAAGTTCTCAAACTATTGTTTGAGCATTGATCTTTGTGTCTTCTTTGTGCTATCATTACCACCAAATCTTTTAGCTATTGTTAGCATCTGCACACTTTTCAAATCTCCTTTGATATTCATTAGGTATTAAAAGTAATAAGGTACTTTAAGCTTTCATGTCTGTAGCTCTCTCTTTTCTTTCTGCATCAGTGGTTGGTAAAGATCTTGGTTGTCTAACACCATCAGCACCTATAACATACTTAGGTCGATTCTCTATTACCTCTCACATCATGTAATCTGTAAGCAATATGTATTGCTTAATCCTGTTCTTCCACATATCATACTCATTGGGTTTGAGCATGGGGATCTTGTTAACCTGAATGTCATCAATGTTTTCTGAAGTCATCTTGAATTCTTTAAACTTGTGAACTTTCTTTATTCAAAAACTATCCAAGCTCTGATACCACTTGTTAGGATCGATCTAATCTAATCAAGATTTATAATTTAATTAATCACCAAGAAACTTGCGGAATAGTACTTGATGACTTAAGAATAATTCACATAATATAAATAACAATCAAAAGCTTCAATATTATTAAGATCAATAATAGGAATACACAAAAGTATTAGGGTTTACACCTTGAAGCCTTACGTACGTCTCTCTATGCTATTGGATCTCTATTAATATGAACATAGAGTCCTAAACAATATTTCCTACAAACTAGAAAACAAAATCAACCTAATCACTAACTCTATATGTTAACATAATTACAATATACGTAAACAGTATTAATATTGTAACAGTACAAACTAATGAAAACCGTATTAACTATAAAGCAGTACTAATACTAGAAAAATATTAACTTTGAAGCTCTACAGTATTAACTCTATCACTTCTTCTTGCAGTACTAACTCTAGTAACAGCACAAACTCTGAAGGCAGTACAAACGTTGAAGCAGTACAAAATCTTCATATAGTATAAACTCTAAACACAATACTAACTCTTGCTAACAGTACAAACATATTAATACTCAACATCTTGATTCTGTTATGCAATAAGCAGAAATGCATTAAGATCAGTGTAGCTTTTGAAATTCATTAACCGATATTGTTACATCAAGTTAATGGTTGATGAATGAAATGTGGAGTAAGTTTTCTCCAACATATCCTCATAGGTTACACGAACTCCACAAAAATCAAGTATGGCAACTATCCTGAATATAGTTGAGCTATAATCATTAAATTTTTTAAAAATCTTGAACCTTAAGTTCCTCCAATGATCTCTGGCATTTGGAAGTAAAACTTCCTTTTGAATATTAAATCTCCTTTTGAGAATTTCCCAGAGTACACTTGGATCACTTACATTTGGATATTCAAGCCTTAACATACTATCAATATACTTACGAAAGAAAACATATGTTGTTGCTTTATCCTTTGATTAACTATCACTGTACTCATTTATGGAATCCAAGAGACCCATGGATTCAAGGTTTGATTTCACATCTAAAATCCAAGACATGTAATTTACTCCTTTTGCATCGAGTTGTTCAAACTCAGTCTTTGCAACACTTGACACATGTTGTAGCTTTCAACAATTTGAGTAAACAACAAAATTAGAATATAAGTCTATCAATAGTTAGAGCAATACAGAGGAGTGGAAAAATCACAAATATAAAGAAGCCTAAGAAAAAATACATTTCACCTCGAGGGAGAATTACATGTGGGATAATGAGTAGTATTAATATTACAAAGATAAAAATTAAAACTAAATAAATCATCTTGAAAGAAACTTTTTTGGGTAAAGATGATTGTGAAAGAGTTCAAGTTTTGTGAGAAAATGAATGTCGATTGTTGTCAATTTATAGTGATAAATATAGCCGTTGCACACCGTCGGCTAACTTTTACAACGATTTCATAACTGTTGTAAATTATTATTTTAAAAGATAAAATCAGTGCAAAAATATTACGTTCAAGTTTATAACGATTTTGAAACATAACGAAATGTTTAATAAAAGTTGATAAAAGAATAAAAGATTAACATTAATATTAAGGAAATATATAGATTGCATAAATAGATGTTAGAATGCATAAATAAATATTAGTATAATAATAAAATATTAGATTGGATTAATAAAGGTTAGAGTGCGTAAGAGAATAATAAGATGTTAGTTTGCATAGATAAAAGTTAGCATGGTAATAAAGTGTTAGTAGTCCAAATGTCCATAATTAAAGATAAACTTATTTTAACTAATTATGATGTGTAGTTATCTTTATAATATATATACTGTAACTTATTATTGAGAAAATGCTTTCATTTAGTTAATAATGATAGTTATCTTTCTAGAATATACTATAATTTATCATTAAGAAAATGTTTTCTTAGTTAATAATGATATTTATCTTTCTAGTATATACTATAAGTTTATTATTGAGAGAATGTTTACCTTGATTAAGATGGATTGCTTTGATCTTCTTTAATTAAAGAACTTTCGTGCTAATAGCGTGTTGTAATATAATGACAATTAAGACTCTATTAGCAATATAATTTAAGAACCTTTTAGTGAAGATGAATGAACATGAATATAGATAAAGAACTTTGAGGGAGAAGTATAAACACTTTGAGTGTATTAGATTGTGCATTTTACTTCTTTACATGAGGCTTGTATTGATACTACCAAAATACATATTAGTTTCACAAGGTTGAATAATTACGGGACAAGTAGATTGTACATGGAGCATACATAGAGTAGAAAATGTGTACATCCAAAAGTCTTGAATCAATAATTCATAAGAATTATAATTTATAACAAAAATAACGTATTTATAATAGAAACGAGTTTAGAAAAAGTGATATGTAAATATAGCTGTCCAATAAAGGTGTCCATCGCTTCAAAATGTATTTAATATTATGATTCTACTATGGTGAGAATTTTAAAAATATTATTATATGTATTTAGCTTTTAAAAACGTCTTACATATACATTTAATTTATTATTGTATGTATAGAACTTAGAAAAAAAAAACGTTTTTATGTATGAAAGCAGTCAAAAACATACAAATATAAGTTTCTAAAATGTAGATACATACAAAATGAATTTTTAAAATGCACCCCCATATAACAGTAAAACGTGTAAAATTTCATATAATTTTAATTCTTTCTATGCTCGGCTAATTAACGACACCAAGTTGGAGATGTCAACGCCAAAAAAGCTACTACACTGATGCCGGTGCCTTTTGCCTCCATACTGAGCACGACAATGTGTCATAGCACATGATCTGTAGACGGTTTTTCTTTTATCAAGAATAGATGTTTTTGTTTTCCCTTTCGATATATTGATTTCCGTGTGTCTATCAGCATATAATTGACATGGGACCAGCAACGAAAATACGGAGGAAATATTCGAATAATGGACCCCCAGTGATCATTGAACAAGTGCAATGTCTACGTAATGGAAAGTTCACAAGATATTTGTACAATGTGGTTCCTGTTCTATGGTACTTCTCATTTTCCTATAAAAACCAGTAACATATTTGTTAGTACACACTTTCTCAGTCACAGCCTGTCTTTTGCTTAGTTCAATATTTCATCTAGATCATGGGATATTCAGTTAGTTTGTTTTCGCTCGTTGCTACATATTTAATAATATGTGTAGCATCTTACGAGTTTATTGACATTTTGGAAGACAATTCAAGTTCGTTATCATTTCCAAAAAACTTCTTATTTGGAACCGCATCATCATCTTATCAGGTTCCCTCTACATGCATAATCCATTTTTGTCATAATCCTCTTTTGTATCTTTAGCTTAAATTTCTCTATCATTTAATTTTTTGAAGTTTGAAGGGGCTTATTTAGCTGATGGAAAAGGTCTTAGTAACTGGGATGTTTTTTCACACCAACCTGGTAAACTTATCATGTCCCTTGTAACTTTCTATATCATACTGTTCCCTAACAATTAAAAATTGTTGCTTTTTCCCCTTAATTTGCAGGCAATATTGTTGATGCTTCTAATGGCGATATTGCTGTGGATTATTACAACCTCTATGTTGTAAGTGTTTAGAAAATAAAAATGGTCAAATTTGAATACTTCAATTCAATAAAGTAGCAATACATGGGAAATGATATGTACTGCTAGCTGTATGCAAGATGTGTATTATCAGGCAATAAACCTTATGTGTTTTTAAACATGTAAACTTGGGGTTAAAAACCACATACAAATCTTGCGTATTGCTAGAATACATATTCTAGACCCTACATATAGATAGAATATTTAAGCAGTTGCTTTTGTGCATGCCCTGTTCGAGTATTTGTGAAAAGTTTTTCTAACGCAAGTGGATGTGTACTAAACAAAAAGATGGTTGTACTGGAGGTTTTTATCATCTATAAGTGAATTATTTTATTTCAATGATCTTGTCCCAAAGCTAAGGAATAAGGATAGATAATGGCAAATACATGATGTGTTTTTTATTTCTTACATTTTAATTGGCTGTTGATATTCTGACTTCTTGCTGAAGGACAACGTGATTTTTCAAATGATTACATTATTTATGTCCCTACATACTTTATTTAGTTTGCAGTGCTTTTAGGGCGTCTTTAAATTCTAATCTATTTCTGGCTGTAGCTTCTTCAGTTTGGACTTGCGTTGTGTAACAGATTACCTGATTATCATGACTTGAAGTTAATATAATCTTGGTATTAACATTTGTAGAAGAGTTATCATACATACATATAAATAAATGGGTAAAAGAATGAGGTTGTTTTGTGTTCAGGTTACTCAGAGAGGGTGAGTCTTTTCTTTGACTCAGATGTACGCAGCCTAAGCGGAGTATGCTCGTGACCGTTTCTGACCTTTTCCCTCGCCATCCCCAATATGCTTACCTCAAGACGTCTTACTGACCCAACGAAATTATGTGTACACTCAATTCCTGCTCGGACAATTAAGTGCTAGAAAGTGACTTCTCTATATAGCTGTCACTATAAAGCTTTTTATAGAGCATAATTATGAAATCTTCCAAGGAATTCTGTTTTATTTTTGGCATTTTCTATGCAGTGGTTGTAGTGGGATGTTCACATATAGAAGATACTGTGGCCCATGATATAACAAAGGGACCAACCTGTCTTTTTCTCTCCTGCACTTTGATGCCCCCCTACTTCTGGACAAATATGCATATGGCTATCCTTTAGGCCTTGAATACATAAGTTTATCAATGTTATTTGAAAACACTTCATTAACTTATAGCGAGTTGCACACATTGGACATATGAATTATGAAGTCTCTTACAAGTCCTTGATAAATGAATACCAATAATTTATCAAATGGGTCAAACGGGTCGAAAGTCGCACACAGTGTATTCTTCATGCTAAATATATATATATATATACATAACTAAGAACTTTCGATGAGGAGTGTTCCTAGTCAAGTCAACTCCCAACATCTTGCCATCTACAGCTATGAACATATTGGAGCTTGGGGCATCGTAATTGACAATTGATATTTCTGGGATTTATCCAATTTAATATATCCATTATATGGAAGCAGAGTTATTTGCTATATTTTTGGATTTCATTTAACTGCAAAATGCTTCTCTTAAAAAAAGAAAGGATAAAAAAAAGCATGTGCTGAATTCTTCTTGAACATGGTACAGGAAGATATTGAGCTTATGGAATACATGGGAATAAATACCTTCCGTTTCTCCATATCATGGGCTAGAATTTTACCTAGTAAGTTACTGTATTAATCTTCTCTCAAAAGCTGCCCCTGCTTTTGGAGTAAAACATATATATGTATTTAACAACTTATACAATAAACATATATTGCAAATGACATTATCTTGCATAAGCACTGACGTACGAGGATACTGATTATTTAATATTTTCTCAATTTGATAAGTTGTTATTTAATGTGATACTAGTATATATCGATATCTTGCTAAATATTGTCTACAGATATCATGCATACAGCAACTTGTTGATTAATCATTCTTTTGTTTCTTCACTTAGAAGGAAGATTTGGAAATGTGAACAGTGCTGGAATAAAGCACTATGACGACCTGATCAATGCCCTTTTACGAAAAGGTTGAAAGCAATTACATACTCCCTTCTCCATCCATAAATAATTCACTTTTGATATTCCAGTTTTCCGCAACGTTATTCAAATTCAAAAGTGTTATTTCAGGAATTCAACCATTTGTGTCCTTGACTCATTACGATATACCTCAAGAACTAGAAGATAGATATGGCGGTTGGCTAAGTCCCCAAATTCAGTAAGTAGCAGCATGACATAGTGCTGGGCAAGTTTAGTAACGGGTCAAAGGGGCTGGGTCGGGTTTGTCTGTTTTCACTTGTCACAACATTTTTTGTCCTGTAAATTTAATGTCAAATTTGATTACATAAACTATACTACTAAAGAAATATTCTTATCTTTAGAAGACACCATTTAGGAAACTTTAAGCACTTAAATCCATTGTGGGTAAGTTTGGCCTATTTGACATGTTTAACCCTTTTCATTTTTAGCGTAGTTTTGTAAATTTACCCATTTGACCTGCTGCCAATAGAATATAACCAAATGTTATCAATTTTCTAATTATTTGACACTGAATGGTGAAAGTTGCTTTTCTTTTAAGGCAAGATTTTGCATACTACGCCTCTATATGTTTCAAGTACTACGGGGATCGAGTCAAGTATTGGATCACCTTCAATGAACCAAATGTTGTTGCCATTCGTGGTTATAGATCTGGTATTTACCCTCCAGCAAGGTGCTCTGGTTCTTTTGGGAATTGTAGCTCCGGAGATTCTGAAAGGGAACCGTTTATTGCTGCTCATAATATGATTTTATCCCATGCTGCAGCAGTTAAAATATACCGGACCAAATATCAGGTACTTTCTAAACATAACTAAGAAAAATATATCATCAACCACACGCAACATTGATATTTCCATTTCGGAACTTAACCATTTTATAGTCAGCTGGGCTTTAACTAGCAGTGGCAAATCGGACAAGTTGTGTAATGAATCATTTAAAACGGGTCCGGTTTAGTTTAGCTGACCTGCAATTGCTAATTTTTTTTCCGTCATATTTATATAAATGATTAACGCGTTAGATATGCTTACAAAAACTATAGGAGGTTTTATGCATTAAAAATTACACCCTGTGGGACTATCCACCCGTTTCCTCTATTTTCTTACAGTATTAAGCTCATTTTTGTTATGTGGCACGTGTGAGATGTAACACAACCCAGATTGACCCATTTCACCCATTCATAACTAAATAGGTTGAAATTACCATCTCTAAGGTTAACTGATATTCACTGGGTTACAGGGAAAACATAAGGGCATTATTGGTATCGTTATGAACGCTGTTTGGTATGAACCCATCAGCAACTCCTCACAAGACGGGCTTGCTGCTGAGAGAGCTCAATCCTTCTACCTGAATTGGTAAGATAACTGTTTTAATTTCATCGTTTCTCATATTCATGGTTTAAATGGTAATATAATTCATATGTTTGTGTAGGTTCTTAGACCCAATTATACTCGGAAAATATCCTAGAGAAATGAAGGACATTTTAGGATCTCTATTACCAGAATTCTCAAACGATAATTTGGATAAGCTCAAGAACGGTTTAGACTTCATTGGCATCAACCATTATACAAGTTTCTATGCAAAAGACTGTTTACACTCGACATGTGAACAAGGGCCGGGTGTTTCCAAAACAGAGGGCTATTATCTCAGAACTGCACTCAAGGACAATGTTCCAATCGGAGAATATGTATGTACTTTATAACTTTATGATGTCTCATGAAAGTTTACTTGATTTATTATAAACACCGGGGCGTTTGGTTCGCGGAATTTCACAGAATTTGACGTAATTGGAATGTCAATTCCTTTCCATAAGGGTGTTAGGTTCAAAAATGACTCGAATTGGAACTCACCAAATTCCCTCATTTCTTTAAATTCCAATTCCAATTCCAATTCCAATTCCATCAAGAACATTCCAAATGCACCCTTAGGTAATATTAACTATGATTTATATTGGATGTGGGTTATGCAGACTGCGGTGGATTGGCTTTATGTGAATCCTCAAGGAATGGAAAAGATGGTGACATATCTCACAAACAGATACAATAATACACCCATGTTCATCACGGAGAATGGTGAGTTAACTATCATAAGCCCTGATATTAATTTGTAAGAGATAGGTGGGTCACAGCGAGCATGTTGTATGCCAAGTGGTCCCTCTTTCTTTCTTCTGTTTGGTGTTAATCTGGCATGAGTGTAATGTGTGAATTTTGTAGGTTTGGGTGTGCTGAACCAGCCCGGTTCAAACATCAATGATTTTCTCAACGACGACAGACGAGTAGAATACATGAAGAGCTATTTGGAAGCACTAGTATCTGCAATAAGGTATATCTTATTACTATTCCTTCTGTCACAACTAAAAAAACATACAACAGTCAAGTTACGGTCATGCTTTCAAAATTGCTCGAATGTTAAGTCATTATTCTTAAAGCACACTTTAATAGAAAGTGTGAAACGATTTTCAAATCAAAGTAAATCCCTTTCGTTCTTGACTTTTCGTAATGATGATTAGCAACCCAAGTAGGTAACTTTACCTTATTAGTTTTATCAAAAAAAGGATTTGTTTTTTCTGCTTTCATGGTGTAGTATAGTGTTCAAATCGTTAAAAAAACTGTATTTATAGTTACTGTATCTAAAATGAATGCATAAATTATATATATTTCGGTACAACCTTTTTTCTTCTTTTTAAAAAATAATTCAAGTAAAATGATTTGGAAGGGTTTTATACTTTTATGCTTAAGAAACAGGAGATAATTTGTACACGACAGCATGTAATATCAAGTCTTTATATATATGATGTGTTGATTTTACATATACATTCGATCAGGAAAGGAGCAGACGTTAGAGGTTACATTGCTTGGTCATTGCTGGATAACTTTGAGTGGCTCTCTGGCTACACAATTAGATTCGGGCTGTACCATGTTGATTATGCAACCCTTAAAAGGACACCCAAAACGTCAGCCAAATGGTACAAACATTATATTTCAAGCATCACAAATTTTGAAGCGGTGAAAATTTAGCACATGGTGAACCATGGAGTTCAATTCATATGATATTGACACCTAAGTTGTTAATATGATTTGTATGTGAATAAAACTGTGGTTTTAGTACGAAATTATCTTAGAACACAACCATATTAAACTACGCATAAATATTATTGAACTCAATGAAAAAAGTTTGAAAAAAGATTATAAGAACTTTTATTTATAGGCTTCTTGATAAACAAGTAACCTAACTTATTACTAATTGGAAACAATATTAAATAAATATTAATTATACAATATCCTAATGTATATTCTCTTATAAACCATACAATCTCCTAGTCTTGATCTTGATTGTAGGCAAAGGTATATTTTTCAATTATACATAATATTAGACACCTGCGCAAAGCAGCGGAGTACTTATTCCATTTAGTGATTTTATGAGCATGTATTTCAAATGTACACTTGTTTATTTATGTAATATATTGCATTTTATTTAATATACAATTATATCTTAAATACCTATATCGTTTTCAAAAGTAAGTAAGAGTAGATTGATCTATTTTGTTGAAGATAAAGGGTATTTATGTTATTTCTATTGTTTAAACATTTAGCTTACTGAAGAAAATGATTAAACCCTTTATAAAAGTGTAAAATATTGTTTATTTAGATTTTGGATAAATACGTTTGACATTTTTGCCGTTTTACAACGAAATTAATCTAGTTTTCAAGATTAATAAGGTTACGGATGAACTGTGACTCTGAAACTATTCTTTTCTTTCAAAAATGCAAAGCTTTATTGAGAAACCAAAAAACAAGATACCATGAAGCCTACAAGGAGGACCCACCCCAACATGCAAGTATACACAAAATCCAAAGAAACAGTGGAAAAGGAAACAACGGCTACCAAACAAATACACCCTGTACACAGAACAACCAAACACCTAACAGAGCAACATGAGAGTTTAACCACCATTTTGTTGGAAATACGGTGCGTATAGAGTCAACTAGTTTATTGAGCGTGTATATATGAGTTTGATGAAAAATAACATTTTTAGACTGTTTGATATATTTTGTAAATATAATGAACGTAAAAGTAAGTTTTATAATTGAAAATTTATATAACATTTTGTAGGCAATTTAGTGATGCATCTATTTTATCTATATAATGATTAAAAAAAGAAGGATTAATTCATCAAAAATGCAGCGTACTGCCACCAAATGTTTCATGTATACAAGCTACCAATTTTATGTTCTGTGTATAAAACAAACCGGAAGAAACCGTTTCCATATCCTGACATACTTGATTTTTACCTGCTGCAATATGCAATTTGGTGATTAGGCAACCACGTCACTCGCCAGCTAGACAATTTGTTATCATGTGTGTACGGTTAATTCATCAAAAGTGCAACGTATTATCACCAAATGTTCCATGTATACAAACTACCCATTTTATGTTCCGGGTATGCAACAAACTGAAAGATTTTGTATCGATGTATGTAAAATGATCTTATTTCATCAAATCTATAAAAACCCACTTCTACATCCTTGTCTTCTTTCCTTTGGGTTCACCGGAGGTAAAGTTAGTGTGGGAAGAAATTAGCAGGACGGTGGGGATGATAACAACGAAACAAAACGACGAATCTTAACGATATTTGTGTTCAACAACATCACCGCCGGTTGACCTCCACCCTTACCGGTAAAAACCTGCAATTTCTGATCGGAATCTGCTGGTGCTCTAAAATTAATTATGGGTTTGTATAGTTTGGGTGATATATATTATGTATGAATTGATCAATTACCTTCACCCACAATCTCAATTCCAGTCGAAAATTAATGATAAGTGGTAAGAGAAGAATAAGAACATGAACATCTTGTTATTAGAAGTTATTAAAAGTACGTCAAGATATGGAAACGGTTTCTTCCAGTTTGTTGCATACTCAGAACATAAAATGGGTAGCTTGAATATATGGAACATTTGGTGGCAGTACGTTGCAATTTTGATGAATTAACCCGTAAAGAAAAAAGCCACATAATCAATGTTACTTGCAGTTCCCGTAACCGGTTACCATGTTACATACATCGATACGATATCTTCCGGTTTGTTGCATGCCTAGAACATAAAATAAGTAGCTTGTATACATGCAATATTTTGTGGCAGTACATTGCACCTTTGATTAATTAACCCAAAATAGAATTTCCAATTTGTCATTATTAGCTTTTACATTTTCCATTTTAATGTCCAAAAGATAAAAGAAAGTGGAGTAGACACGAAGTAATATGCAAATTAATTAGAACATCGTATATGATTATTAAAGACGTAAACCTTTAATGTAGAACATTAGTTACCCATATTTACACAGGTAAAATATAACAATTATTATTGTAATATATTTGTGTTCGAGTTAAAAAGTTTCAAAACACGACCGGCTAATATTTAATGTTTAATTGTGGCATGCCTCTTGAACATGTGAACTGATATAACAAATGTTAATGTTCGAATTTTAGCAAAAATAAAATTTCAAAGCTGTGTAAATTGTACTAGTGATTCTACTTAAAAGGGATGCAACATAACATAGAAATCATTTGAAAATCTTTTAACATACTAAATAATGCCAAAAAAACAGATGTCAAAATGTCAAATACTTGTTCAGCGTAAATAGATTACTTACCAAGTGTTATTGAAGTGACAAACCCATAACAAAATCCACTAATAAGAACTTCTATAAAATAGAGACATTATATTTGTAATGGTAAAAGTATCAAATTTAAACAGTTTAAATACACACAATATTATTAAACATTTACACCATAGTAATGTCAAATATGCAAACTAAATCTCTGATTTCCCGAGTCCTGCAATACAACAGTCTTTAAGATACATGAAACCTCTACTACTATAGTTGATTACTCTAAAGAAAAGTTGAATCTTTACTTGTCCAAACCTGTTACTAAATACGAATAAAGCCACAACAAATTTTTGGTACAGAATCACAAGACTTTAACAAATGAAACTATACGTTATATACTTCCCGCTGGAATGTACGAACCCATGTGTAAGTAATATCTTTATATATATACCAGGTAGCTGCAACCATTAGTATATATTAGTATGGATGAAAAAAGGTTTCCTCTATATCAAGCTTGTTTACCATATACTCTAAATAAAATGCATATGTAGTAGGTATCAAAAAATAATTTTATAAGCAAACTTACCAATACAAAATGCTTAATAAAGAAGACAGCATTAATGCACTGCCTTTCCCTTTGGGCCCTTCAAAAAAACCCAAACGTAGCTCCAAATAGAGTAATCATTTACCCAATTTCAGTCGAGTCTTAATCTTCTTCAAATACTCTTTCTATGTCCACTTCATGAGAATCATTTTCTTTTGTTTGCACCAAAACTTGAAACATAAAAATCACAAAGATGGAATCAAATACACAGAAATAGGGTCAATCAAGTGAGGAAGAGCATGTAATTTCAAGTGAGCAAAAATAAATTTCATTTAAACATTTTATCGGCCCTTGAAAAGCATATAATTAGAAACTCGTTTACATGTATAGAAAGATATATGTATGTATAGTAATATCAAATAATAACTTACTTTCAAAATTTAGTTTGGTTGTTCGTTCTCATCTGACCATTGAATATATTTTCTGCAATCAAGAAAACGAAGAATCATACTCTTTATCAACATTTCAAAGTTTTGAGATATAAACCGATAAAAGGAAAAGTTACATACCTTCAATTATATATGTAAATACCCAATAGGTTAGCATCTTCGAACAGACATCAACAAACTTCATCCTCAAAATCTAAACAAATATACAACCAGAATCAATATAAACCCACCCCCCCCCCCACCCCACATACACACATATAAAGATGAAACAGAAAAAAAAAAAAAAAAAGAAGCTTCATCCATAATCTAAACCAATAAACTCATAAAAATAAAATCCAATATACGATTAAACCACAATCCCGAGTATATATCCATTGATTTAAACCCCAAAAACAAAAACAAAAAAAAAAGAGAACAAATGGTTTTGTAAAAGGTAGTTAAAAGAGATGATGGTATTACATGAAAGAAATTGATGTCATGCAAGTCGAAGAAGACAAAGAAATAGTGAGACAAAAATGAGGAGAAATTGATATCACACTCTGCTAAAGCAGAAACACGAGATGTAACAGTGCAATGGATTCATAAACGAAAGATACAAAAGATTATTGTTCAACATTCTACAACTAAAGCATTACATCAAGTCTTACATACATTTACAGCCCAAAAGTATAGAATTTAAACATGCGATTACATCCAAAATAAACAGAAGTCCATAATGCGGTAGCAGCAATTTCTAAAAGTCATATTTAGGTTCAAGAGCCAATTCATGGCCAAATGCTGAAAAGCATGTAAAATAAAACGGGTCAACTATGAAACATAGTTGGTGAGTTCACAGGTTTTGTGTAACGAAAAACCCTTTTCAAAAGTTCTCGAAATCAAGTTTAGAAAGATCCACATTGCTCCGCGGTTAATTTGTAAAACGTGGTTCATTTAAGAACAAGACTCATCTAAGAGTGATACTCATACAAAAGTTGGTCGGATTCATTTAAGAATCGATGTTTTATATGCAAAAGTGGTTCATTTAAAAACGAGGCTCATTTAAGAGAGATTTTCAATTAAGATCGACAATGTGTCAAAATAGTATGATTATCATGTCATAATCATCATGTTTTTTCATGTTATTATGCTTGAGTCCACAACCAACCTTATCGGCCCGAACTAACGCCCGAAAGAAATGCTCTATCGTCGACATGTAAGTTGGTGGTATGCACTCACATGGCTGCGTGAGTGGGGAAGGTAGCCTTTTTTCCAAATAGTACTATCCATAAACACCATTGGCTCATAATGAGTTAATGGTCGTGTAACTGAAAAACCGGGGACTTAAGAAAATAGATAAAACAAACATATAATCATGTGCGTATAAACAGTAAACATTCAAGACAACATTTGCAATCAAGTACAACATTTGCAATCAAGTACACATGCTTTTCAACCTAAAAATAAGGGGTTGTGGATACTCACAATCGGGAGTGAGCGTACGGTTGGATGTAATACGCATGCTTTTCGGGTTTGACTCATATCCAAGTTCTATGAACACAAAGGTTCTAATTAGAATCTCGTCTAATTCGGTTTGTTAGAATTGCTTAGCTAGTTAATTAAATTACAAAGTGCTATTATAGTTTGAATTTCCATTAGAATTTCGCTAACAATTAATGTTCGCGTTGTGAACAAAATAATAGAAACATGAGAATTCAACATCCAAAAATTACCAAACTTGGTATACATCATACAACATAAATCACAAATTTTATGTGAAAATTTGAGAATTTTAAGACTTATATATTATTTATAATCAATAATCAATTTATGTCTAATAAGTGAAGGAAATTTGGGAAAAATAGCAAATATTCATGAAAAATTCTGGAATTTTTACCAAGTCAGTTTCCACTAATTATTAGGTTTGAGTAAAATTTTAAAGTCATTTTGAGCACTGGAACATTGGTTCTCAACATATTATGATTAACGAAACATAAACCGAAAGACATATCATAACACACAGAATAATCCCCATAGTTATTTGGGACTTAAAACTACTTTTCATGATTAAATCACATATTATAGCCATAGTTTGCATTATTTTAAGAAAAATACATATATTTTTCCAAAAATTCCAATTTTAATTCTCAAGACTCTTCTCACATGCATGTTACTGAGAAAATTAATTCTCATATTTTTAACACTATTTTTCATGCATTTTTTTATTATTGAAATTTTACAAACACCTAGCTTTCACAATTCAAGACATTCTCATAGTGTCGTGTTCATGCATTTTCTAAAAGTATAAGATCATCACAACAAAATATAATCTTTTTATCCTACTGAGATAAACATGTTAGGGAACTAAAAACATTTTTTTATTTATTTATTGAACACTTTAGAACCCATGAACATGCATCACAATCTAGTGTCCACAGAAAGTTTCCTGTTTGCGCACCAGACTGTGTGACACATTTGGAGGTCAAATAATGAATGATTTTGAGTATGAAAGCTAAGACATAGGGCTAAATCCCAGAAGAAAAATCATAATTTTTGGACCATTATTCACTGAGTTATGGTCAGTTAAAGTCGGGTCAAAAACTGGACATATTACATGCATGCCAAATGCTAACTTTTTGGAGTGTTTAGACTCTTAAATCAATCCCTAGGCCTAGAGTTTGATGCATGCACTTGTATTTACAAATACTTAATCATAATTTTCATGGATACAAGATCTAGCTATAGAGTTTGGTTCATGCAAGCCCTAAAATCTGGTATTTGTTCTTACATAAAGAACACAACTTGCAACCAAAAGCTTTTTGATCTTTGATCCTTTAAATCTATGTTCTAACACATGCATGGTGTTGAAATACATCCATGATGTGTTAGAAATGATTTCCAACATTCCAAACAATTAAAATAACAAGTACAAGTAATTTTGATCATTTTAACCAACAGAAAAACGATTTCGACTTGATTTTCGGTTTGATCATGGGTTATCCTTTCTTTTAACACATGAACATGTGTAAAGGATAACCTACACAATCAAGTTCATATGAGAATTTTAGCCATGGTAAATGCTTAAAATCCTAATTTTACACGAATTAAAGTATAGAAATGCAAGAATTAAAGCATAAGTTGGTAGTTTTACTTTAGATGATTTGTTTAGGTATAAGAACACATTCAAATGGTTGATCTTTAATCAAAATGTGTGTGTGTTTTGGGAGGTTTTGTGTGTTTTTTGAGAGAGAAAAGAGAGAAATGAAAAGTGTCTGTGTTGGGGGAAATGAATGAAATGATTATGAATGGTAAAGAGAAGTTAAGTTGGGGAATTGGAGTGGTCATGGGAAAGGTGGGGGGGCTATTTTCATTATTATTTTTGTCAAAATGTTGTATAAATAATAAGTCTTTAAGTTACATATTTAATTAGTGTAAGTTTGTACATATTGTAATGTTTAATTGTGATGTTTTAATGGTTAAAGTTTGAGTTATAAAATTTTATTTTCTAAGTTTATAATTTACATCAAAATATATTTGATTCATTTACGATTGACATTCGTGAATTATTTATTCGATTTTTGCGATACGATAAAATTTTTGTGATGACATGTGAAATTAAATTTCTTTCGTTTTCTTTGGCACTTCATAACCTAATTAAGTGTTTATCATAGCCTTAAGGTTTGCTAAGCAATTCTCTAAGACGTTACGCGATTTCGGTAACTTAGGATTTCAATACTTAAAGAGTCGTAACCTAGACTTTTCACTAGGATTTTAAGAGTGTTGTAAACATAAATTGAGATACTAGGAATTTAAGTGCGGTAACGACCTGAGATTTTTGACATTTGTCACAATTAAAAACGTGAAAAGTAGATTTAAGAGTTTCGAGACAAATGGGAGATAATCTTTTTTAAAAAGATCATCTTTTTGGTTTCTTTTTGGACACAATTCATTCTTTTTTTTTTTTAACACAGGACATCCTGATGATTACATCTTTTGACACGGGACATCGGCTAACGACGTTAATTTTGAGCCGTTAAATTGAATTACATGCTAGGCATGTGAGGGCAATCTTGTCCTTCTAATTAAAGAAAACAAAATATTTCATTGAACCCACATATATACATAACTGGACATTACAATAGATGAAGACACATCAAATCGAAATCTGCAGTCTTTGCTGGAGGTGACGGATGAGAAACGGCGGTGTGGTGGTGTGTAGTGGTGATCCTAGCGATGGTGACGACTCTGAGGACGTTGGCGCCTTCGAGAACGGTGACGACTCCGACGATGATGAAGAATCTGGATACTCGACAATCGCCGGGGATGTCGCATTCATTAGTTGTACGCCAGTTATGGTGGAAAACCAAATTGATAACGGAATAGATGTTCTGGAAAACCAAAGCCTGCATTCACTTCTTTCTAATCATGAAATCAAAAGCTATGCGATTCTATCCCATAGATGAATTGTCTTAATTTGACCTTGAGTCTAAAACAAAGTGCTTCCAATAGTAACCTCTAGTATCTTGCTAATGGTGTTCTTTAGGAATAGCTGTGAAAAAGATTATTAACGTGGACAAGGATGTATATAAGCATTTATAGAAGAAAAATTTTTTATTTTCTTTAAAGTACAAAACTTCTTAAATGTTATAGATAACAGCTTAAAAGAACATACTCAGTATCTACGATTATGAAAATGCAAGTTAGATATAAAAGTCGCAGGAAGCAAATAACAGAGAGCACCTAAAATTGGGACAACTTCCATATCAGCCTAATCGCTTTACAAATTGTATGTTATTGAAGAACTCTCAAGTCAAAATTTGAAGAGGCAAGCTTAGAAATTGGCGAGGAGTACGATTTTTGTAAGTAAAACCATATGGTTATCCCCTAGTCATCACTATAATTAATTTCCTTAATGAAGTTAGGGCTTATCCTCCGTCATCTACAATTTTGTCATCATGAGAAAACATTTATCCTACTCATTTATGCATGCCGTTGTACTGCAATTGTGGAGGAGCAAATAGAAAATTATTAATGATATCAAAGAAATAGAGTCTAACCTGTAGGTAAGCATTCCCCGCAACTGGAGGAGGTGGAGGAGCAAATAGAAAATTATTAATGATATTCCTTGATTTTTACATGAATATTTGTAGCAATACCCCGTATCTTGTCACAAAATCTTGCTTTATAATGAACGTTTGATATTTAAATAGAAAGAATTACATTTTCAGGAGATACGAGCCGAACACGAGGAGATTAAGCAGATAACAGTTGAAAACAGCAGAAAAAGTCCACTTACCCACCGGGTAGCCTAAGTACCTGCCGGGTACCAGCTCCCCAAACGGGTTCTCCAGATTCCAAACGGGAACAAAGTGAACAGAAACTTTCTGGTGTCATGTACCCGCCGGGAAGGGTGAGTACCCGCCGAGTACTCATCACTTCCAGTCTGAATTCTGATCCGGGAACAAGCATCTCAACCGGGTGGGCACGGCCCACTACCCGCCAGGTACTTCAACTACTCGTCGGGTACTTCTGTCAGATGCAGCTTTTGGCCTTTACGAATCAACTTAAACCCTAGTTATTATTATCTTTTAACTAACATTTATTGAGAGACGGCTGAGGCGATTTTGAGAAAGCTTTTGGAGAGATCCTGAGTGATCAATTAATAGCTTCATCACTAGATGAGTTTTAGTTGGTAACATTCATTCTATAACAATTAATTGTTGAATATGATTTCGTCTTTGATTCTTGATTGTTTAATGTTTGATCCCATAACCATGGGCTAAGCTCTTAATGTTTGTTTAGGCTTATTTATTTTCTAGCTGTCGGATATTACTTCGTGATTGGGTTTCTATACTTTGATTTCTCGTTAACGATCGAACCATTGATATTGAGATTGGTTATTGAATTCAATTAGTGACTTTGTTATTTATGATTAGTGAAAGCTTCCATTACTATTATTGTTGCTTTACAATTGATTCAGAGATTGTAGATATCAATTAGACGTGATTCATATAATTGAATTGAACAATAGATAATCAATATTGGTGAACAATAATTTAGAGAGATCTTGTATGGTTAATGGTTTTTATGAAAATATAATCATTAGTTAAATTGAGACTTCATTGATTGCATGATTCATAATTAGGAGGTTTTAAATCACAAGGACACTTGGATTGTATAATCTTAATTAAGTGAGTTAGTTAGTGAAAACTGGTAATACCGAGTTGTGTTTTCTAAGTTTATTAAACCTGATCCAGTTCTTAATCCATTTATCTGATAGCTAGATGTATAACAGCCTAAGCAAGCATATCTTCTCTACTTGAGATAAATCTATCTTTATTTGTTCCAAGTTCTTTATTTTACATTATAATCTTATTGATTGCCTGTCGTTAAGAGGCGAACTCCCATCGTTATTTACTTTACTTTAATTACTAGAGATTATTTAAAACAACATTCAAAATACATTATTTGTTCCTGCGATACGATCACCTGGAATCTTATCATTGCTATACTGCTACTCGATTAGGTACAGTTGCCTAGTTGTTTAATAGTCCATACCTTGATTCTTTTCTTATTATTTTATAACTTAATTATTGCACATCAAGTTTTTGGCGCCGCTGCCGGGGACCAGTTTTGCTATTTTGAATTTGTTTAATCTAGTTTTTAGTTGTAGATAATTTTTTTTTTATTTTTTTTTTGTTATTTTAAAGTGTCGATGCTTTTATTCGGTTTATTGATTTTGTTTTACAGAATTCAGGTAGTGCATGACCCGTTCTTCTAAAAAATCACCACTCTTTAAAGCTTTTGCCGATCCAGAGAGGGAATTTAGAAGATTATTGAGGAAGAAAGCTACACCACCTGCATTTCAGTTAGAAAGCACAATTGAAGAGACCGAAGATATTAATATTGATATCTCTGAACCACCGATTTTTGAAGAAATGGCTGATCAAGATAACCAAACCATGGAGGCTAGGATGAAGGCCACTCGGACTGGCCATGGATCTGCTATCACACAACCCGAAATTGCTGAAGATTTTGAGATTAAAGGACAGTTCTTGCATATGATCAACAACCAATGTCAATTCAGCAGAACTACCAAAGAAGATGCAAATGAACATCTGAGGACATTTTTGGGGATGTGTACTTTATTTAACTTGAAAGCTGTTGAGGATGAACTTATCTACTTGCGAGTATTCCCTTGGACACTAAAAGGGGATGCAAAGGATTGGCTAGAATCATTACCCGAGGGTGAAATCACCACTTGGGTAACCATGGTAGACAAGTTTCTCCAAAGATTCTTCCCCGCTTCTAAATCTGCAAGACTACAAGGAGACATCACCCAATTCGAGCAGAAGCCTACAGAAACATTATATGAGGCTTGGACTAGGTTTGGGAAAATGCTCCATTCGTGCCCCCAACATGGTTTGAACACCTTCCAAAAGGTTCAAATCTTCTATAAGGGTGCGAATGTATCCACTAGAAAAGAGATTGACACGGCAGCTGGGGGGTCAATTATGAAGAAGACAGTTGCACAAGCTCATACTGTTATTGCTGACTTGGCTGCCCACACTCATGAGTGGCACCAAGAGAAGGAGAAA
Source organism: Logfia minima (assembly GCA_963921325.1). Classification (NCBI taxonomy): domain Eukaryota; kingdom Viridiplantae; phylum Streptophyta; class Magnoliopsida; order Asterales; family Asteraceae; genus Logfia; species Logfia minima. Next base: position 27,788,576 of record OY992772.1, read on the forward strand.
TCTAGATCGTCTCAGGTAGCTAGTGTTGAGTCTAATGAGGCGATAGCTGCTTTAACTGCCCAACTGGGGACATTTGGAAGACAGATTGAGAAGATCACTAAGGATATCCATGCTATAAAGGTTGGGTGCGAAACTTGTTAAGGTATGTACTTGACTAAAGATTGTGATGTTGAACAATCTATGGAGCAGCTGGAAAATGTTTCTTTCATGAATCAAAGACCTAACAATTATCAAGGCGGAAGAAACAATTTCAATAGGAACTTCAACCAATCCTATTCTCAATCGGGTCCCGGGTTTTATAGACAGTAACCTCAGCAGGTACAACAACCGTATGAGGAAAAGAAGACAAGCTTGGAAGATCTAATGAACAAGTTTGTGACTGCTCAAGGCCAAATGAATGAGATGACTGCACAATCATTCCGAAATCAGCAGGCATCTATTCAGAACTTGGAGCAAGAAGTGAGCAACATCTCAAGGATGTTGGCTGAAAGGCAACCTGGCGCCTTACCGAGTGATACCAAAGTTAATCATCGGAATGAGCAATGTAAATCAATCACTACAAGGAGTGGAAAGGTGATCGAGTCACCTGTTATGCCTAACATTTCAGATTATTCTATTTCTTTGTCTCAGGTGAATGCTAAGGAAAAGGAGCCAGTTGTAGTAATGGATGATGACCATGAGCACACTAAAAGTCAACAAAGTACCGTGTCGGTCAAACTAGTTGTGAAGCCATACCAACCATCCATTCCATACCCACATCAATTAAAGAAGGAGAAGCTTGCAGCAGAACAGTCCAAATTTTTGGACATGTTCAAACAAATTAATGTCAATCTTCCTTTTATTGATGTAATTGCAGGTATGCCCAAGTATGCAAGATTCCTAAAAGACCTACTTACCAACAGGAAGAAAATGGAGGAGCTCTCAGCCGTGACAATGAATGCCATGTGTTCGGCTGTAATGTTGAATAAACTACCCGAAAAACTTTCAGATTCGGGTAGCTTTACCATTCCATGCTTTCTTGGTAGTCTTAGTTCTATGCGTGCTTTAGCTGATCTAGGTGCTAGTATAAATTTAATGCCATATTCATTGTATGTTAAACTAGACCTAGGAGAATTGAAACCAACACGAATGAGTATACAACTAGCTGATAGATCAATTAAATACCTGAAAGGTATTATAGAAAATATGCTAGTTAAAGTTGGTACTCTTATATTCCCTGCTGACTTTGTGATCTTAGATATGGAAGAAGATAATCACATTCCTCTCATCTTAGGTAGACCATTCTTGAATACAGCTAGAGCTATTATAGATGTGTTTAATAGAAAACTTACCTTAAGCATTGAAGAGGAAAGTATAACTTTTTCAGTTGATAGATCCATGCAATATCCGAACTCTACAGATGATACTTGTTATTATATTCAAACTGTAGACACACATTGGGAGTTGTTGCAGGAATTTCCAGAATTGCAGGGTACAGGTGTTTGTGTCCTAGGAGATGAAGAAGAGAGTGATGTGGGCATGCTAGCCACTCTTATGGCTAACGGCTATGAACCCACATCCGAGGAGTTTGAAGAGTTGAAGAAAGAGGATCAGTACTGGTACAAGTCATCAATTGAGGAACCACCCGTCTTGGAGCTTAAGCCACTTCCAAATCATTTGGAATATGCTTATCTACATGATGAGTCTCAGTTGCCCGTCATTATATCCGCTTCTCTCACTGTAAGTCAAAAATCACAGCTTATTTCCTTGCTAAAAGCCCATAAACCGGCTATAGCATGGAAAATTAATGACATCAAGGGTATAAGTCCTTCGTATTGCACCCACAAAATTTTAATGGAAGATAATTTTAAACCCGTGGTGCAAAGACAAAGGAGATTAAACCCTAACATGAAAGATGTGGTTAAGAAAGAGGTAATCAAATTGCTTGATGCAGGTTTGATTTACCCCATTTCCGATAGTCCATAGGTAAGCCCGGTTCAAGTGGTACCCAAAAAGGGTGGAATAACTGTCATAACCAATGAACATAACGAGCTTATCCCTACTAGGACTGTCACGGGTTGGAGGGTGTGTATTGATTTTAGGAAGTTAAACGATGCCACTAGGAAGGACCATTTCCCCCTACCGTTTATTGATCAAATGCTAGAAAGGTTAGCGGGAAATAGCTATTACTGTTTTCTTGACGGTTTCTCGGGATATTTCTAAATCCCAATTGCACCCGAGGACCAAGAGAAAACCACCTTTACATGCCATTACGGAACCTTCTCATATAAACGCATGCCATTCGGGCTTTGCAATGGCCCCGCCACCTTTCAAAGGTGTATGATGGCTATTTTCCATGATATGATAGAAGATTGTATGGAGGTGTTCATGGATGACTTTTCAGTCTTCGGTGACACCTTTGATACATGTCTTTTAATCTTGAGAAAATGCTCGTTAGATGTGAGAAGGCGGATCTTGTGCTTAATTGGGAAAAATGCCATTTCATGGTTCGAGAAGGCATTTTTCTCGGTCATAAGATTTCTAGTGTTGGTATAGAGGTAGATAGAGCTAAAATTGATGTTATTGCTAAACTTCCACCTCCCTCTAATGTCAAAGGAGTGAGGAGTTTTCTCGGGCACGCTGGTTTCTATAGGCGTTTCATTAAGGATTTTTCCAAAGTTGCCACCCCGATGAACAAACTCCTTGAGAAAGATGCACCATTTGTCTTTACGATGCATGTATGCAAGCTTTCAACCTCCTTAAGGAAAAGCTCACTAATGCACCTATCATGATTGCTTCCGATTGGACCCTCCCATTTGAGCTCACGTGTAATGCAAGTGACTATGCCATAGGCATCGTCTTGGGTCAACGAATCGAGAAACAATTCCAACCCATTTACTATGCTAGTAAGACCCTACAAGGAGCTCAACTTAATTATACTACCACTGAAAAGGAGCTCCTTGCTATTGTCTTTGCCTTTGATAAATTTAGATCATATCTTGTGCTAGCTAAAACGGTAGTCTATACTGATCACTCCGCCCTTCGGTACTTGTTCTCAAAGCAAGATGCCAAACCCCGTCTAATTCGTTGGATCTTGCTCTTGCAAGAGTTTGATATTGAGATCCGGGATAAAAAGGGGGCGGAAAATCTCGCAGCTGACCATCTCTCTCGACTTGAGAACCCCGACTTGGAGGTTCTACATGAGTCTACTATTAATGATGAATTTCCTGATGAGTCACTCATGAAAGTTGAGAGTGATGATGTTCCATGGTTTGCCAATATTGCAAACTGACTTAGCCGGTGGTGTCCTTGAAATACTACTTTTGGGAGGACCTACATTTGTTTAGAAGTTGTCCCAATGGTATAATCCGACGGTGTGTGTTTGGTAATGAAGCTAGGAAAATTCTGTTACACTGTCATCTTGGTACTACAGGTGGGCATTATGGACCTCAAGTAATAGGTAAAAAAGTTTATGAGGCCGGTTTCTATTGGCCTTCTATTTTCAAGGATGCCCACACTCTAGTAAAATCATGTGATGCTTGTCAACGGGCCACGAAAATCTCACAACGTGATGAAATGCCTCAAAACATTATTCAAGTTTGTGAGGTTTTCGATATATGGGGTATTGACTTCATGGGCCCATTTCCAAAATCTCATGCTAATCTATACATACTTGTGGCGGTCGATTATGTGTCCAAATGGGCGGAAGCTCAAGCTCTCCCAACTAATGACCTACGAGTAGTTGTAACATTCTTGAAGCGTTTATTCTTTCAATTCGGTACCCCTAAAGCTTTAATTAGTGATCGAGGTACTCATTTTTGCAATGCCCAACTAGAGAAGGCATTGAAACGGTATGGGTAACCCATCGAATTTCAACACCTTATCACCCATAAACTAGTGGGCAAGTCGAAAACACGAATCGAGGGTTGAAACGTATCTTAGAGAGAACTATAGGTGCAAACCCAAAGGAGTGGTCCACTAAGCTAGATGATGCACTTTGGGCCTTTAGAACGGCCTATAAGACACCTATTGGAACCACTCTTTTCCGGCTAGTGTATGGAAAAGCATGTCATCTCCCCGGTGCCGCAACAGCAGCCGATGCAGGAGCCGACCCAGCCTTCCATGGCCGATCTTATGGCCGGTATTCAAGGACTTCAGTTCAGGCATGATGAGTTCTCAGCCAGGCTCAGTGGCTTGGAATATGATATAGCATGGGGACAACACAATCAACAGCGTTGGTATGCCCAGCAGGAGCAGTTTCACCCCACGGCTTACCATCCTCCACCATATTGGGGCTCATCTAGAGCTTCCTCTCATTCTCACCCATATGATAGAGATGCTGCTCTTGCTGAGCTACAACGCTAGCACCAGGAAAGCTATGATCAGAACATGCAAGATGCCGCCGGATCTTCACAGCAGCAGCATGGGGTTTTCCCCTATGATGGATTTGGATTTTGAGGCCTGCGTGCCTGCTAGTTAAAAACCTTGTACATTTTATTTTATTTCCGTTATGTGTGGAACTATTTGGCACTTTGTAGGTTCATTAGTTTTTGTTATTGGAATTCTAGTTCCATTTGTTTCTTTCTGTGTAGCTGATGAAGCAAAGACCGTCGACTGGAACTTTATGCTGGCAGTAAGTTCAGCGCCTTCAGTCTTTGGCAACTCTACTACTTTTGCTCACCCCAGGGGAAGTACTCGTTCCCTTTTACTCCCCCTTCTCTTGTTTCATATATAAATGCTTGCTAGTGCAATGAGGGCACTGCACATCTTAAGTGTGGGGGGGTTTATTGCTTACATTTGAACCTTAGTCTATTATATCATAGGGATGCTTGCACTTGAACTTTAGCTTGTTACATAAGCTGCCCCCCTCTTGTATAATGTTGTTGAGATGATTATGACTTAAATTGTTATATCATTTGCCCTAGGGTCTAATCGAAACCGTTGTAATCACCAGCATGTTGATTTAGGTGTTGTAAGTGATAAGGAGGTAATTAGGGTGCTAACTACATCTATATCCATGCTAACTAATAATCTGTATTCTTAGCCTAGATTAGTTTTATTGATTGTTACTTAGTGTCATTAGACTTAATTTCTCGAACTTTGTGGCATGAATTTTAATTGGAAGGATTCTTGGTTTTATGAGACTATATGTTGATACTTAATTAATGTTTGGTTATTAAAAAAAAAAAAAAAAAAAAAAAAAAAGTTAGCAATTAAACATCATGGCTAGATTTATAGTCTGAGTTTAGTTAGTTGTGATCATATATATGGCCTATGGAATTCGGACAAGTAAACCCCTAGGAATGCTAGTCATTTAACCACCAAAGGTCATTATCCGGTCTAGGATCGGTTGGGTCGAAAGTTCGTTACACGGGTTCCTTAGAAAGTCATGGATCACAATTAGCCTAAACATTGTTAAAGAAAAACCATACATGTGGCCTTTGAGGTTTGGACTAGTAAAACTTTGGGATGTTTATCATCTAGCTTTCTAAGGCCTTTTTCCAGTCTGGACAAGCTGGTCTAACGTTCGCTACATGGACCTCATAGAAAGTCACGGGTTTAAGCTGCTATGTAAAAGAAAATAGAATAAGAAAACTTAATTAGTTGAAAATGTATCGTGGATTAATGCTAAGAATTCCTAAATTTTAACTTTATTGTCACATTTGTAAAAGAACTTTGTAACTTGATGCCTAATTGGTCTAGTAGTTAAGTTTACAAATTATCTAACTCATTCAAAACATGACTCTAACATGCCCTTCTTATCTCCTTTGATGCTTCACTTGGTGAAAGTTTGATCCTATTGCAAGCTGATATCAACGGTTATAATCATCTCAGATTTCTATTGATTATAGATTATATGCTAGCCAATCGTCTTATGGTTGTTGTTAGCAATTGCTTGATGAAGTCAATTTAGTGTTTACCAACTGCAAGAGGGGTGGTTTATAATATTTTAATCGTCATTTGCTTGAGGACAAGCAAAGTTCAAGTGTGGGGGATTTTGATATTCCTTGATTTTTACATGAATATTTGTAGCAATACCCCGTATCTTGTCATAAAATCTTGCTTTATAATGAAAGTTTGATATTTAAATAGAAAGAATTACATTTTCAGGAGATACGAGCCGAACACGAGGAGATTAAGCAAATAACAGTTGAAAACAGCAGAAAAAGTCCACTTACCCGCCGGGTAGCCTAAGTACCCGCCGGGTACCAGCTCCCCAAACGGGTTCTCCAGATTCCAAACGGGAACAAAGTTAACAGAAACTTTCTGGTGTCATGTACCTGCCGGGAAGGGTGAGTACCCGCCAGGTACTCATCACTTCCAGTCTGAATTCTGATCCGGGAACAAGCATCTCAACCGGATGGGCAAGGCCCACTACCCGCCGGGTACTTCTGTCAGATGCGGTTTTTGGCCTTTATGAATCAACTTAAACCCTAGTTATTATTATCTTTTAACTAACATTTATTGAGAGACGGCTGAGGCGATTTTGAGAAAGCTTTTGGAGAGATCCTGAATGATCAATTAATAGCTTCATCATTAGATGAGTTTTAGTTGGTAACATTCATTCTATAACAATTAATTGTTGAATATGATTACGTCTTTGATTCTTGATTGTTTAATGTTTGATCCCATAACCATTGGCTAAGCTCTTAATGTTTGTTTAGGCTTATTTATTTTCTAGTTGTTGGATATTACTTTGTGATTAGGTTTGTATGCTTTGATTTCTCGTTAACGATCGAACCATTGATATTGAGATTGGTTATTGAATTCAATTAGTGACTTTGTTATTTATGATTAGTGAAAGCTTCCATTACTATTATTGTTGCTTTACAATTGATTCAGAGATTGTAGATATCAATTAGACGTGATTGATATAATTGAATTGAACAATAGATAATCAATATTGGTGAACCATAATTTAGAGAGATCTTGTATGGTTAATGGTTTTTATGAAAATATTATCATTAGTTAAATTGAGACTTCATTGATTGCATGATTCATAATTAGGAGGTTTTAAATCACAAGGACACTTGGATTGTATAATCTTAATTAAGTGAGTTAGTTAGTGAAAACTGGTAATTCCGAGTTGTGTTTTCTAAGTTTATTAAACCTGATCCAGTTCTTAATCCATTTATCCGATAGCTAGATGTATAACAGCCTAAGCAAGCATATCTTCTCTACTTGAGATAAATCTATCTTTATTTGTTCCAAGTTCTTTATTTTACATTATAATCTTATTGATTGCCTGTCGTTAAGAGGCGAACTCCCATTGTTATTTACTTTACTTTAATTACTAGAGATTATTTAAAACAACATTCAAAATACATTATTTGTTCCTGCGATACGATCACCTGGAATCTTATCATTGCTATACTGCTACTCGATTAGGTACACTTCCCTAGTTGTTTAATTGTCCATACCTTGATTCTTTTCTTATTAATTTATAACTTAATTATTGCACATCAGCGGGCCTTTCAGACCTCGTATGTCCTAAACTAAGGTGTTCTCCAGTTGCAGAACGTGATGGTAATCAAAAGGTAAGCATTTTAGTAAGATAATTATGACACAATAAACCTTACAAAAAAATGATTTCATACTTATATGATGCCTGTAAGTTAGATAACCATATGTATTGCACTATTGCTAGTCAAACACATGTTATACATTAGCATTATGGTTAATCCTCATAGATGTCATCATAAATGTATGCAAACCATTTACCAAGGAAATCATTACAATGAAAATTTAATTCAGAGGAATTTCAGTATGTCCTTTTTCTTTTAAAAATTGGAAGAGTCCATAATTGTTTATGCTCCATCAACCGATATAAAAGATACCTTGTTTAGATTTTTCATTAGCTTCTACCTGTGAACTCACATTCTCTTTTTGCTTGGAGAGGTCTTATATTGATCCTTCAGTGGGCCCATTAAATGACAGCCCAACATCTTTTCCTTCCTTGGTGATGCCTTGTCATTTCGGGGGCTCATTAAAAGATGGCCCAAACACTCTTCATTTCTAAATCCGTTATTGCTAATATCCTCTTCATTAGCAGCAATTCTAGCATCTGAACCAAGCTGATCCCCGAGACTTTGAAGACGAGCTTGCGACCTATAAGAAAATTAGAAAAGTTAAGAACAGAAAAACAAGAAACTTGGAATAACTCCCAAAGAATGTGCAAAACAATATATAAAAATAGCAACAGATCTTGCCTCTTCAGTTCATCTTGTATCTTTGAGTGACGAATGCTTGCCTTGACAAACTTCCTAATTTTGGAAGAAATTCTAGCATATAACAAGTCAAATTCAAAGAAAACAAAAATAGTAAACTATACAACTTGAAAGTTAAAAAATTTTAATAAGATTAAAGACTGGCTATGCTTCATTAAATAACTTTTCCATTCCTCTTTCTCTCTGGATAGTTGCCTCTCAAGCTCTTCAATTTTAGGATTTAGACTATCTGCTTCTTGGACACTTTCTTCCAAATACATATGTGCAATAGTGCTTAGAACAATGAAAGGAAGTAGTGAAATTATAATTTTCCGGTCCCAAGTAAAGGAACCCTTCATAACACACACAATGTGAAACAAAGTGATAATAAAAATATAACTTGTGTTTGTTCCTTGATCCAAATTAACAACACTAAGTTGTAGAAGGAGATAATACAAATTTCTCGATTTTAGTTCTTTAATGAATATATATTAACTTACAAATTATAAAGAGAATATATAGTAACTTTCAATTGATTCCTTTATTTGAATAAATTAAAGAATTAAAAGTAAGTTGCAGAATAACTAATTTAATTAGATACATAACACTTGTTATCAACTGCTAACAAACTCAAAGCTGATTAAAAAGAATCTTATTCTGCTAATACTATTGCTCTACTATTTCACTTTGGATTCACACAGTTGACTTCATTGTTAAAGTCGAGTATTTATAATTGAGCAGGTATCTTCTTTGTAGCCTCTCTAACCAATCAAAATCATCCAGATGTCTTCATCTTCATTGGAGCATTTTAGACATGCTAATTTGTGTGTTATGACATGTTCTACACGACCATGTCTGCTGTCTGCATAGATGTTAGATAGTAGACTGCATATCTTTGTTTTATTGTCTGACATTGATAAGGTAAACAAAATATCCACAAACGGTCATGTTTGGCAGTGTGTAGGTTTGCACAACCTCTAAAGATGTCAATTTGATAAGGATCAATACTCCAAAGTGTTGGTGAATCATAAACTAGAATCTACAACAAGTATGAAGATCTTCATTATCTGTGTTGGCTTTAAGTAAACTTCATTCCCACTGTTGGGTATTCAATCTTTACTTACAACATTGTTTTGACTTGGTTAAATATGTTGAAGCATAGATAGCATAAAAATTTCATTTAGATGAATCATAAAAGTTGTCCAATGGTTAACTTATTCACGTTGGCTGCACATCACAGGACTCTGTGATGGGTGAACGTACACCACAACCCTTTGGACCCAGCTGACTGAACACATTTGTGAGCTGTGTGCACTAACTTAAAGATTTTAGTGTAGCCTATACATAAGATAACTTAAGTTTCAAAATTAAGTTGACTTATAATTATGCAATTTTTACAAATAAATATAAACTGAATAAATACATGTCCCGTGTTTTTCTTTTCTAGGATTTTTTTGAGTTATCTATATCAGTTATATTTGGACATTTCTTTTTAACATCAACTCATTCTTTCATATAATTTGAAAATTATAAAAGTACATACTTGAATACATATGAGTGACATAACAAAATGACAAACAAATTGTCTTCATCTTTCATCATCCTCCTTGATTGGCTTCAACATACGTGGATTATCAGGTTCCAAGCATCTTCTTCTCATCTCAGCAGCTATTTGAGTTGAATACATTCCTACACTAATGGCCAATAATGCCATAACTTTAAGATTAATGAGATCTTGAATACTAGCCATACCTAATTCTGACTTCCTTTGAAATCTCAAGACATCACCATTTCTATAGAAAATACCATGAACTGGATAGGCAATAGCCAAACCATGATAACGAATAACACCAACAGGTGGATCAGAATTACCATGTATATTATAGGTCATAAGAGGAAATTTATCATCTGCAACAGTAGGCATGCTCATTACTTGATCAATACTTGATGAAGTGTACAAATAAACAAACACAGATTAAACATGTTGAGTCAAAGAATGCCAAGTTAATCTCTTCCAACACACGTCAATTCAAAGAATACCACGATTATGATTAATTCAACTCAATTGATTAACACAATTTAAGAGAAAATTCAACTTTCATAAAAATCAAAACTAACCGTTCCATGACCTCCAACACACCCTAAAAAAGAACCAAAATTTGGAATGGACCTAAAAAAAACTACGGGCCAAACACAAGCCCTAAAATAAAAACCCAAAAAAAAATCATAAAAAACCATAAAAGAGCCCATATCTCCTTCTAGAAGGCGTTTTTGGGCCTCGAAAGTGGGTAAGCCCCCTATTGACCCTCGTAGCGCAAGTTATGACCTTTTTCGTGAAGCCCCATTAGTCACCCGATCATAGGCCACAAGAAACATAAAGGCCTGATGCTCCACGTTAGGGCCCGCATCAATACTCATCTTTTATTTATGCCGAAGTGTATGACCAAAGTAGCTTGGTTGAACTTGATTACCTCTAACTACTCTGAGTTGGCCACTTACTTTTGTTTGGGCTTAGCGATAAGCTTGAATACACTCGATTTTGGAGTGGCTTCTAATCTTGAAGCTTTATCAAACAACTCCTGCAATCTATTCATAACTGCATCCATCGTAGCTCATGCCCTATGCTGATAATACCTTTGTATATCCAACCATTCAGAAAACCCAAAGTTATATAGGTTCAACAACCTAACATTTTCCTTTTCTTTCTCTTTAGCAACACTTAAATGAGTCACATAAGCTTCAAAAGACTCAAAGCCAAATCTCTTTGCTTCATCTTCACGAAATTCTTCTTCTGTTTTCGCAACTCCAGTAATATATCTAAATTCTTCCAATGACAAGTTCAACTTCCATGCGGAGATGGAATCTTGTTGATCTTCTGGCTTGGGATTATCTCTCACATATAGAGAATAAGCATCAAGTTTAAGTTGATTTGCAACTTTGACTTCTTCAACAGTGATAACCAATTTTAATGCTTCTCTAAACAATGCCTTATCTTCATATGGCATGCCTTAAGGGTATTTAAGTCCTGTTGATTTGGATTTCTTGTTCTTTGGTCTATCATTTTCCACAGTTGGTTGTTTCTCTGGATTCTCTTAAGGATCCTGCAATCCTTGATCTTCTATATGCTGGGTAGATGGCATTTTGTGACAACCCTCAAAATCAGGTAAATGCCGTACATCTTAATCATGCATTCTTATGCTAATTCGCTCATAATCAAAATGAATTTGAAATAATCGAGATAAGTCTAGTTTGCCCACTATGCATATTTATGTTGCATACGAGTTGATATATAAGAAAGTAATAAACGTAATTTCAAGAATTACGAGATAAATCAGAGAGTCAAATGAATACGAACGTTGGTGATAAAACTTTCATAAATAACGTAAAACTATTTCCGGATGGGTTTTTCGGTGGTAAGGATAGGTTAGAACATGTGCTATTGAAGGGGAGATGAAAGGTTAAGAATTTGGGGTTTGGTTAAACAGCTGGAAGATTGTTGAGTGTGAAAATTGTATGAAAGAAACGAACAGCAAGTTGTGGAGGCGATCCTGGCGGGATCATGATGACCCCAATGGGAAAATTAAGTGTGTTTCTATCAGAACTCTGGATCCCGGCGGGATGGCAATTGATCCCACTAGGATTGTGAATGTTCGGGGGAGATCCTAGTGGGATCGTTATGTTGGCCAGGATGCTGAATTTTTTATACTTTCCTTTTATCTTGTGCTCCATATATTGTTACCCTTACTCTTGTAAACTCTAACTTAGAAAATTTATAAGATTTCTCTCTAGTTGGCTGTAAATTAAACCAATCAAGTAGATTGGATATAACCACATTAAATTCCTTGTGTCGATTTACATTCTCGGTGTCTTAATTGTGTTATTTTTTGTGATTAATCTAGTTATTGTTATGTCGTATAACTTGTAGTTATATGATTCTTAGTTGGGACTCATAATTCCTACCAGGTTACACCTAAACATATTCAAATTTTAGGTCCATAGAAATAAAGAATTAAGTTCAAATGTGAATGAGATTTTTTGTGAAAATATAGGAATCAATCCCAACCATCTATTTCATCAAGATAATAATACCCCTAACATTTTTAAAAATTGAATATCTCACAAACGGCTAGTCAAAAAAATATAAAAATTGCACCATAAAAATCATCATTTTTTTCTCTTTGATTAGACATCTCACAAGGTATACTTTCGACGAACTTTTTTTTTTGTGAGTTTCAAAAACTGGTAACACATGTGTTAGTCGCTGGTAATAGGTTTTCAACCTCCAAAAAAAAAAAAATTCGTCAAAGTATATCATTAGGGATATCTAATCGTAGAGAAAAGAACGTTGATTTTTATGGTGCATTTCTTATAATTTTTTGATTAGCGGTTTGTGAGAACTTGGGAAAAAATTAGGTTTTGTCAAATGAATGGCAAAGATTTATTCTTTCATTGTCACTAAAATTTCTATTCTCATTTGAACTCAACCCTAAAAAGAAATATCCAAATAGAACTCTCTGCTAATACTGCCCCTATTAGTCACTTGCAATACTTAATCTTCTATTTGCCTCACACATAGAAAACCCTAGCATGGATACATACAGGTATGTATATACATATAGAAAGCACAACATTTTGAGTAATTGATGATATATATTAAAACCCAAACATGAAAAAGTAATTGAAATGCGTACTATTGAATGACGAAGAAGAATTAATATTATTCTAGCGACGGACCTCAGCGTCGCCAGGTTTGAAAGAACAGTTGTGACAAAGCATCGACCTTTTCTATACTGAACACATATCCTCATTTTGAACACTTTTTTGCCCAACCATTATCGAATGCGATTCCAGAAATATCTATCTGTCTATTCTATACATAAATACATATACAAATATATGAACCAATCGATCAGTAAGTGAACAGATCGTGTAGGACTAGGGATTGTAGGGTGGATCCGGCTACTGGTTTCGAATTTCAGGATTTTCAATTTCTATTTCGTTTAGGTTCGGTCCGATTTTGAACCCATACACAAACAATTAAATGGGATTGTAAATATTTTAAGTAGTTTTTTAACTTCTTTTATTATTTGAGATATGATAGATCATTTTGTTAAAAAGTTATACACAAAATGATGTGGCCCAATTAAAAGAAGAAGAAAAGTAATGAGAGAGAAATAAAAAATTTAATTTGATTGGTACATTTCATATGACACATATTTTGTGATAAATATTTTATAAAAATTATATGAAGGTAACATTTTTTTATTCTTTGTAACTTAAGAACACAATGTAACAAATTTTTTAATAAATACGGAGTAAATATTTCAATTGGACATGTTAGGATGGATCAAATAAATCCAATCCATATATGTGAATTCGAGGGGTTCTCGATTTCAAAAATACTATTCAATTCGATTAAATAAATTCAAAAACTGAACTAAACCATTGTCTGTTTATACGAATTCAACGATTCTATTATAAAAAACACACAGACATATGTATAATATATATAAGGTGGGGATCAAGAGGGAAGCATAAAAAATTAGGGAAAGAGGGAAACATATCTCAACCTTTAATTTCATCCTAAATGAATTTTAAAAATCACAAATAACTTCAAAATTTAATACTCATCACAAATGAATGTTAAAAATATTTATTTATGAAAAAATCAATGGCTAAGATTTGCTTCCCTTCTTCCCCATAATTTGAAGCTTCCCTAGGAATTCTTTCCCAATATATATATAATTTTTCACCTTTTGTATTATCAACAAACACACAAACATATGTATTATAGATATATGTATATATAGGGTGGGGATCAAGAGGTAAACAAAAAAATTAGGGAATGAGGGAAGTAAATCTCAACCCTTGATTATCATAAATGAATTTTAAAAATCACAAATAATTTTAAAATTTAACATTCATCACAAATTAATATTATAAACATTTATTTATGAAAAAATCAAGGGTTAAGATTTATTTCCCTCATTTTCCAAAATTTAAAACTTCCCTATGAATCTTTCCCTATATATATATATTATATATATATATATAATTTATCCTCCTCAAATAATCTAAATAGAGATAGTCTCTTACATTTATGCTTCTAATATCTGTGTTTAAGACAAACTTTATCATTCTTGCACGGAATCATCAAAACTCATAGATCGGCCCTGCCTAGAATGTTATTTGCATATTTTACTTTAAAATAACCATTATTTTCATTTGATTTAATGAAGTTCGATAAAACATTCAAAATAGATTACAATCCTTAGTTATTTTATTCCACTCAAGATAATATAAGACAGCCACGGATGCTAATGTATTGCAAAATGGTGCATTCCATTTCACTTGAAGTTGAGAACGTAAATGGAAAAGATCGAGGTCATAAAGATATACCATTAATTAAAGATAATTAAAATAAAAATAAAATGGAGGTGCAAGTTGAGTATTATGTAAGAGGATGTACCTGTACCAAGTTGTAATTACTTCACATATAAATATAAATATATATATATAATATAACTCAATAGTAGAGTAGAAACATCTCATTAAATGTCGTATCATGCTTTAGATAAAAGATTTCCTTGTTTATCTTTTGTTGTTGGTGTATACCGATCTATTAAAGAATACCTACTTCAAGGTACGTAAACATGAAGATTCATTTATGGAAAATCACTGAGATCTACTTAATTATTTCTAAAATTGTGGGAGAACGCTAGGTAGGTCCAACGAATATCATGCTGGTTATTATTTCTTTTCTATTTTTATTTATTTATATTTATATTTATTTGGATGCTTATTACTCCCTATTTATCTTCAATTATGAATATATAAATATGTACGCATAATGATTTTCTTTAAAAAAATAAAAAAAATAAAAAGCAAAGAAAGATTGTTCGAACCTATGCAATAAAACCATGTCTTATCAATTTGATCAACCTAAAGTTTTAATTAGACTTATGGATCAAGTTTTGTTTAATTTTGTACTTTGGTAATTAATAATTATATATGTTTGGTAGTTGTGTGATACAGAGAGAAGCAACTCATGAAACTTAGGAATTAGTTCTAAGTGATAAAGAAAAAGGTTATTAAGAAATAGAGAAAAGCAAATAAAAGGATCTTTCTCTTTTCTTCCCCGTTTCTCAATTTTTCACGATTTACCCTTCACCTCTCTCTCCATTTTGTCATCATTTTTATTTCAAATTTTTTCCCTTCTTTTTATTTTTTTAGTTTTTACGGGTTTTTTTCCTAGTCTTTTTTTCTTTTTTGAATTTTGAATTTTTTTTTACCTTTCCACTTAACTTTTTTTGTTACTTTATTATTTTTTTTGAGCTTTTATTTTGTTTTATCATTTTCACGTGTTACCTTTCAATACAATTTTTCACAAAATATAATAAATTTCTTTTTATGCCATTCTATTTGTAATATACGATACATATGTACCTAACTAACTTTATAATAGATCACATTTTTAACACTCTGATACACTAAAACTTTAACATCATAATGCCTTAAATATTAAATGTTGCAGCTACAAAGTTTATATTTTGATGCATCATAAAAGTATAACTATAATACACAATATTTTATAACCATGATGCACCATGATTATATAATAACGATCTTTATCTTATATTTAGAATTTAATTTGTCATATTTATAACCATGATGCACCATGTCGGATAAATATGATGCACGATGCTCTAAAACTATGATGCATCATTATTTTAATTAATAAAAATATTTTATCATGTAAAACTAGTGCATTATAATTTAAAAACTATAGTGTGCACTTAATAAAATTAGGGCATAATTATTTTCAAATAGTATTCAATAGAACTGGTGTATTATATTTTAAAATATTTTAAAATAGAGGTGCATTTCAGTATAAGTTACTTTTATTGTGTTTCGATATTAAGATTTGTTAGTGCATATTTGTGTGATAATCAGCGTGTATAAATCTTAAATTGAACGGATGACAGTTTTTCTATGTTTTGTGACAATTACTCTTTTGCGACACTTCCATAGTGCGACAATTCATATTGTCGCTACTATTCTTGCTATAAACTGTCGCAAGTCGTTGGAATAGTATATATATATCATCTTTAAGTTCGTTTTTAAAAAAGGTTTTTGAGCTTTTGACAGATAGATTTTTCAAAACAGATTGTTGAGTTGAGAGAGAGTTTGAGAGATAGCTTTATTTTGTAATCATTATTGAATATCAATTCAAGAAATCATTTTGATTAAGAATCATATTATTATAAACTAATTCATTCAATCGGATTCCACACGTTGAGTAAATTGATTCGAATCAGATCCATACAGGAACCTACAAGATTTGGGTGCATCATAATATTTAATATATGGAGTAAAAATGATACAAACATAAAAAAGTTTTTAAATGGTAAAAAAAATGAAAAAATTGTTAAACAAAGTTGACTTTTAAAAAAATAAGTTAATTTTTAAAAAGTTAAGAAATTTACTTTTTTGAAACAAAAATATTATTTTAAATAAAAATATTTATGAAAAAATTGGTGGAGATGCGAAAGAATGTGAAAAGAATGAAGTGGAGAAATAAAGGAGAATGTCACCTCCTCATTAACTTCTTTCACTTTTTTTTTTGAACAACCGAATTTTTATAAAGAACAAAGCTAGCCAAAGACTAGCGAACACACTAATTATAGAGAGTTAGAAAGTATGGGGATTTGTAACCACAAAATTCAAGAAATAGAAGATTTGCTACATCTATCAGGAAACCCATTAAAAGATTGAATCAAAATGCTTTCAAAGATATGGCTCTTCCTTATTTTCTGCATCTGAAACACGATATTGCCACAACACCCACTGAGTCGTAAGAACAATGACAAGGAGGATATTCTTCTGTGCTAGACGCAACATAGCTCCTTCCACCCACTCGATCAACTAAAGGGGATGATTGATAACCGAAGCTTGTAAATCCAACCATTTGAACACTTTCACCCAAACTACACCCGCAACTTCATAAGAGAGAAACACATGATTACAATCTTCCATATCTCTATCATAAGACAGGCACATCACTGAAGAAATATCAATGTCTCTATTAACAAGATTCACCCTAGTTGGAATTATATCTAGGAGGACTCTCCAAATATGAACATTGACCTTGATTGTCACCAAACGACACCATCTAGTAGCAACTACACCATCCGCCAACACCATATTGTTAATTAATATGCTTTCGAATACCGCTAACTATGAACAACTCCTCTTCACCAAGCTCCCGCTCCCATTTATCCGCCAACACCATATTGTCGATAGTTGAAATTTATCATTGGTATTAAAAGATTAGCAACTTGCATATTTCCCCAACTGTTAATCGTTGCTAATGTCATTGCTGTTTACCAACGAATTTCACTCGTTGGTATTAGCAGTTTTTCTAGTAGCGTACAATTATATGTCTTCCCAGTAAAGTACTTAATTATTACTCGTAATAATTACATTACACCGTAGCATATATGTCAGGGTGAACGTGTCCGGCCATGTCGATAGTTAATACGAAGATATGAATAATTAGCCAGATAATGTACTTTAATTTTAAAAAACATTTGAATCCATCATATCATCATATCATAGACCGTAGGCTAAATATATATAAGATCATTCACCCCAATTAATGAAGAAAAGGATATAATAATACGGTCACCTCGCCGAAAGAGCAAATGAGGCTTCTTTCCGACCATTATTTTATCTCTATTTCCAAATATAAAAAAACTAACGAATTTTTTTTAACATATTTTCGTCTAAAACAAATTCATTTCTATTCATCTTCTATTAAAATTCACCTCCATAATATTTATGTCACTTAATTCATATTTAAAAAAACTTGTCTGATCAAACTATATATATATTATTAAATCAATTAACGACAAATATTTGATTATAATAAAAGTTGTCGTTTATGTTTAATATATATATATATATATATATTTTTAATTGATTTATTAATAGTTAATTATTAATGGTAGCATTCGTTAATTAATTATTAAAATCAACAATAAAATAATATATAAGTATACTTATCAACTATATTAACATTAAAAAGTATGAATTTTTTTTAAAAGATGACAATATTTTTGTATATTTAGAAGAAATTTGATGTGTTTTAAAATTTTCTTTAAATATGAAAAAATAATTAGAGTGCATTTTTCTTCATTTATCTCTATATTTAAAGATAGAGAAAATATTTAAAAGACCACTGAAACTGCCCTGAGCTTCGAAAATAAAATATAACATTACACCTTTACATATATTATACAAACAGTTTGAAGATTACTTTTTACTCCTTAAATGAGTTACTAAAAAGTAATAGTAAATAAACTTAAGAATTCATATAGTTTTAGTATTATCATCAAACTATAGTAGTTTAATGAACAATAAGATGTCAGTTTTAAAATTGACTTGTTGGTATCCTGAGTAAAAAGTCATTTTTTAAATTGAGTGTTAATGTGACTGCCTTAATTGATCGATCGGGTACCTTAAAAAGAGAAATTAATACAAAATTATACTTTAAACGAAAGTTGATGTAAAATTGAATACATATTTTTCACAGTTTTCCGTATGATCTAATTACCCAAAGAGGTTTAAACTATATAGTTACCACAAAATTTCTTCATATATCATTAACTTGATTATTCAAAATATAACGAACTTCTAATTTTTCTTTTGTAATAATGTATTTTTTTATGTTTTACGTCTCTATTGTATTTAAAATAATATTTTCAAAATGGCAAACGGATGAATAAATTAAAATTTTATTATTTTCAAATAGTAAATCATACGCTACAATACAACTATAATATTTTAATAATGATAATAAGATATTTAAACAATCATAAACGCAACTAATTAAAAATAATATTGATTATTTATAAATTTTACATATTATTTTGTAATATTTATTATTTTTAAAACGTAGTAAATATATTCTTTTACAATTTTGTTTTTAATTTCTTTTTGTGCTAATTGAGATACATAACCAGATAAATTCAAACTTAAATTAAAAATTAAGTTACAAACTTTTTTATTTAGCTCAATTGTCCGAATTGACTTGCCCGCTCATTCCGCCACATCTATCTCCATTTAACCGTTATGTAATATGAAAATCAAATTCATTGTTTTGAAAGATACAACTTTAACTAAATAATTTTGCACTTGAAAGTTTAATAGATATACCACATAGTAGTTAAAAAGGAAAATAAGTAAAATTGTAAGTGCAATAGAGAAAACTGAAAGTGATCATATACGTAGGCATTTTAATTTAAAGACGCAAGTTATCTAAAAGTGGAGAAAACTGAAATTTCGTTATGTTTTAGATAATTAATAAGATTTTGACATTGATTTATAAATTGAAAACTCAGGCGTCAAAACTCATATCGTACCCATTATATATAGAAAAATCCTGTAATAAAGTATCATCGATTAATCGATTAGAATAATTTTAAAAATGTACGTTCTCTACCTTTTATTTTTGCTTGTATACGTGAATAGAAATTTACAAACTGACACAAGGATAAGATGACTTTTGGAAAAGTTGTATCAAAGGGGAAGTTTTGTACAGCCCTCTTGCGAACTATGCAAACCCAACAACAACCATAACCCTACCAATATTAAATAGAAATTGTTTACGTATTCAATAGATTTATCAGAGGGTAGCTACCAACTCATTTACTATTCAACCTCTTTAAAACCCTAATTTTATGACCCTTCTATATGTATCAACTCATCTCCATCCTCATACACACAAAAATGGAAGTTTTCGACATTGTCTTAGCCTTAGTAACATGTCTCTTTTTTTGCTTCTGGTGGAAATATCATTCTCGACCTTCTGGTGGGAAACAAAATCTTCCGCCAGGGCCGCCAGGTTGGCCGATTGTTGGCAACCTGGTTCAAGTCATTCTTCAAAAACGTCCGTTCATGTATGTCGTACGTGACTTGCGTACCAAATATGGTCCCATCTTTACCTTGCAGATGGGCCAACGTACCCTAGTCATCGTTACAAGCTCCGACCTCATCCATGAAGCCCTAGTACAAAAAGGTCCGATTTTTGCTAGTCGACCAGCCGACTCCCCTATCCGACTACTGTTTAGCGTCGGAAAATGTGCTATTAACTCTGCGCAATACGGTCCTCTTTGGCGAACCCTTAGACGAAACTTTGTAACGGAGTTGATAAACCCTACTCGGATCAAACAATGCAGTTGGATCCGAAAATGGGCGTTTGAAGAACACATGAAAATGCTTGAATTCGAAAATTTAAAACATGGGTCAGTTGAAGTAATGAGTACTTGTAGGCTCACAATTTGTAGCATTTTGATATGCTTATGTTTTGGTGCAAGAATTTCAAAAGAAAAAATCAAAAACATAGAAAGCATACTCAAAGATGTGATGATGATCACCATGCCCAAACTGCCCGATTTCATGCCGGTTCTCCTTCCACTCTTCAGCCGTCAACTAGAGGCTGCAAAAGACCTCCGGCGAAAACAAATGGAGTGTTTAGTCCCATTAATAAGAGCAAGAAGAGCTTTTCTTGAAAGCCGTGAAGATAACATGAAAAACCCGAGTATTAACCAACTTAAACCCGACGGTTTAGAAATGGTGAGCCCGGTTGGTGCTGCTTACATTGACTCACTTTTCAACCTTGAACCAGCCGGTCGAGGACGCTTAGGTGAAGAAGAACTCGTAACCTTAGTATCCGAAGTCATCAATGCTGGTACCGACACAAGCGCTACAACTATCGAATGGGCGTTACTCCATTTAGTAATGAATCAAGAAATTCAAGAAAAACTATACAAAGAAATAGTCCAAAAAGTTGGAGTAAATGGAGAAATTCAAGAACATGATGTTGAAAACATGGTTTATTTATCAGCAATTGTGAAAGAAACTTTTCGGCGACACCCACCGAGCCACTTTGTGTTATCACACGCTGCCACCGAGCCTACAGAGCTTGGTGGCTACGTGATACCACCCGATGTGAATGTGGAGTTTTATACCGCTTGGGTGACGGAGGATCCGGAAGTTTGGGAAAACCCGGAGGAGTTTCGACCGGAGAGGTTTTTGGAGGGTGGAGAAGGGGCGGATGTGGACGTAACAGGAATGAGGGGAGTGAGGATGTTGCCGTTTGGTGCTGGCCGTAGAATTTGTCCGGCGTGGAGTTTGGGTACGTTGCATGTTAACATGTTGTTAGCTAGAATGATTCATGCATTTAAATGGGTCCCGGATCCGAGTATCCCACCCGACCCGACTGAGACATTTGCTTTTACTGTTGTCATGAAAAATCCTCTCAAGGCAACCATTTTGCGTCGGAACAAAACTTGAAGAGATTACGTGCGGTTTAGATCAAGTTAATTATTTGCCTATTTAATTTTATCTTTTATATTAATATTAATATATCAATAAGTTAAATGTATATCTTTTTTTAAAATATCTAGTGTACCGATACTAATTTTTATATGTTATATCGATCTCGAATGTACTATGGACGACCTTGTCTTGAAATATCATGATCAAAATTAATATTTCAAGTGTATAGTGTTTTTTTCTTTTACCAATATGGGTCGAAAACTATTATCTTTTTCTAAATCTTCATTAATACTTTACATATATTGGTAAATCTTGTGTAACAACAGCTTCTAGTTTGTAATAGTTAGTTTTATTAGTGATTTTGTTAATCATTGTAATCGTTAACTTTTGTCTTGTATGTGTATATATGTAAGTTCTTACGAACTTAGAAGTAGGTATGAACTTAGGTAAGTTCGTATGGACTTCAAAATTGCCTAAGTTCGTACGAACTTAGGTGCCTATATATACACAAGTCCGAAAGTTTTAGAAGAGTGAGTTTTAGAAGTTTGTTTTCAGTAGCAAGTTCGTGTACATACTTGCTGGTATCTGAGGCTTAGGTTGAATGTTATCAAAGTTTATGTTCAATAAAGCCTAAATTGTGATCTTTACATATTCGTGTTTACTTGTTTATTATCGTTGTGTTTAAAAGGATTCCACACTTATATAAACTGATTACCTCGTGGATCCAGTCCCCGGGAACCTACAATTGGTATCAGAGCTGAGCATTATGCTCATACGATAATCTAGCTGACCATTATGCTAAGGTTTTTGCTAAATCACGTTTTGAGTTGTTAGTCCAAATCATTGGAATGACAATTTATGAGTAACGTATCTTCCTTAAGAACTTTTATCTATATTTATTTTTTAGTATTCTTAGTACGTTTGAAAAACTATAAAAATATGAGTGTCACTGTAATGAAGCGAAGAAATGAAGAAAACATTACTCATGCCTACAACATAATTATATGTGTGGCTTTTAGATGTACTACATACACAGTAAAATACCTTAATCATAAACGAACTAATAGCTTTATCATACGATGTATTGGTAGGCATTTGACATAACGATTTTCAAGTACATAAATACGACTTTAATTTAGATGATTATTCTGTGCAATCTCTATTTTGATGTATGACCTAAGTCTTAATTCTTAGGTGATAGATTATTCCATAATACATGTCATTGGATAGATGTAAACAAATTCATCTGGGGGGTTCACTGACTGTTTCTTCTGCTACATCTTGAAACATGCTGACCTAGACTCAGTCAATGTATCCTAAAATAGAGCAAGCTCGACCGCGAAATAATTACCGTTTTCAAGGTCTCTAGTCAAACTATGTCGCGAAATAATAATCGTGAACAATTACTGAATGTATACTTGAAAATTCTGAGTGTTGACTGCTTAAGTGGACAACAATAATGATAATCGTCGTTAACTATAAATTACATACATAATAACCAAGGAATACAATAATTCCTAATGTGTACAGTCTACATCATGGCTGATATGATCTTCGTAACAGTGACTATCACAAAAAGAATGTGCTTTTTAATATGAATAATTTCATATATGTTTGTTTATACTTTGTTATTTTTCATTTTAAATTGTACAAATTTAAGTTCTTACTAAATGGGGAGATAATTACTTTTGATTGTTTAACTCTACGATTGGAGAAACAACTCGAATGCGATCAATTCAAAGCCTAGGTATGACAATGCTTTAAAGCTAGAAGATCTAAATTCAAGGAGGATATTGGGGTTCGCGTGTGAATAGACCTAGAGTGTTGATGAAAGTGATGATGAAGATGATATTCCACAATTAGATGAATCTAGATCTAATAAAACTTGGATCTCACTTAGGGTCTCCTTTTACTACGGATAAAGGCAAATATAAGTTGATTGAAGACGATGATTATACAGTGCAAGATGACGATGTTGATTCTGATAATGATACATCGTACTCACTTCAAGGTCCAAAAAGAAGACGGTCTAGTAGGGTGTCATTAGTGAGCCGACTGCCCAATCCACAACCATCACCACCCCATCATTACAACAACATTTCCAACCGCACCTATTACAATTATTTCACCACAGCTTCGGCGAAGATAAAACCCTTGTTGAAGAGCGCGGCAGCTCAGGGGGAGAAGCCTGGCAGGTGGAGAAGACTGGTTGTAAAGAGGATGCGTTGAGAAAGAAACCGAGACAGAGACGATGATCCTAGTGACCGAATGATGGAAAGCTGCCTAGCAGTAGACCAACTTGAGCTGCCTAACTCTTCAACCGGAAGACTTGATTAGCTTGAACAGGTTAAGGGGGAGTCTAGTCAATCTAACAGAGACAGATACCATTGAACTGACAAGTTTAATAGTGATAAATCTGAGTTAGAGAATACCTAGAGAAGTTTAGTTTAGAAAATGATGAAATGTCTGAAGGTGAATCGTAGTGATAGACCTAGAGGAGTTAAGATCTGAAAAAGATGAAATTCCTAATGGTAAGTCGGAAGCTACAAGAGTTGTTGAGGGTGTATGACTTGATCTGATAAAGATGTTAGAAACTACAGAGATAGTTAGAGACATGAAGATTGAAGAGGTCAGAGGGTAGTGAAGACTTTGTGGAAAAGGTGTTCTATGCAGGAAGACAAAAGTGCTTAACAGAATCAAGACCGAAGACAACTCAGGTGACAACATCTCGGGTGAAACCAGAGCTATTGTCAAGGGGGAGTCTGTTGGTGCATCGAAACTAGAGCTATTGTCAAGGGGGAGTCTGTTGGTGCATGTTTTGTGACAACAACTTCTAGTTTGTAATAGTTAGTTTTAGAAGTCATTTTGTTAATCGTTGTAATCGTTAACTTTAGTTTTGTATGTGTATTTTGTAGGTTCGTACGAACTTAGGTGCCTATATATACACAAGTCCGAAAGTTTTAGAAGAGAGGTTTTTTCGGAGTTGTAAGTTCGAACTCAGTTTTAGAAGCTTTCTACAAGTTCGTATAAAGCTAAAAGAGAGAGTTTGTATCTTTGTTTGAATGTAATACTTGTTTACGTTCAATAAAAGTGATCTTTACACATTTGTTATTACTCGTTTGTTATCGTTTACTATAATCGAGGATTCCGCACTCGATTATATCATATTACCTCGTAGATCCGAACGTAAGGGGACTTACACTTTACATTTCAAGTTTTTGCAATACCAGATGTTTACTCTGTTGTTAAAATCGACAAAATACATGTTAAAACGATTAGTTGGAAAGTTTAAACGGTTAGAAATATGTAAAACATGCTTAGAAGAACAAAACAAGTGTTAAAATGACTACCTAGATATATGATCTTGATGATATGCATATTATGATGTGTTTAAATGTATTAAAATGGAATTTTAGTTAAAAATGGTCGTTAAACGATCAAAAACGAGTTATAAACGGAAAAGCAAAACAAGACGTTAAAAACGAGTGACGAAACTCTCAACTATCTCATTTGATCAAGGACATGCTTAAACTTGGTAAAATGCAAAAAGAATCGAATTAAAACGTCAAAAACGGGCTTTAAACTCGATTTATGAAAAACTGGAAAAATGGCCGAAAGTGGCCTTACCCGGACGGGTGAGACCTCACCTGAACGGGTGATTAAACTGGGTTGGGTTTCTGTTGGCTAGTCATCCGAACACGTGACGTGTTACCCGGCCGGCTTTAGTCTTACCCGGATGGGTGGGTATGCCACCGGGACGGGTAACCTTTGTTTCAGACTTATTTTTTTTTTGAAATTAAGCTTTCCATTGAGTAATTTTAGTTTGAGAAAAACTTCGATTTACTCAACTTATTTTTTGGAAATTTTTTGGAGGGAAAACCTATAACGAAAGCAATCGAATTGTTTAAAAAAAACGTTTGAGGGCGATAAAGATTATAAATACACTATTGAAAAGTTTTGGAAAACGAAATAACTAAGCCTTCAAGAAACTTACACGTATACATACAAAACTATCACCAACGGGTCATACGTTTTTCGAAAATGAACATAGATATGTGGGTAGCTATCTAAATAGACAAACCTAGGTGTGCGGGTAGCCACCTACTATTACAGACCTAGGTGTGCGGGTAGCCACCTACTATTATAAACCTAGATATGCGGTTAGCTATCTACTTATACAAACGACCTCATGCGTATAGGGCGCTAGGAGACTTTTTGGGCAAACTTACTTAATTAAACGCTAGCACTCGCACCACTTACCAGGTGAGTTCACAGCCCTTATTTTACTGTTTTATACTGCTTTCTAAATTTGGGGTGAAATACATATGTATTGTTTACATACGAACTGTTTTCATGCGACTAATCCTTGTGCGATCCTATGTTAAACTAGTTGTAATACATAGAAGTCCTCATGACTACAAACTATAACCATTACCTAGATGACGCTAGCCACCGAATATGCGAATAGTACTATTGGGATGACATCCCTCCTACTTTTGTTAGTCATGCTAACTGCCGACATTATGTCGAGACGAGGAGCGTATATTTTCATTGTCCCAGGCAAAAACATTAAAAGTCGTGGTTTGGTTATAGGCTTAGGTGTCGGCACTTTAACTCGTAAGGTCTTGCAAACCTTCGGGGGATCACCGTCGGTTATTTATTGTTTTAAACTGTATATCATCGTACTCTTGGTCATGGTTGGCATGATACAAATGCGAAACATTTACTAAACGCTTGGTTTAAATGATTGAGTCTTAAACCTGTGGATTTCACTCAACAATTTTGTTGATCTTTTTAACTATGTTTTTCAGGGAATTAGCAGCGAAGTAAGATTTGCATTCATATTGGGATCCGCGCCTGCCATATCATTTTGGATGCCATTTTTGGGAAACTCACGAGATTTCACTTGTATTACTATAAATTGTCTTAGTTATATTTGCGAAATCTCCAAACGATTGTATTTTGATAACATTACTACTTTTGCGACTTGAATAGTCGCTACGTTTTGTAACAAACAATTTATGGCATTCTAATATTATGTTCCGTTGATAATCATATGTTGATGCATCTTAGAGTGTCTGTCAGTTGGTCAAGTCTGTACTGTGTTTGTAAATGTAATAGACTTAGTGAAAATTACATTTTCTGTATTCTGCGACACAAGGCTTGTGTCGCATTAGTTGTAGTTGCGACACAGTGCTTGTGTCGCATTAGTGATCTCTGCGACACAAGGCTTGTGTCGCAGAATGGCCAGTTTGTTGAGTATAAATATCAAAGTTAGAGATATCTAGGGCAAGACATTTACACACACTTTATTCTCTGTATTTTGGCTGCTACATTTACATTGAGAGAATATTTTGGGTATTGAGAAATATAAAGTTTTATTCCTTTTGTTCATCATTTTGTTTAAACTTTATATCATTTGCTTGTGTTCTTGTCTCCTTATCCTCTTGATTTGATTAAAAGATCATCCTATGGGATCCACATCATATGCTCTTGATTAGTTAGATAACTAATCGCGTCACGCCCTGTTCTTCCGCACTTAACTCTTATTTGATTTTGGCGGGGAGTGACAGCAGTAGACCAAATGATAGGGAGCTGCCTAACTCTTCAACTGGAAGACTTGGTTAGCTTGAACAGGTTAAGGGGGAGTCTAGTCAATCTAACAGAGATAGATACCATTGAACTGGCGAGTTTAATAGTGATAAGTCTGAGTTAGAGGATACCTAGAGAAGTTTAGTTCAGAAAATAATGAAACTTCTAAAGGTGAATCGTAGTGATAGACCTAGAGGAGTTAAGATCAGAAAAAGATGAAATTCCTAAAGGTAAGTCAGAAGCTACAAGAGGTGTTGAGGGTGTATGACATGATCTGATAAAGATTCATGAAACTACAGAGATTGTTGGAGACATGAAGGATGAAGATGTCCGAGGGTAGTGAAGATTTTGTGGAAAAGATGTTGCATGCAGGAAGTCAAAAGAGCTTAACAGAATCAAGATCGAAGAGAACTCAGGTGACAACATCTCGGGTGAAACCAGAGCTATTGTCAAAGGGGAGTCTATTGGTGCATTGAAACTAGAGCTATTGTCAAGGGGGAGTCTGTTGGTGTATCTTGTGTGACAACAACTTCTAGTTTGTAATAGTTAGTTTTATAAGTCATTTTGTTAATCATTGTAATCGTTAACTTTTGTCTTGTATGTGTATATGTGTAAGTTCGTACGAACTTTGAAGTATGTACGAACTTAGGTAAGTTCGTACAGACTTCGAAGTAGCCTAAGTTCATTAGGTGCCTATATCTACACAAGTCCGAAAGTTTTAGAAGAGTGAGTTTTAGAAGTTAGTTTTCAGTAGCAAGTTCGTGTACTTGCTGGTATCTGAGGCTTAGGTTGAATGTAATCAAAGTTTATATTCAATAAAGCCTAGTTGTGATTTTTACATATTTGTGTTTACTTGTTTATTATCGTTGTATAATTATTTGAGGATTCCGCACTCATATAAACTGATTACCTCGTGAATCCAGTCCCCAGAAACCTACATCATGTATATTAATTTAATTAGAGACTGTCATTAGAACAAAAGTACATCTATACAAAATTATTATTTAACTTTTAACTTATACTTCAACTTTTTCTCAATGAATTATAGTAGTAGAATATTTGTGTAACGAAGCAAAATAATTTTTTTAATTTCATATTCACTCAATATATAGGAGCATCTCCTGCAGTTGCTGAGGAACATGCAGCTGTATTCACCGCTTTCTTGTCAGCGTATGATGACTTCCTATCCAACAAGAACAGCACTGTGAATATGACTGAAGAAGATTTCAGTCAAATTGATCAAGAAGAGCTTGAAAGAATGGACTTGAAATGGAGCATGGCTATGCTCACAAGACGTGTCAAGAATTTCTTGAAGAAGACTGGGAGGAAGAATGTCACTGATCCAGAAGAGAAGGGTCTTGGATTTAATAAGAGCAAGGTAAAATGCTACCAGTGTCACAACTATGGACACTTTGCTCGTGAATGTGACAGAAAGAAGAATCCACCTTCCGGTTTGTCCAAGCCCTCTCAGTCCACCTCATCTGAGAAGACCAGATCTGATGAAAAAGCGATGGTTTCCGCTGCGCTACTGCTTTCCAACAATGCTTGGGAATGGTCTGACCCAGATGAAGATGATACAGAACGGGCACTAATGGGTGAAGTGCATGAGGTACATGATGAACCCTTATCTTGTGTATGATGCATTAAATTAACTAACCAGCTAAATAGGTATAGAGAGGATACCACACGCCTTAACACTCTCATAGAAAATTTAACTGAAACAAATAATATGTTACGGGACAGTGATAAGGCCAGTGGTCAAAAGTTAAAAGCTATTTTGGAAGAGAAAAAGGAACTAAAAGCTAAAATTTTTGAACAACAAGATGAAATTGGTAGCTATGTTGACATGCTATCATCTGTTAAAAGGGAACTTGTTGAATCTCAAACTGAGGTTTTAAATTTAAAGAAAAAGCTTTCAAACTTTTCAACATCCTCTCTAGTCTTTGATGAAATCCTACAGGCACAGAGGACTGACACTAAGAGTAAGGCAGGACTTGGTTTTCATCAAGTCCCACCTCCTCAGGATTATTTACCTATGCCTGTTAGGGATAATGTCAATGATATGATACCTATCTTTACTAAGATAGATGTTAAAACTGTCAAACCTACTGTGAGCATCAATATAAGTAAGCCTGAGCTAGTTAAGGCTGAAAATGTCATCATTGCATGTGAACAACCTGAAACTAGTAGGCCCGAGCCTATTAGGGCTAATACTAGTGAGTCTGAAACAAGTAAGACTCAAAAGGTTGAGAAAGTTAAACCTATTAAGGCCAAGATTCATTAGACTGAACTTATTAAATCTGAAAATACCGTTGAGCCTAAATTAGGAAAGACTCTTTTTGTGCTTCCTCGTATTATTGAAGAGGAAATTGAAATTGAGGATATAACTGATCAAGAGTATCGACCAGTTAAGAAAAACGTCAAGCCTGAAAATCATATAATTACTATCGAACAAAAAGAACAGGCTATAACAAAAGGAAAAGGTAAAGCTATGGCTGAACCTCAAAAGAAGATTGTTTCTAAAACGATTAAATTAAATAAATCTTCTAAAATTTCAACTAAAGCATCTGCTGCTGTTGAATGCTCACACAAGTGTGATTGTTCAACACATGCTTCTTTTGGTCGAGCTCATCGGTTTGTTCCTAAATCTCAATCTTGTTTTGAGCAACGATCTTGCTTCTACTGCAAGAAGCAAGGTCATTTGATACATAATTGTCATGTGCTTGCAAAGAAACAGTCTGGGAAACAGGTTTCTCAAGTTTCAAAATTTAAAAAACTTTCAAAGAAGCCTATTTCAATGAAATGCTCTAAGCCTACTATCCCAGCTGTTAAGGTCAACAAAGTTGAGCAAAATACTTTGCAAAACTTAAAGCCCAAAGTTGTTGACCTGCAATCATCCAAACCAAAACAAGTTTGGAAGATTAAAAAATCTTGCAAAGATACTACATCTAACAATACCTCATCAGTCAAACATTCTAAACTGTTTGAAAATAAAGTTTTGACTGATGTGGTCATTGTTGATGATGTTACTGGAGTACCCAAGACTATAAAGGCTTGGGTCTCCATTTTTAACTAATGTACCTTGTTTGTGGTGCCGCAGCAACCTGAATCTGTAAAGAATAGTAAATGGTATATCGACAACGGTTGTTCTCGGCACATGACCGGTGATATTTCTCTTTTATCTGAAGTTCATACTTTCAATGGAGGTTATGTGGCCTTCGCTGGTGATAAAGGGGGAGTTATTTTTGGTCAAGGTACGCTTACCAATGGAATGGTAAGCTTTGAGAAGGTAAATTTTGTAGAGCAATTACAACACAATCTCCTAAGTGTCTCTCAAGTGTGCGATAAAAAGTACACTACTACTTTTACAGACACTGAATGTTGTATATTGAAGCCGGGATTTGTGATCCCTGAAGAATGGGTGCTACTGAGGGCACCTCGGGAGCGAGACACGTATATTCTGGACATGAGTACTGTGGAAACTACACAGCTCACTTGTCTTCTTTCTAAAGCTCCTGAGAAGGAATCATTATTATGGCACAGGCGTATGGGACACTTGCACTTTCGCAAGATGAACCACCTCATCAAGAATGACCTTGTGCGAGGTGTCCCTAAGCAATCCTTTGGACTGAATGATCATTGCGTCCCTTGTCAGAAAGGAAAGCAACACAAGAAGTCTCACAGACCGAAGCTGGCCAATTCAACTGAGAAGCCCTTGGAGCTGCTTCACATGGATCTATTCGGACCAGTCAGAAAGAAAGAGTTTGGGAAGTACTTCTTATTGTCTGGTTGTGACGGATGACTACTCGCGGTTTTCTTGGGTTTATTTTCTGAAGACCAAGGATGAAGTGCCTGAGATTCTCATCTATCTATTCGACAAACTGCAAAATCTTTGTGATTTGAGAATCAAGAAAATTAGGAGTGATAACGGTACAGAGTTTAAGAACTCGATTATGGAACTGTACTGTTTGAGTAATGGTATTGAACACCAATTCAGTGCCGCAAGGACTCCACAGCAGAACGGGGTTGCAGAACGTAAGAATAGAACCTTGATTGAGGCTGCACGTACAATGTTATCTGACTCTAAGCTTCCAATCACCTTCTGGGCCGAAACTGTGAATACGGCCTGCTACGTTCTAAATCGGGTATTAACGGTTAAGAAGAAGAACAAGACATCCTATGAATTGTTCAACAACAGAAAGCCTAATCTACAATTTCTTGAACCGTTTGGCTGTCTATGCACTATTATGCACACCAAGGAACGACTTGCTAAGTTTGGTGAGAAATCCTGTGAAGGTGTTTTTCTAGGATTCTCTAATAACTCACCCAACAAACGTGTGTATAACTTAGTGACCAAGCGTGTGGAAGAACATTTTGAAGTCACCTTTTTCCATTACACTAACAACCCTCAGGGGAAGGGACCCAAATATTTGTTTGATTATCAAACACTGTTTGACTCTTTCAATATTCCTGAAGAAAATGAAGAAGAGGATATAGTGACACTACTTCATGGGCTGGACATCGCTTCTGAACACCACCCATCTCTGTTCCTCCACCACCTACAAGAACACCAGCAACTGCTCCTGCTGCTACTTGTGAGACTCCACCTCCACTCGTTACTGAGAATGTTCCTGATCCTACAAATGATGAGGAACAAATGTTTGAGGATTCTGTTCAATCAACCGCATCTGACCTTGAAGATTTACCTGCACGTCAACTCGAACTTGAAGCTGACTCTACAAACCTTGATTCTATCATCGTTCCAGCTGCAATTCCGAGTTCTCGGATCAATGCGTTACATCCAGTTGATGCCATTCTTGGTGATTTAAACAAAGGTGTTTTAACGAGAAGACAGATTGCTGCTGCTGAACAATCTATGTTGACACCGTTTCCTGTTACCGTCACTGATCCTGTTTGTCTTGCTTCGGAAATTGAAGAATGCTTTCTCTCACAAGTAGAACCGAAGAAGACTGCTGATGCATTAAAGGATCCATACTGGGTTGAAGTTATGCAGGAAGAGCTTCAACAATTCAAAAAGCTGCAAGTATGGACTTTGGTGCCTTTACCCAAGGGTGTTCATCCTATTGGCACTCGTTGGGTATATCGTGTGAAGAAGGATGATCGGGGCGTGGTAATTCGCAACAAAGCACGACTAGTGGTCCAAGGTTTCACTCAAATTGAAGGTTTGGACTATGATGAAGTATTTGCTCCGGTTGCTCGTTTGGAATCCATCCGCATTTTCCTGGCGTACGCTTCATTCAAAGGATTTCGGGTTTACCAGCTTGACGTTAAGAGTGCATTTCTGTATGGTCAAGTGGTTGAAGAGGTTTATGTCAAACAGCCGCCTGGATTTGAAGACTCTGTTCATCCGAACTACGTCTGCAAGCTGGACAAGGCATTGTATGGTCTTCATCTAGCTCCTAGAGCTTGGTATGAGCGGCTTGCGACTCATCTTCTGAAGAATGGTTTTGTACGAGGAACGATCGACAGTACTCTCTTCATCAAGCATGCAGGGGAGGACATGTTATTAGTACAAGTTTATGTGGATGACATCATCTTTGGTTCCACCAAGGATGAACTGTGTCGTGACTTCGAGCAGATCATGAAGTCAGAATTTGAAATGAGTGCAATGGGGGAGCTGAACTTTTTCTTGGGCGTACAAGTCGAACAATCTGCTAAAGGGATTTACATTCATCAGTCCAAGTACGTCAACGACATGCTTACGCGGTATAACTTGACTAACTGTAAATCCTATGGGACGCCTTTAGAGCTGAATCATCACCTTGGTCCAGCGGAAGATGAAGAGGACTGTCCGGAAAAAGATTACCGATCTATGATTGGTTCTCTGATGTATCTCACTGCATCGCGTCCGGACATTGTCTTTGTAGTCTCTCTCTGTTCTAGGTATCAGGCTAAACCGAAGGTGTCTCACATGAAGGCAGTTACACGAATCTTCGGTTATCTCAAATGTAGACCAACTCTTGGTCTCTGGTATTCTAATGAGAAAACCTTCGCGCTCACTGCTTACTCGGACTCGGATTATGGGGGATGCAATATGGATAAGAAGTCCACTTCTGGTGGATGTCAGTTTCTTGGACCTCGGCTCGTATCATGGCAGTGCAAAAAGCAAACAACTGTTTCTACCTCAACCGCAGAGGCTGAATACATTGATGCTGCTAATTGCTGTTCCCAGGTTCTTTGGATACAACACCAGTTGCGCGATTACGGTTTACTCTTAACTATGACTCCTATTCATATAGATAATACTGCTGCTATATGTATTACTCGTAATCCTGTCCAACATTCTAAGACCAAACACATAGAAATTAGGTTTCATTTCATTCGCGATTGTTATGAAAAACACCTAATTGATCTGGTCCAAATAGATACCCTTAAGCAGAATGCCGACCTGTTCACCAAAGCCTTTTCCCGTGCTCGTTTCGATGAGCTAGTAAACATGATAGGGTTACGTTTCTTTCCCATTCAAAAGTAATATTTGTGACCTTAGTCTGTTATGTTCTTATTATTATTATTTGTTTAAAAAAAAAAAAAAAGGGCCAAGCAATAGCCATTCTTTATGTTATTTAACATTTAAGAAAAGCAACGTTGCAACATTTGTTAAAAGACGTTTAGTTGTGTTCAAAACAACTAGGGAAATGATAGTACATTAGGAGACACTCCTCAAACGACAATCTCAAGTTTTATCCTCGATATATCAGTAGGTTTATCTCGTATATGTTATTCTTGCTCTTATAAACTTCTAACTACTTGCACGATGTATTGGTAGACATGTTCCCACTCTTCTTTGCGCAACTAAGAAATACTTAAATCCGTGTTTACTCTTTTGTGATGACCATCATATGATGTATGAAAATGTGTCTTAAATTCTTATGTATTAGCTTGCCATGCTTCAATTGACTTGACTTTGTATCTGACAACATTTGGGGATTTATACTGTCTGTTTCCTTTGTTGTACGTCAGTACAGACCTGGTCTCAGTCAGTATACTTTCAAACATTAAGCAAACAAAAGTCAAAGTACCTTCAAATCTTATAAAATCAAAGATTACTTACAAGGTCGCCAAATGGTTTGACCAAGTCTGGTTTTGCTTACACCTAAATCAAGTCTATGTCGCTTTGTTGTACGGATGTACAGACCTGTCACCGCTGGATTGATTCTTAAAAATGTTGAATTCAAACGCTTTCTCTAACTAATCGAAGTTTTGAGCATGACTTAATACTAAGAGTATATCTATGGGGGAATCACAGAGATCTATTCACTCTCACAATAACTGCTAAGCTTGAAGTTGTGTGTGTTACATGTTTAAGTGGACAAACAATACTGATAATCGTCTTGTTTCAGACTGCGTCTAAGGCTTGATAACTTTCTTGATCAACTTAAAATTGGACATCTATACTGATAATCGAATTAAAGTTTGATATTGTCTTGCGAGTCTGTCTTTCTAATATGATTCCTACAATGACACATCTCAAACTGTTCTTTTCTGTTTTTATTTATTATTTATTTATTATTTTGCTATTTAGTTTATTTAATTCGTTCACTAAGTGTCACAAATACAAAAATCTTAAAAACGTGAACTCTTGATTGACTTATGCGACACAAGCCTTGTGTCGCTTATTTGTGTTGACTATCCTGCGACACAAGACTTGTGTCGCATACTTTGTGGCCCAGCGACACAATCATTGTGTCGCTCTATTATGTCGCCTATTGTGCTGATCTTTCAGCGACACAACCCTTGTGTCGCTGCCTTGTGTCAGGGGTATAAATACCCTTGTGTCGCTGTAATTAGTTTCTAATTCCAGCGACACAATATTTCAAACGTAGCGACACAAGCCGTTTTAGCGACACAACAGCCCGACCTCTGTTTTCGAATTTCTTGGATTCTACTGTGATTTTCTGTTGATTCCAACTTCTGAATCGTATTCTCCTTATCCTTCCGCAACTACAGGTACCAATTATGCCCGTTTTCATTGAGTATTAAATGTTGCATTTAAATTTAAAGTTTCGGGTTTTAGGCTTTATTTTGTTTTGCCAAATTGAACGACTTGAACTGTTTAAATGCGTGTAATTTTGTTTGATTTATGTTCCTGCTATAATGGTACACCTTCGGACATGATCAAAACACAAAACCCCTAATTTTTGTTCATCAGAAAAATCTGGGTTTCAAAGTGTTCATCTTTGCGACACAACGCTTGTGTCGCTCTCTTATGACGCTGTCATACTGCGACACAATACTTGTGTTGCTGATTTATGCCGCTGTCATGTTGCGACACAAGTCTTATGTCACTGTCTTATGACGCTATATTTTATGCGACACAACTGCTATGTCACCATACAATTTGTGCGACACAACCCTTATGTCGCTGTTTAATCATTAAATTGATTTAATTGCAAAACTGCGACATAACTCGTTATGTCGCTCCTCTTCCTGCGACACAAGGCTTGTGTCGCAAGACATTTTTAATTTACAAATGTCAATGTTATTTATTGAAAATAACGGCTTCCAAGTTTCTCGTGTTCTTACAGATATGGCAAGTGTAAATGTGAATGCTTTGTTTTGGGAACCACGTCACAATGTGACTGCATTCTTGGATGATGACAAAGAGTCGGCAACACCATATAGACCCATGATTGCTTTTCTTCGCCGCTCTCGGATATATAATGCCATCACGGCCACTACTGCTATCTACCGTGATCACGTCACGGAATTTTGGGCTAACGCGGCGATTAATTCGGATCTTCTATATACGAGGATTATCTCCCGAGTTCATGATCATGAGATCATAATATCCGAACAGACTATCAGGGAGTTCTTTGAGTTTCCGGACGACTCAGAAATGCCGGTTACTTTCTCAAATGTGTTTATCTCTGGCGGCATGATTCGTCTGGGTTATCCTACTATCCCCAGAGATCAATATCGCAAGGCCTTTCTCACCAAGGTCTGGCGGTATTTGATGCACATAATGATAGTGTGCCTTTCTGCACGCAAAGCTGGTTTCGATGGCATCAGCCACTCAACTGCGTCAGCAATGCTGGCACTGGTATACAATAAGCCCTACAACTTTTCGGGCTATATCTTTCGCGCTATGGTGGACCACACTTAAGCAGGTGAGAACCAGTGGGCTTTGTACCCACGATTTGTTCAACTTCTCATCAACCACCTGCTCCCGGGATTACCGGTGGCCCCACAGCACCAATTCCGACCGACGCCGATGAATACCAGAATTTTTGTGGTCTCCGGCCAATATGCTAAGGGTGCACCGGTTCCACCTGACGTGCCTCTTTTTGGACACATTGTGGATGAGGCCTATGTGCCTCCGGAGGGTGACGAATTCGCCGAACCGGCTCCTATTCCTAGGCCACTATCACCTCCACCACAAGCACAGATT